>VDFB02252616.1:239704104-240040649 GCA_007258455.2 Sequoia sempervirens
AAACCTTTGCCCTTGTTGCCAGAATTGAAGCTATAAGATTATCTCTTGCTTATGCTGCATATAAGAACTACAAAGTCTATCAAATGGATGTGAAGTCAACTTTTCTGAATGGTGAGTTAGAAGAAGAGGTATATGTTGAACAACCAGATGGATTTCAATTGACTAATAAGGAAGACATGGTTTTCTGATTAAAGAAAGCTCTGTATGGACTCAAGCAAGCCCCCAGAGTCTGGTATGCTAGATTGGATAAATACTTACTAAAGCTTGGATTCAATAAAGGTACTACTGGCAACAACTTGTATTTTAAATTGGATCATGATAAAGAGTTGATTATTGAAGTCTTCGTTGATGACATTATTTTTGGAGGAGATGATGATATATGTATGAAGTTTACTGATGAAATGAAAAGTGAATTTGAAATGAGTATGATTGGAGAGATGAAGTTATTTCTGGGATTGCAAGTCACTCAATTAGACAATGGGATTTTCATATCTTAGTCCAAATATGTTAGAGAGTTGCTGAAGAAGTTTGGCATGGAAGACTTAAAGCCTGTTGGTACACCCATGGTAACTAGATGCAAGTTAACACATAATGATGATTCCCCTAAGGAAAATCAAACAAGATATAGGTCAATTATTAGAGGATTTCTCTACTTAACTCATACTAGACCATACACCATGAATGTTGTGTGTATGTTTGCTAGATATCAAGTTGATCTGAAAGAATCTCATGTGACTATTGTAAAGAGAATTTTTAGATACCTAAAAGGAACAGTTGATTTTGGGATTTGGTATCCTAAAGATGACAATCTTTCCTTGAGTGCCTATACTAATGCAGATTGGGCAGGAGATGTAGATGACAGAAAAAGAACTAGTGGTGGTGCCTTCTTCCTAGGGAAGAAGTTGGTGTCTTGGTTGAGTAAAAAGAAAAATTCCATATCCCTATCTACTATTGAGGCAGAGTATATTGCTGCTGCAAATAATTGTGCTCAAGTGTTGTGGATGAAACAAATGTTGAAAGATATCAGAGTAGTTTATGATGAGCCTATTTCCATCTAATGGGACAACTCAAGTGCAATGAACATATCGTAGAATCCGGTGCTACACTCTAAGACCAAGCATATATCAATCAAGTTTCACTTCCTGAGGGAGAAAGTGAGTGAGAACGAAGTCAGACTAGAGTATGTGCCTACCAAAGAATACATTGCAAACATTTTCACCAAGCCATTTCCAAATGATACTTTTGAGTATCTCAGAGGGATGCTAGGGGTGATTACCCCTCCTGATATGAACTAATGATGCATTTACTTGCATCAATTATTATGTTTCATAGCTATATTCTGATTCAGATTGATGTTTCCGTGGTTGCTACTCAGGGGGAGTAGTCAGATGTGCAGATATGTGGTTCAAAGCTTGTATGTGGAAAGATAATGCTTATCTTTGCCATTGATATCAAAGGGGGAGAAGAGTCATGTGAAAAACTATGAATTATCTAGGAGAAGAGCCTTGTGGGGAGATCATGTAGAAGGAGTTGAGGAGAAGAGTCAGAATCTAAGGGGGAGTAAGTGCTAATTGAGAGTTGCGTTGATGGTGTTTTTCACATCATGTGTTTCCATCAATTCCAAAGGGGGATATTGTTGGATGTTGTGGTTGTGTTACTGATATGTGGTTGTCATTGATGTCAACACTATTAGCATTGATGTATTGAAGGTTGTGTATGTCGAGGATATTGAGAAAATTGTTAAAGAAAGAGTTGCAGGTTGATAGTGGAATAGTGAAAGTCACAAAGGTGTCTTGCTCAGTACGTTGATGATCAATCGTTGTGGAATAAAGGGTTTATTGCTGAGTGTATCTAGTTTATCCACCAATTTTTTTAGAGGTCCGCGTGAAGATTTAATCGTGTTATGAACAATTGTGTTCTGACAATTTTTCTATGGCTTCAGTTAGTGTTCCTGATTGAAGTTGGTGTGATTCTAGTAATCTTAGTTGTTGTGGATGCTTCTCTGATGATTCGTGATGCTTGTGGATGCTTCTAGATCATGCTCTATCTTTTTTGCATGTCTGCGTTGATCAGTGTGCTCGTGGTCAGTGATTTTTCTCTTGTGTGTTTGAGTTTTTATGTTTTTGGATGACATGGTGGTTGTAATGTGTTGTGGATCCTTGGAGATTAAAATTTGAATGTTTGGCATGATCAAGGATATTGATTTAAGTATTTATTATGTTGTGGCCGATGATGTTCGATTCTCATTGAAAATTTACTTGTAAATTTGGGCCGACATTGTGTATATGTTTTATATTTTGGTCGACAAAGTTGTTGATGTAAATCCATGTTGCGGATATATAAGAGAGGTTGTTTGTGCAAAGTTAAAGTGTGCATAGAAGAGAGTGTGTGAGTAGAGGAAGAGAAAATGTGTAAATAGTGATCTAATCATTCGATTGCAGAGTAGAGTGTGAAGAAGTTTGAGCGAAGTGTGAAGGAGTGTTTCTGTGCTTAACCAAAACTGTAATCAAGATTTTGTAGAAGCTATTTTCTTAGTTCGTACCCTATGGATCTAATTTATGTAAGATAGTGTGTCTTCTTTGGGAAGTGATCCCTCTTGTATTTGAGCAGTGAGCTCTAGGCAGTGTGCTTGAATGCATGTGCATTCCCATTATTCTTCTTATACTTTTAACAAGCTATAGTATTGTGGACTGACATCCATCATGGTTTTTCCCCTAACAGGGTTTCCATGCAAAATTTTTGGTGTTATGTGTGCTCCCGATGTGTCATTCATTTATGCTTTCATGATTAATGATCAGATCTGTAAAGTTGAATAAGTTTAAAATTTCGTGATAACTGATTCACCCCCCCTCTCAGTTGTCTATCCTTGTTTTTCCAACATAGGGGCTTTCCAAGTTGGCCCTCATGTCTTATTTTCTTTCTTTTTTCATTTTCTTTCCTTCGCTACTTTAAAGTAATTGCTCATTGAACAATGTGTAGCAATTTCTTTAAAGTGGGGGGCATACATTGGCATCGTTTCATTTGCATTCTTGGTTCATAGTGTAGCCTTGTCACTTCATACGATGTGTTTGTCACTTTGTGGATGACATTGGGTATGATGTCCTTCATAAGTGTGATCTATCTTAGCATATTATATTCCTCTTGGTGGCCTAATGTGATGCACTACATCCCCTAAGTTGTGAATATTTTATTCTTTGATTGGTCCTCTCTTGGAGACATTAGACACAATTTTCCCTAAGTTATAGACCTCACATGAACTTGACAAGACTCCTTTGAACATCTTTTACATTTTGCATTTTTGCATTTTGCATCCTCAAACCTTGCATAACACAACTTGCACACTTGTGGTACCTTTGCATCTATTCATGAGTTCTAAGCATACTAAGCTTTGCTTGTCTCATGAAGCACGGACCGAAATTTTTCCTTTGTGGTGCCTTGTTAAAGTTATCAAGAAGTATAAATTTGATATGGTTGAGCGGGAAACCCATTCAATGGAACAACTTTCCCCATAGCCACCTATGTGTTTGTGAGTGTATACCAACTAGTGTATGTTTCTCACCTTTTGGGTCTTCTCACTCAGCAGACCATCATGAGTTCCGTTGCCCCAGAGTGAGTACACATTCTCCTTTTCTCACAAACAACCTAGATCTTATCCACAACTAGTTGGAAAAACAATCAAAGCTTGATTCTCTTCTTCTCTTTCTCATGTGTGTTCCTTTGTTCTTATGTTTATTTTTCCATGGGATCTTCATCCTGGGGGCTTGATCATACCTCTTGATCATTTTCATTCCATCTTGCTAGCATAAGTGCATTTGGATCCTTCTCGTTATGCATGGCTACTTTAGTGTGAGTTTGAAGCATGTTCATCCTTTCACTAAAGTGGGGGTAAATGTACCATAGAAAAATGGATCATTGACTTATTTAGGTCTTTCTCTCATGATTCTTGGTCTATTTTGCTTTGATTTAATGTTGCAATATAACCTATGCATTCACATTAGGTCCTAAATATTCAAATTATGGCATCTTGTGAAGGTGTTGTGAAGTGTTGTAATACATTTCTACACTTTTATAGACTCTTTTCATTATAATTCACCTAAAAATTACATTTTCATCACTTATTAAGTCCTATTCTAAAGTGTTGTAAAGTCTTGTAACACGATTTAACACCTTTCTAGGCTTGTTTTCACTATTTACACCTTTCTTATGCTTTATTTGACCCCTTTATGCACTCACAAGACTTAATTAAGTGTATTTTTGAATGTAAACCTGACAAACAACATTAAATGCAACTTAATTCTTGAAACCCACTTACAAGCCCAAGGTGGGACCCATTTTCCATGGGTGGTGAATGAGTCCCTCTTGTCTCCAAAATAAAAATAATTCAAAATTCCTTTCGGGTTTTTAGTTAAAAATACCTTATGTCGGCCCATGATGAGGTATTATCAGGTTATTAGGGCATAGGTGTGTATAAATAAGTTCTTTTCTCCTCATTTTACATCTTCCAATTACCTAATTCATTCAAGCATTCACTCATTCAACATCAATTAGCATTTGAGCACTTTGAATCATTCAATCAAGCATCAATCAAGCATTCTTAGAGCAACCATTGACATATCTTCATATTTCTTCAATAAGGTTGTGGTGAGTTTAGGACATCTGCATGTTGTTATTAATCATTTCCTTGCTTATTCCATTTCATTTCTTCATTAAGGGCTTGATTACCAAAGTGGGATTTGACCAAGGAAAATCCCTATACCCCAACCCTTAACCATTTTCCCCCTTTTGCATGTGTGTTTGCAGCCTTTTGTATGCATATTTTTTAAGCAATTAGGTGTTGAAAGGTGTCAAGAAGTCAACAAAGTGTTTCAAGTCAACAAAACCCTATTTCAAGCTTGGAGACAACCTATAGTCTGTTTTCTGCAGATTTGACTCTGTCAACCCGACAAGAAGACAAGTGCAGATCTAGAATTACAGATTGACCTTTGATTTCATAGAATTTTGGAAGAGGAACGATTCACCATCAGTGGTGAATGAGTCCCACCTAAAAGCTAAAAAGTGTGATTTTGTTAGATTCTAGTTCTCGACAGTCGAAAACCTATTTCAAGAGATTTTACCAACTGTAAGAGGACTGATTTGACATTAGTGGCGAATGAGTCCCATTGGTCATCAACAGTGATTTTTCTAGCATTCCAAAATCTCCTCAAGTCTGTAATCTACCTCTAAGTTCACTTTGATCAACCTCTTTCAATTATGTTTTGCATTTATTCATGTTTTAGTTCATTCTTGCATATCACATTGTGTTTTCAAACATTGCATATTACATTAGTGTTGCATCAATAGTTAATCAATTACATCATCTAGTTGCATTTACAACATTGCATTTAGTCTTAATAACATCATACAATCCTCTATTTGAGTGAACCACTTCAATTTTGTAGGTTATTCTATCTCTCTCCTTTTAGGTGAAAGATCCTAAGAGTGCAAGAGTAGTCTATAGAATCCAACCACAAAATTGTTGGTTCAATGATATGGATAGAAGTCCTCCTATGTGAATATGTTATTTTGATAGAGTCATAAAATCTAGAGACAAACTCCACATCACTACTTGCATATACCCATTTGAGCACATAAAAAGGAAGTGGATTATCAAAGTAAATCCACATGCCACTAGTTATCTATAAATAGGGAGGATATTCCTCACACAGTCACCAAATTATAGATTTTAAGGAGTTAAAATATGTGAATAAAGAAACAAATTCTAAAGAAAATCTAAATATGTAGCATGAAAAATAAATAAATAAAAAGTAGACAAGAAGATAACGTGGAGAAATCCATTATAGATATAAAATCTACTAAAAGAATGAGATATCCTCACTTAGTACTCCAGATTGGCTTTTAAAACTGATCACGAGTCCATAGTCAACTAAAGGGATTGTAAACACCCTTACAATACCAATTACAACACTTATCTATAATTTTTTATCCCTTTTCTTCAAGACAATCATGAAGATGAGATTAAAACACTCACAAATTCTCCTAAATATAAAACATACAAGACATGAATGACTCTCACCAATGATTAAACAATTCTAACATAGTATATAGAAATTGAAGCCATCTAGAAGCCGAAAAACCATCAAGAAGGAAGATGAAGTGAAAGGGAACAACAAAAGACATACATAGTTGATTAAAATGAGTTCGCTACTCTACTAGAGAAATTTTTATCTACTTTTATGATTTTTCTAGGATAAACCATGTGTTCACTACGATAAACCTTACATTTTTTTGCCTATGTAATTAATTAATTCATAATAACACCTAGAAAAAATGCCTCTTCCATTGATTTATCATCAATCAAAGTTTTCACATTAATGTTCCATTCCACCTTGCATATTCTCCAACATCAAAGAAACTACTTGAATTATTTAGAATAATGTTAGAATATAAACACAAATCCATGTTTTTATCACACTTCACTAATTATAGATTTTTCGGTCCCCAAAAAGATAGGATCCCAATAGGATCCTATGTAATTTAGGCCTAGTCCATATATTATTTAAATATAGGAATTAAAAACATACTTTTAGTATGAAATTAATTGGGTGAAAAATTTGTAATCACTTAATTAATTACAAAATGGTAATTTCAACCATAGCTATGGTGAGATTTTAATCTCTCTCTCAAAACGAGGAGGCTCCCTTCTTACTGCTTTCTAAAACAAAATTTATCCATTGGGTGTTATAGTCATCCTTTTCTCTTTTTTTAGAAAAGATGTTTTTCTTCTTACAACAATTACAATGACATTTTTTCAAAGAACTATTATAAGCAGTAATGACTAATATCTACTTGATTAAGCATAAGATAAATCAAAGTGATACCAGTGAGTTCCATAACTAGAAAACCAACAAACACTCAAATAATTTTGTTATTTTTAATGATGGTGCATAAATATAAATAGTGAAATACGTTACATCTCAAAGACTTCAACATACGTCAGATCCACAAAATGTTGTAAATAGCCCGCAGCCCAAAATCTCTGAATTATTGGAAAAGTTCACACACTAGAACATAAACTCCAAATATAATGATGTAGCACAAAGACTATCAAGATCAGATTTGAATTCCCTTTCAAATATGAGATAAAACACCACTTAATCAACCAATTGCAAGAAAATGTAGTAAGAAGGACGTAAGAAAAATATTACACATAACCAATAAGAAATAAAACAAAGGTTGGATGCAAAATTCACCTCTTTTATTGATTGATTTTTGATATGCACATTAAACAAAAAGTCTCAATATTTTTTTCAAATGGGCAGCACTTCGCTTCAAAAGATAAAAGGTACTTAATACAAAGAAACTCCCTCATATATATGGAGGAGAGTTGAGAGCTAATCTAGGAAAAACTAAACTAATTTTGACTTATTCAACAACACAGTCTAATTTGATTTAGGACTAGTGTTGTTTTTACATGTAATTCATATGTATAAAAGACATGTAATATGTCATCAACTAATTACATAAAGAAAAAATATTGAAAATAAACTAAGTGTGACAAAGGCACACCCATCATTCTTCACCGTATTTCTCTAAGAAGTCTTCATATTTCTTCATGGCCGCTTGGAATTCTTCATCATTAGGACTTGAGGTATATTTGGAGATGGAAAGAACTCATGTGACTAAGTCCTTGATGGTGATACAAGCTTTCTGGTGCCTTTCTAAAAATACTTCCAGGTTATCCAATGTGAGTTGAATATCCATCAATTTATCAATTGAAGCTACTAAGAAAGCTTCATCTTCAAATTCCTTCTGCATCATTGATGTATATTCTTGGATAACTGTGTCAGAGGGAAGTAAATTCTAATTGTCATCAAACAATTGGCATGACAACTCTTTGATTTTGGTGACAAGATGTGAACCACTATCTTCACTCAAATCTTGAGCCTCCTATAAATCCTTAATTATATCCTTGATGACACTTATCTTATGTTTCATTGTTGACTTAACCTCAATGAACATTAGTCTATTGGGAATTATCCCAATATCCACTAGCACATTGAGCTTGAGTTCTTTCATTTTCTTCCAAGCCTCTAGATTTTTTTCCATCTCTTGCAAATCTTCAGAAAGTGTGTCAATGGTTTTACCTAGTTCTGACCTTATCTTTCCATGTTGTCAATTCTCTCCATAGATTTTTTCAAGAGTTTTGTTCCTTGTTCCAACATTCTATCAAGAAATTCACCAACTGATTTTCCTTGTGAATGAGTCTTTTTAGCTTTCTAAATCATAGGATCTTCAATGCTTGTATCCACAAGTTCAATGGATTCAGAATATTGGGTAATCTTCTAGAGTACTAAAGTCAATTGTTAAACTTTTGCTTTGTATTAATCCTTGATCTTCTTTTCTTGATCATACTTCTTAATAAGAGAAGTTAATGCAGACTATGCATCTTCCTTGGAAGATTCATGAGTTCTGTTACTATGCTCCACCCTTGTGATTAAATATTTAGAAATATCAATATTTTCAACATATTTACCAAGAGGAGGCTGCACAACCTCTGCATATTTGTATCTAGCCTTTTCTACTAATACCCTTGAAAGTGTCTTTGGTTTCTTCATAGAATTTTTCTTCACCGATACCAACTGACCAAAGTCAAAGTCGTTTGGAGAGACGGGCTTGCTTCTTTCTTTTGGGTGTCTGAGATGATAAATAATGGGGAAGAGGATAACTTCCTTTTGGACCTCTAGTCATGGTCTGAGAAGATGGTGTTGTCGCACTCACAATGTTATTAGTAACAAGTGGTGGGGTATTAGTTAAAATTGCTTCAGGGATTTCCACACTTATTATATTTTGCACAGTCTCATTCATAAAATTATCCAACTTAGAGTGTGAAGTCACCTCAAAAGAAGGCGAAGATAAAATCTGCAAACTAGAAGGAGAACCAAAAACATTCTCAAAATCATTCCTAGGACTATAAAAATAGATCCCGAGGTTGGAGGTGAATGAATTGAATGAATAGAAACAAAAGGAGTAACAAAAATGGTGGTAGTAGAAACAACAATGGTAGATGGCAAAGGTTGTTCAAAAGAAATAGTGAGAGGAGTAGTAGGTAGAATAGCAATAATAGGGGAAGAAGTGACATGGGTGTCTTCTAGAATAATCTCATGTGGAGATTTTGATACTTCTTCATTTTGACCCCCTTCTTCTTGTTCTTCCTCTTGAAATAATACTTCCTTTAGTGATAGTGGATGGCCCTTATGTAGTTTGAATTTTACCCATACTATGAATTTTATTTTTGGTTTAGGGGTTTTTCTTGGGCCAAACACATCTCCCTTATTCTTTGTTCTTAGTTCTGCTTTCTTACCTGCATGTCCTTCAAGCTCTTCCTCTTCAGATCCAGTGTTGAAATGTCTCAACCTTATACCCTTCTCCTATAACCAAACATAAGTATTAGTGAGAATGGGTTGGGATCTCTCCTTGATTGAAATAACCTTCTTTTTAGACCACTAGATTAGAGGGAGAGCAGTTTCTACAACATTGTTCCTCTCATATGTGGGATCCAAGATATCTTCATCATCCTCTGTGTCATTTGGGATATATTCCAGATTTAGTTTCACAATCTACTTCAAATTCAACCGATGGTAATCCAAATTTCTTATGTCCTTTTCAATTTTTTAATCAACCCAAATATCTTCCACTCTATGTACATGAGTGTAGGCCTTCTTGATTCTATCCTTCACCCCCCTGTAGTCAAAGTCGGGCCTCCTTCTGTAGGTCTTCATTGTGACCCATTTCATTTCTAAGTCCATGAATTTGGCTTTAGGAGATGTGAGGATTGAATATCTTCCTATGGTGAGAGGAAATTAGAACCTTGGCTTATGTGATTCTACTTGTTTTCCATGTATAGTTATGATCTATCTACAAAGCTCCATGAGAATGATCTTATCACTTGGATACCTTAGGAGCATGTGAGGGTATCTAGCAAAGCAACCAACTCTGATGTAAGTGAAATTAGGGAATTTCAAGTAAAAACAACCAAACTTATTAACCATTGACCATGCCTCATTCGAGACTCTCTTGTTCTCAAGTTCTCTATCGAACATGCATAGATATGGGGTAAATAAATCATCAATTACCCTTCCAAAGTGATGAATACTCTTATTCAAGGTCAACTATGAATAATATTGATACATTGGAATACACCTCCTATCACCCTCTGATGTAAATCCTAAAAAAATGCTCATTGATGCAACATCATAAACCAAATATGAGGTCATATAAAATTTCAGTGAAGAAGGCACCTTTACAAGTTGATCATGAATGACATCACTTATTTGTTGTCCCCAAAAAATCTATTGTTTCCTCTTCTTGATAACATGAATGTAAAAATACATTCACTCTTGAAAATTGGAAGATTTAAGCAATCCTTTAACCCTACTAAGAAGGGTGGTCATATCATTAATTTCCTTGACAAAGTCACTATGAGGAAAGCTCTTTGGACATCTTGAGATGTTTGGCCTTGGGTTCTTTAACCATCTTGCATTAATTTCCTTCTTACAATAATTTGGATCCTTATCATACCAAGCTTGTGCTTTCTCAATAGTAAGATTGACATATGTATCAATGCTAAGACGCAAGAAAATCTTGTCAAAGAAATCCACATCTAGTTGGATGACCGCATTTCCATCGGGATCTCTCAAACTCCTATCATCCTTATTATAATGTGATGCCATTGCAAGAACAAATTTTAGGTTGTGTGTGGCTACTGGAAATGAAGCCACCAACTGAATGTTGCTTTCTACAATGTATCTCATCCCCTCATCCAATGGTTTTTTTTAGTATGATCCACAAACTCGGACATGTCAACATGTCCTATATCTATCTCTTTTATGTCATTAATGTTAGAACAAACAGATTTTGTTGGAAAAACCCCTTGATACTTATACTTCATGGAATTTTTTCTTGGAGATAGGTCCAACATGTATGAAAGAGCTATAGGGAGAGTAAAACACTCATACCCTTTCAAGAAATCGAGCATAAAAGCATGATACAACATATAAGGGAAACTACATGAAGAAGTTTATATTTTCCAGAGTTAGAGAAAAATAAAGATTTTATGCACTGGTGGGAAAAAATTGAGCCTCTACATGTGCTTCGAAGGTTCAAATGCAATGGCGTTGAAAAACTAGCTTGGATGCAAAGGTAGAGAAAAAATAAGTATTTGCATGGGATTTTCACTTTGTATGCAAGGGCACAAAAATTTAGAGATATTGCATGTTGGTAGCATGTTTGATGTAAAATTGGAGAAATTTTGAGTTATTGCATGGAGTTTTCATTTGAGTGTAGAGATGTTGAAAAACTGCACTTATGCACTTGAAGTTTACATTTTGTATGTAGTAGCACAAAATTTTTGTGCTCTTGCATTGGGTAAATCATAATGATGTAAGGGTGAGATTTTTCCCTGCCCCTACATTTGGGGTATGGAAAATTAATGCAAGGGCAGGAAAATTTCTCGCTTCTACATGGGGTAAAACTTGTTAAGTGCACTAGTGGTAAAATATCTGCCATGACATGGGAAATGCCAAGATCAAACGTGATGATGCAAGTTGGGGTTTAAAACCTGACTTGCATTTGAAGACGAAATAGATATGCATCAGCTGAAAATTTTTCCTCTACATTTGAAAACTGTCCTCACACATGCATCGATGGAAAATCCCATCATTACATGTGAGTCGATAGAATAGTATGCAAGGTGGAGAAAAAACCCTAACTTGCATCTCTGTGTAATGTCTATTAGAAACTGACCATGTCGGTCAGGTTTTTTCCTTGACCTACATGAGGGTAGATGAATGTACCGTGAGATTTAAACCCCACGACGAATATACTGAATCAGGGAAAAATTTAGTGGCGAATCTTCACCAATTAGCGAATTTTAGAAATCGCCAAGTCAAAATTGGTGAATTCATCGCACCCAATAGGGTGTCCAAATCACTTAGATTTTACGCATTATTGGTCCAATGCATGTCCATTCACCATCAAATTTTTTATGAGGCATATTTAAGTAACAAATTCACCATAACAAACTACACGTTTCAAATGGATCGATTAATATTTTCTCCTAGAATCTTGGAAGCATGTAATAAAACACCTACATATTCGCCAATACTATTAAAGCAACATTGTATCAGGACCCATTCCACCAATTAAAATTTACAAATAGTTGCCTGTGAAGACCCATTTCTCCAATTAAAATTTACAAATAGTTGCTTATGAGGACCCATTTCGCCAATAACATTAAAAAATAATTACACTTGAGGACACATTTTTCCAATTGTCATGACACCTCCATGCTAATTGTAGGGTCATAATCACCTTGAAAATTACAAGGTATCATTGTATAATCATGCGGGATTCACAAAATTTTTAATATACCATTTAAAAATCCCACAAAATTTTCCAAATATGGATTGATATAAATACATTCAAAATTGTCATTTATTCTTACATATTTTGTTTAGTTCTTGATTCAAAAGTTGGGCTTGGAACCTTGAAGTTGATCGTAGGCGAGTTACAAACTTACAACACAAGCATTCCATCATTAATGAATAGAAAGTCAGTGAAAACCTAAACTTAAAGGTGAGTAATCATTTCTTCATAGTGTTATAATATTTCTTTATCTATTTTTCATTCTTGCTTCAATCTCAAAGATGATATTGAGTAGGGAATGGGATCTATATTCTCTATCCTTCTTAAACAAGAAGACATTTTTTTCTAGCTTTTATTTGAAGTGAGAGATCAATATGTCGAGCAACAAGTGAAACAAGGGTAAGACTCCTTAGGATGGTGAAGGGAATGGGAGGCCATCAAAATTCCCAAAATGTAGAGGTGCCATAGAGTCTTTCTTTGGAATTGGCAATGCTTTTGATCCATCAGATCAAGATGGACCTACATCATCAAATCTTCCACCAAATAATAATGGAGGCATTCACAATACCTCACCGCCAGCAGAAGGTCAAGGTGAGATTGTCATTGAGTTAAATGAGTCAAATGAGGATGATAATACCATAGAAGATGTTCCAAGGGATACCATGGTTAGCCAAAATGAGATAATTGACTTGGACCAGGATGATGTTGGTAGCAAGAAAAGAAAAGGAAAATTAAAAGTGGGGTGCGAGTGGGAAATGACAAAGAATTTTCAACTTGGTTGGCTGTCAAAGTACCCATTCATTGTACCAATCGGGAAAGCAAATAAAGATGAAACCAAAACATAATGCATGTGTACAATTTGTAGTTGGAAATGTAAAAGAGACAAGAAGTTGTAGATAAAGCTTGACACTATAGAAAAGCATATCGATAAAGTTTATGAAAAACAAATCATAGATGGAAAGGAACAATTAGTCGTACGACAAAAATAAAAGGAAGAATGTCTTCATGTTAAGTGTGCCATAGAATATGAAGATCATAAGCAAAGAATATTGAATCTTGCTACAAGTCGAGGTACAATTGAGGCTCGATTTGGAAAAGCAATGGAAGGAGCACATCTATCAAAAATTGTTTAGATGAGTGTTGTTTTTCATATTTTTTTTCCAGAGGGCATCCTATGACAAACTACCCAAAATATTTTAATTTATTATATTTTTGGGGGTTCCTCACTTTCCTATCTCACATTGGTTAGTAAACATTGGATGGGAATGGGAAAACTGTATTGCTGCAGTGGAAAAGCAAGATTTAAAGGAGAAAGTAAAAGAGTCAAACTTCATTGCATTATCTTTAGATGAAGTTACTATGGTAGATAATACTTCTTGGGTCTATATGCATGTGTATACTATAAAACATGTTCGCCAAGCTCATCTTCTCTATGTTCATAAAATTAAGGACAATTCAACATAAAAAAATTTATTTGAACTAGTCAAGAAATCTTTGAATGAAATTGCAGGTATGGATGAGTTGAGAATTGCCAAAAATTTGGTGTGTGTAGGAGCTAATGGTGCTACAGTGATGCAAGGTCAAAGGAGCGGTGTTTTCACAAAGTTACAAACTACTTGTGCACCATATATGCTTGGAATTCATTGCATGGCCCACTTAATAAATTTAGCATTCAAAATTGTAAGCAAGTTTCCTACAAAATCAAAAAAATTCATGTAATTTGAAAATTTTGTTGAGGGAATAACAATAGGAAACAAGCTTCTCAAGGATGTTGATACCAAATGGATCTCCTTGCATGGACCAACGCAATGAGTTCTTTCAGAATATCAATCCTTTATTGGAGTAATGTACGAGCATCACAACACAGTAGACAAAGCTCCTGACCTCTTACATAGGTTAAGCAATATAGAGACACTCTTGACTGTAGCTAGTCTTCTCCCCATGCTAGATGAAATGAACAATCTTGTGAAGAAATCCCAACATAGAATTTTGTATATTTATGGATATGCCAAACTATGTAGACATACATGCATGGACCTCAATCATCAATATCTAGATCTAATAGAAGAAAGCCCAAATTATTTCATGTGGTAGAAAATTAAATTTTAATAGGCCTGAAATTATTTACAGTTTAATAAAAGTGGACACTTAAGTATCTATGTACATGGATTTGAGATACCAATGTACCATTGTAAGAAAACCAAGCGCTCTATCAAAGAAGTACCTATTAGAAAGGAATATTTTAATGACATTGTTAAATCTATTAGTGATAATTTGAAGGAAATTGAAAAATTTCTTTCGTCAGAGATTTATGAAAGATTCCCTTGACATGAAATACTTGAAGCCATGGGTATTGTGTATCCTCAATTTTGGGTAAACCGAGATAGCCCAAAATATTTTCATGATAAAGTAAATATCTTGATCAAACAATTTTCAAAAAGTGTAACATACAATGAGTAGACAATAGAAGGAATTATAAATGAAGAGAAGCTCAGACAAAAATGTAATAATTTTGCAAGAAGTATGATGGACCAATATGATTCCATGGGCATGGAGAAGGCCTTTGAATCAGGATCAGTAACAAAGGTTTGGACAAACTTAGGTCAGAGTGAAATATTGTGTGGTTCAATATCAGAGTATTTCAAACTTGGTTATTTATTTCAGACAATGATATTGGGGTCGGTGGAGGATGAGAGAGTTTTTAGTTCATTGGAATTTTTGAAGTCAAATTTAAGAAACAACTATACAAGAATTTGGAAAATTGCTTGAGGATGAAAGGAACTGCGTATAATGTCAAAAAATTTCCTTTTGAAAGGGCCCTCACAATCTAGAGGTCCATATGTGAAAGAAGAGGGTTGTGCAACACTCCAATTCAAAACATTAGTATTGGTGGCATTGGTAGTGGTAGTGGGACAAATGACAGTGACACAATGAATGTTAAATTTGAGATGTAGGTCAAAGAAAATGAAGACCAGACTCAAAATCAAGATGACTCTTTTACTTTATCTCAAGATGAACGCTAATTTCAGGACCTTGACTCCATTTGGGAAATGGAAGTGAATTACCAGCTTTTAAGTATTTATTCTGCACTTCATGAATCATTTTCCAAACTATAGTTGATGGTATCTTATATTGTGTTCCATGAAATTTTGAATCATTGCACTTCATGAATCATATTCCAAATTGTAGTTGATGATATTTTATATTATATTCCATGAAATTATGATATTTTATATTTTATATTGTTTTCCATGAAATTCTGATATTTTATATTTAATGTTGTATTCCATGGCATTGAATTTGATATGTGATTCTGCATCATTTTTAAAGAACAACACTTATCACACTACTTATAAATTCCTATTGCATTTCCATTCACACAATCTTTGATAAATAACTGAAAGGAATATTAATCCATTCCTTGAACAAAAGCTAACAATTCAACATCCATAACATAAACACATGATGTGATATGAAAACTTATAAATAACTATTGATTATTTTGAGTCAAAAGATAGTGAATACAATACTGGAGAGCAAGATATGTTGAATGCAGAAACATTCAACATAAAATAACAAAAATCATAATCCATTTAAAGGTTTGTTTATAAAGTTGAATTACTGCTACATTGATCAACAAAATGTTTCATGAACACTCCCTTAGATCAATGCCTTAACCTAGGAACATAGTCAATCTCAAAACCTATACAATTTGACAACAATTTAACACATAACATCATTAAGCTTTGATAATACTGCATTATAGTATCACATTCATTATACTCTCAACCATAAATTCTTACTAATATATTAGTACTCAATTCACATGAATCTACAACCTCATTCAAGCACTTTCATTAATTATTTGAATTAAAAGCAAGAACAAAACTACACATCCATTGGAAACCAATGAAGAAAAATAAGATAATCCTTGATCATATTATTCATAATTCATGAAACAAGTACATACCTAGAGAGAAATGGTTTTGAATTTGAACCATTTTGTATTCAATTGCTAGTATTATTGTCAAAATTACATATGCAGACCGATTGACTCAAAACCTAAGACAAAACTCTAAAATGTTCTTTGTATTCCCTTTACAAAATTCTCTATGATCAATACAAAACAACGAACCCGTACTTCTGGCCTTGAATTCCTTCTTATAAAAACAAAGGAGCAAAACAAGCTTCAGGCTAGAAAGTACACATGTCCCTTCTCAATTGGATAGATACAAAATATATTCCCTTTTCAATTATATTTGCATTTCGAAATGGAGGGAAGTATTACACAAGAAAAAAATCATTTTCATTTGTTTATGGAGATCATATTTTGCCTTCCAAAGGCATCTTTAGGCGAATGTAGCAATATCCACATGATCCAAAATTGTATCCACATACACCAAACATAAAAGAGAGAAAAGCATAAAATGTAGAAAAGCAGAAGAGACAAAAGACCTTCCACGTCTGCATCCTTGTCACCAAATTTAAACTGGAGAGAAAACAATATTTTATCCATACTTTGGCAAAAGCCTAATCTATACTATTTCCAGGCTATGCATTGTATTTCTCCCATCCGTTACTCATCATATTTGTAGACTTAAGACCCAAAATTGTATTTCCCAATCCACATTACCACAATTATCATCAATTTTCATGATTGAGAGGATACAACGTTTTACAATACTTCAAAATACGCTTAATTTGTAAATTTTTTAAGCCATGTGTTGTAATCCTCCTTAGCTAGCCATTGCATATCCAACAACTTTTGTAATTTTTTGTTATGCTATCTATACCTTGCATCAATTAGCACCCTAGAATCTTTGACAAATGTGTCCATCCTCATCTCTATTTCTATCATATTCTCTATGTTAGGATTCAACATAGAATAACAAGAACACTCATCATCATCTTAGAATGAGGAATCAATTCTCCCAACTCTTTCTTCCATTTGGAAAACTCCTTTAATTCACCCTTACCATTCAATATCTTGGGCATAGTATGCCCTTCCATTTATCTGAACATTCTCAATTTATTCTGGAGTTGCATTCCCAGCTTTCCATGAAAAGTTGTGATTTCATTTACTAAATCAATGGCCTTCAATAAATCAGGAATGTTGGTGGGAGCTTCAAGGTCTTCCTGCATCCGAGGCATAATTTCTTTTAATGTTCCCACCCTTGCACTCCACTTAATTCATTCAGTTTGGAATGCTTTTTGAACCTGCAAGTATTTCTTATTTTCCTCATGAATATTTTGTAGGCATCCCACACATTATCAACTTTATTTACCAACTTTGTTACTCTATATTTTAACACATCATCAAAAATATCATTATCCACTTTGACAGTCTCCATTTTGGCTTTCTTTATGTTTTATTTCTTTGCTTGCACTTCCTGCCTCAAGCTCTAAATTCTCAATGATAGGGTTTCTCTATCTTGTGTTGACAAATCTAAAGTAGAACTTGTTGGAGAGGGAAAACCCCTAGATATACTACTAGTAGTGGCAAGTACCTTGTTGTGCTCATCCACCACTTTGTTGTATTTATCCAACAATTTTTTTATAATTAGCTTCTATGATTTGGGTTGTGTCTACACTCAACATGGCAACATGCATTGTCAATTGTGTAGCTACAATAGCTATCATTTTTGTAGCCCTTTTAACAACCACAACTCCAATCTCTTTATCCACATACTTTATCACTTCAGGATTCCCAGTATTTGGTGCCATAGACCAAATAGAAAGTGTATGTAACTTAGGACTAAATCCTGAGCCAAAAAAATTGTTATAAAAAATCTCCTCAAAGATGGAGGCATCTGGATCTTTCTTGATTGCATCTAATGCAATGGCTGATGACAGTTCCCATCTAGGCAATAGTAAAATCCCACTTCCTTTGACTAGGGCTCTTGCATCTTGTGGTGACATAGCAACAATTTCCTGCATTATTTTTCCTTCCTCCTCCTTCTCAAATTCATCTTGCAAAGAAGGGTCAACCTTTCCTTTTTCCTCTTCTATTCTCTTTTTTATATTAAAGCCTTTCAAATGGATAACAAAATCTCTAAATTTTTTTGTTTGAACAAAAGCATTATCACACATGAAATTGTCACAAGCCTTTATCTTGACATTGTCATCCTCGACTTCATTATTACTCCCATCTTAAAATTATGTTGGGAGGACATCAATATTCAAAGCATCTTATTTAATAGGAGATGGGAATATCTAATCCACTTCCTCCTCCACTGGGATGTATTCTGCAAATCCCTCAGGTGCATATCCTTCACCTCCTTGACATGTTTCAGAATAAGTCACCAATGGGGTGACTACAGGCTATTTTATTGTCTCCTTAGCTTGCACTTCAATGCATTGAGCAAAATATTGAGCCGACTGTCTCCTTATTAGTGCATCATGATTTTTTTTTGCCACCTTTACCCTTATTTCAGCTTTCTTAACCTTTTCAAAGAAAATTTTGTCTTCAAAATATCCAAGTATCAATTTTTCTTGCACAAATTTGTCTTATACCTCAGAGTAAGGACTAACGTAGAAAGGATTTTCTTTTAACATATTCTCCTCAATTGCACAAATTTTCTTTCATGTACTTTTTATTTTTGCAACTTCCTCATCAGAAGACACGTTTCTGATCACATCCTCTTGATAGAGGAATTGATGATGTCTCCTTGATAATCCTCTGGCTCTTCTCTCAATAATAATAACCCCTTTAGGGTCACAAAACCTTATAATATCTTGTTTCATTATAAAATTGTTTAGTACAGATCCAAACCTCTCAATGCTTTTCTTTGAAGTGCAAGTGAAATGGGAAAAACCATAGTATGGGTTTACTAGGGATGCCTTCCTTTATTTTTTAAAATGTGCCTTATCCATGGCATCAAGCTGCCACATTATCTCCATGAAGGATTGTCGGTCTGACATATATATTGGAAACTTGTGGAGTGACACCGGGGATCCATAAATTTTAATTGCAGTATAGTCATATTGGAGGTACCAATCCCCCCAATTAAATTTTTGTGCAGTGCCCTTTTCATAATCCAGAGACCTCAATATTTCTTTCACACCTTTTGAGATCCTGTAAATAGGCTTTAGGCCCAACTACTCTAGCAATAAAAAATTGAAAACATTACAAAACATAGCATAATCAGATTGAGGACAATGCACATCCCAGATATGGGTCCACATTTTCACATGCAACTCATTATCCATGTTATCCCTTTCTCTCAATTTCATGAATTTTCTAAACCCATTCTTCCTTTCCATAGTAGCATATGCATCAACAAATAATAGTGTTTGCATGACAATGGAGGGGTTGCATCATTCAAATTAATCAAATCCTCATGGAAGTGGTTAGGAATATAGGAAGCATAATCCTAGACCTTGTTTTGATACTTATTCTGAATATCAATTGCTAAAACCATCAAAGCAACATCCATTTCTATATCAAAATTCTTGTGCAGAACCTAACACAATGCATAGTCTATAATTTTGAAATAGCCCTCAAAATCATCACAATTAAATGGTTCTAACTCCAAAGGACTGAAAGGTACACCATTCTTCTTCAGATCACATCTCCTATGCCTTAGAAAAACATTCTTTCTATATGCAAACCTATTTTACTCATATTCATTATATAGTGCATGAAACTTAATGGATTCATAAGCAAATTGATTCAAGTTAAAAACTTCCATTATTTGACTCCCTAAAATTTCCAACATAAGAAGAAAATATGGAAACCTTTTGATTTTCCTGTCAGATGGATCATAGCACCTAGCCAATTCAAGCATCAGGTCCACCTCCACAAACACATTGTGGCACACCAATTTTCCAATGTCACAAGTCCATAACTGACATGTGGGATGACTGGAAAACCTCCTCTTGAAAGCATTTATAAAAAAATCCTAACCACTCTATGGTAGCACCGCATCACCAATCCCAACAACCAAATCCTGAAAATGAGTTGTCAATGCGCCCTCACTAGTCTTTCTCTTTCCAACTAGCTTAACCTCTGTAGCTGGATCCTTAGGGGCCTCTTCCATGAAATGAGGGTAATCTTTCTTAACAACTCTCTTCTTTGCAAGTTTTTCAGGTGTGTTAGGATTAGGCTTATCATATTGAGGCTTAGGCCTTTTAACAACTCTCTTCTTTGCAGGTTTTCATGCCGTGTGTTAGGCTTAGGCTTATCATCTTGAGGCTTAGGCCTTTTAACCATTTTCTAGGTA
The DNA here is from genome assembly GCA_007258455.2 of Sequoia sempervirens. Lineage (NCBI taxonomy): Eukaryota > Viridiplantae > Streptophyta > Pinopsida > Cupressales > Cupressaceae > Sequoia > Sequoia sempervirens. The sequence continues at coordinate 239,724,750 of VDFB02252616.1, forward strand.
GGTTTCCTCTATGGTTTGGTGGAGGATTCACCAGGCTCACTGATTGTTACAGCTCAATAAAACTAGGGTTCCAAGATATCTATGAATTACAATTCTATTCTTTGAATTCACAGGGTTTAGACTCAATTTCAAACAAACTTCACTCCTTTACCCCCAAACCCTACGTACAAAAATTGCAATTCCCTTACTAACTAGAGAGAAATAACCCTAAATAGAAAACCCTAGCTATCTACTCAATTTATCAATTACCCATTGCTACAAATTACTCACAAAGGTGTAGAATTCAACTTACTTGGAAAAATTAGCAACTTGTTCTTAAAAATTTGCTTTGCTTGGAGCTTTTCCTTCTTATTCTCTTCACTTAACCAATTCTTCAACTCTCGAGGATTGCAATTATGGAATAAAAGTGATCAAAAACCCTCTTTATGACTTAGAATTGGAGTGTCTTCTCCATTAATGTCTGATAGATAGCTCGCGTGAGCGAATTGACAAGTTGTTCAAGTTTAAACTCATCCGTTGATCTTCTTTGATTAAAAACATGATGTACGATTCTCTTCGACCATCGCTTTATGCTTTCCCAATTATTTTTTAAAACGGCGGTACCCTAGGGAGTTTCCACGTAGCCATCCACATGTTCATTAACCCTTTAGAACCCCATCGCTCATCGCAATGATTCTTTGAAGTTAATTCCATACTTTGGCGATGAGTGACGCCTTTGATGGAAGGAATATTCCTCATTATATTCTCCATCTCTTGTCACCGAAGTGTTACAAAGATATACTTTCACTTCAACAAAGAGAGAAACCCAATGATACAAAGATATAGCCTTAGTCCATCGCTTATCGCCATAGTTGATTTGGAAATGAGAATGCTTTTGGCAAAGGGCGAAACAAGTGATGGCACCAGATGCAGACACATGGAAAGATCACAACCCACAATTCCTTACCTTCATATTGCTCATTGCAGTTATTGAAATAAACAACAAAACTTTTCTACGATGGCGCGATATAAAGGAGAAACTTGTGTTCATCGTACTTCGTTGAAGTGGAACCAAAGAACGAAAGATCTTCAGTGATAAGCAATGTGAAAGGAAACAAGCATATTGATCATCATAGAAATGGGACATGGAGAGAAAACACCTTCTGCGATGTGCGATACAAGAGAAAATCAAGGCTCATCGCTCATCATGGTAATGAACCCGATGGGTTGAAGGATTTTGGCGATGAGTGATACAAGAACTTAAGTGGAAAAAATATGCATGTGCATAAAGTTTGTTTTAAAAGAGGGACCGACTAGGAAGAACGTAGGACTAGGGCTTAAAAAATAAAAAACTTAAGAATGTTTTATGCAAAAGATGTAAAGGCCAAACAAGGCCGAATTATCAACCTTATAAAATAATTGAATCCCCAGACCAAAGTAATGAAGGAAATATGTGCGATGGGTAAATGGGGAACTCTAATCACAAGGGGTCAGTAAAAGAATGAACATAAAGACATAAGATATAACTGAGATGACTTGTAACCGACCATAATAGGTCAATATAGGATTAGACCAAAAGACAAGGGGAAAATATACTAAGTAAAAAATGACCGCTAACATAAAACCCTAAACCCTATCTTTGTAATTCAGACCAAAAGCCACCAAAGTAAGGCATATTAGATCAATGGAACACAAAATTTTGAGGGTTCCACCAGTGATTCATCACTCAACTCAATGCTTAATAACATATTAACAATAGTAGCTCATATACAACAATGAACATCAACAATCGTTTAATGTGTATCTAGTAGTTGAAACCAAACTTTTTCTTCAAATGATAAAATAAATAATACAAACAATTGAACATTAACACATTAATTAATTTGAGTTTTTTATTGATTTTCGTATGGAGGAATACATAGAGGCATTGGCAGTGCAAAATATTTCTCAAAGAAAACTCTGCACAATGTTGAGTTAGAACTTGGAAACTCGTATTATCAAATATCAAATCACTATATCACCTTTTCTAGTAACTTTCACTGTTTAGGTGGTGGAATTGTCATTTTTTCTAACTAATGTTGTTTGAATTGAAGATTTGTTAACATTTCATGATTGAAATTGGAACCTATTTTGAATTCTTTAGTCAAATTTTCATTCAAGGTTATCAGTGGTTTGATGGAATCCAAATAGTTCACCACATATGGGTTCTGAGGAAACTGGTCCAAATCAATCTTCCTTGCACCCTCCATCTTCTTTCTGAAATCATCTTTTCCAATGAATCACTCATTTGTGTCAAAATCCTCTGGAAAACCAAGCTCTATGAAGTTCCTTACCTTTTCATCCAACTTCTTATCTTGTTTGCAGCCAAATGCACATATTCCTTTGTTTCACACATTCTCAAACACTTTTGAATGATAGATGACAACATCATTGAGGCAGCAAACCAATTATTAATCCCTTTTGATTTCAAATCATTGTCACTAGCTTTGTAGACTGTTTGTTGAATATGATTTGCATATTTCTCTAATGCCAACACACTTTTGTTGTCCACTAAATATTTGTTGAGCTTCTTATAATGTAGTTTGATAGCATCAATCAATTGAAACATGTCACACAAATGATCAATCCTTTGCATTATTTCATCCCAGCTCTTTTTTTTCATATGCCTCATTGTTTCTCTACAAAATGCAGATAACTTATTTTGACAAGAGTTAATTTCATTTTTTGCTTCCATCAACTTTTCCTCCAATCTTTCATTTCTTTTTCTTTCTCCAAATTTTGTTCCCACTGTGCATTTCCTTTCCCAATGCTTTGTATTAATTTTTTTGAAGTGGATTTTTCATCATCATATTTCTTGTTGCTCTCATCTAACCTTTGCTTCAGTTCATTCACTTCTCTCTCATTTTGTTTATCCTCTTTTCTTGTTGATGTAGAGGCATATTTTTTTATTCTTTTTTCTAATTCATTGCTCTTGTTATTTGCTGCTTTCCTCTTTGCTTTCTCATTTGCTAGTTTTTATTGTAACTTAACTATTTGAGTCTGCAACCTTTTTTCTATCTATCTTGATTTAGCAATAATGTGTACATCAATTCATTGTTCTTCTTTGATACATTAATTTTTTCAATATTTTTGAGTCTAGAAAAATCCAATTGTAAACTGCTCACTTGAAATTTAGATCAATCCATCTAATTTGCTGGTTTATTTTTAACTGTGGGAACAACAATTGTGTACTCCATGATTTCTTGATTTGTGTCAAATGTGGGTAATACCATGGTTGTTGCAGGATCTGAAGTTACAACAAATGCACTCTCCATCAGTTGCTTCTTTTCTTTTTTATACAAGTCCGATTTCTTTTTAAACTCTTCAATGTAATCAAAACCTGGGGACACAAGAACAATGGAATGCTTGAATGGCAAAGGAATATGAATACTTTTAGTTAATAATGATGTTGCAACCACACTAATTGGAAGTGGAGGAGTGCCTAGAAATAACTCCTTTGTGGTGGATCCATTGGTAGTGTAACTTGGACCTGTCAAAATCCTTTTCCTCTTTTGTATGCCTTGACCACCTGGTGTTTGTGTGGTATCTTGTATTGTTTTCCTCTTGTGTGTACTTTTTTGTTGTAGCACATTTTGACCACTACTAGTACTACTACCCATACCATCTCCACCAGTGGCATTGCCAGTTGCACTAGGCTCTCCACCATGGGCATATCCTAGTTGTGATTGTATTTGACTGAGGATGAGGATTTGAAGCTCTAACAAATTGAATTGTTTCAACTGTACTTGTATGCCCTTGGCCTTCAGCTCCAAGGCTAGATTTATCAACTGATTTTCTATGCTCTACATCTGGTACCGTCCAAGGGCCTTGTCCTTGGGACCCCAAAGGACTACCTTCATAACCCATTTTTTTGGCTATGGCTGCTCGTGAAGTATATGCTTCTTTTGTGGCCTCACCTAAACTAGGTTTGAAATTGAAATAACTTTTTTCTTTTCTACCATCATTAGATTCATCATCAATTTCTTGATCTTCATAATCATTGGGATGCTCTATATACCATAATTTTCTAAACTTACGATCTTCTTCGTTATCTCCATAGTCTGCAAGAGCTCTTGGGTCACCTAGCTCCTTCCCCATATACCAAAGGGTAGTAATTTTTTATCATGACCAATTTTTATCTGTAACTTTCGTCTCTAGAGAATCTGGTATTTTTACTCTACTAAACGGTTTATCACTTTTTTCATAAAAAAATGTTGTATGTCTTGAGTGTATTTCAGTGCAACGGTGCAATACCATAATTTCTGCTGACAATTATTCAAAAGAAATACCTTTCTCAACAACACTTTTCTCCATTGCTATTTTGACCTAATCCCAAGAATCCTTTTTTCTCAAGTTTTCAAGCAAGGGTTTACTTTGACGTTGAATTCTATTTGCAACATTCCTATTGGCCACAATCATTGATTTACTGGTGTCACATGGATCATACTGCTAGTGACATACAACATCAAAATCAATTTTTTTCAAAAGATCATGTGCCACACTAAATGCTTTTCTCTCAAATGTGAACCCTCCACATGAAAAAGGTAAAGAAGGAAATAAGGTCTTCTTTTGCTGATAAGAAAAGTGACTGTTCATCAGTACTCTGCATCTGCCTTACATATTCCAATGAAAAAACCCTTTCTGTCACATGTATTGGAAGTTTGTATGGCTCTACTCTCAATCCATAAAATATTAGCACAATATATTCTTCCATTAAGTACTAATCAACTAATTGTATTTATTTTCCTAGTTGAATGCAATTTCTACATGACATAGGAAATATAGGCATTTGAGTATTTGTAATTGCTTGATGCAATGGAGCCAAAAAGTAGTCTTCAAAATGACTGTAGTTCCTTTGAAAATCATGCATCCTTATCTCAGAGGTCCAATCATATACTGGAGCTATTTTCTTTTCCTAAGCCTTACTATAGGGATGAATATGAAGCTTGTTGGTATGAAACATTCCTCTAAATTTGAATAGAAAAAAATAGCACAAGTAGGTTGTGAACCTAAATGTCTTGGTGGAACCTCCTTTAATCATTAAAAATTATTTATGCATGGATTCTACAATGTGCTCAATAAAGTTATATTTGACATGTGGAACACCATAATGAATATTATATACCATTTCAAGGAGGCTTGCACCCACTTCCCAATTGTTATCTAGTCTGAGGAAAAATGCTAGCATGGAAATAGTATCCTGAACCCATGGTCTAAAAATATAAAAATCATAAGGAGGCTTATGATTACCTTCAATTTATTTCTAACTTGTATGTTATCCTGAACTATTTTATTTATGAAAGAATTTTTCTCCCTTTCATCCATTGCTTCATAATCACTAGCAAGCTTTTCTAGGTCAATGTGGATGTTTCCAAATTCTTCAGTTGTAAACCCCAACACTTTTCCAAGTTCTTCTGCATTAATGGATAAAAATTATTCTTTGCTATTTTTATTAACAATTTCTCTTTTGTTATCATCATAATTTTGGGCACAGACCATGATAAATTATGGGCAAGGGAAAACCTCATGTAACATCAAGCACCCTAATCTAGTTACCCACAGTGCATTGTAACTATTAAATTGTATTTTATTTGTAACCTTATTCTCAAATGAAAATCTAAGTTTTGAGGTACACCCACCATAGATTTGAGGATCATAAATATCATGGTATTCATTAGTGAAACTTGGGGTTTTAAGCAATTTTGCATAATGAACTTTTTTTATTCGATTTTGCTCTAGTGGTATTGGTGGTAGACATGCTTATACAATGTGAAATTGTGAATTCCCTCTTAGTCCTCCTTAATTTTTCTTAATTCTTAAGTCTCTCAACCCTAAGCCCAAACTTCAAAGTTTGAAAAAATAAGATTTTAAGAAACGATGAAAGTGGAGACATAGTCGTAGAAATTCTGTCTTTCACTTACCCAGATTTTGATTCTTGAAAAGATTTAATACTGACATGCATGGACTGGATTTGTTGGATGTGGAACCTAGAATCTCCCTTGTGCACTACTATGAGCAATTTGAAATCTCCCCATGTGCTAACCCTCTCACTTAAAAATAAAATCACCTAGCACTTAGCAGTAGAAAGTTTGCTTTTTTTTTTTGAACATTAAAGTGAATGAAGTGTCAACGTGTTGCTCCTGACTACACAATTAGTACATGGTTGTCCTGCATTGACAACAAATTCTAAACCGTTGATCTTTGTAAATCTAATGGTTATAGGGTGATTTCAAAGGTTTATGTTCGCAAGCCTAGCACTTTATGCATTTCATTCCAGAATGCAACTACAACCATATATCAAATGTTCATCGAACGGTTGAGTAATTTATGATATAAACAATAAACATGTTTTTTAAAGTTGTTTTAAACTTTAGTGCGCTAGGATTGACATCAAGGCCAAGGGGCCAGTAACTTAATGTTGCAAAGGACTTAATCAAATGAATAATGATACTAGGAATCGGGAACCGGGGGAGGTCAACGAAAAATTATAAATCAATAACATTTTGATAAACCTTAACAAGAGTGACAACTTTTAGTGTTTATAATGTTTTTTGTCAATTTGATGGCAACTTTATTTTTTCATTTGTATTTCTTTATGTTTTAAATCTTCATGCAATTATTTCATAAATAGATAATACTTATTTCTTAAAGGAAAAAAAATTGATTTGAATAGATTCATAGACATGGAACTTGGAAAATAATTCTTTATTGTAAATGAATAACGAAGAAGAACAAAACCATTTATTTTATTACAACTGAATAACAATGTTACATTATTCCATATATTTTTAAAGATGAGTAGTCGTAGAGCAAGCGAGCTCCTGTTTTGTATAAATAACATATGTCACTTTACATAGACACAATTTATTCCAAGTGGTTGCTCATGACAATGGATTGCAAATTGATTCCAAGCTTTTGCTAGTGACAACGTAATACAAATGTAACTCTAAAAATAAATGCATGATTCCAAGTTTTTGCTGGTGACAATGTAATACAAATGTACTCTAAAAATAAATGCATGATTCCAAGCTTCTATTGGTGACAATGTAATACAAATGTGACTCTCAAAATAAATGCAAGGGATTTTCCAAGCCAACCATGTGGGGGAAATGGGAGCTATGAAGATACAAAATGTACTTATCCCCTTTTAGAATTAGAGTCATGTAGAAGATGAGGAGTAGTAAATTTTCTCCCATATTTTGCATGCACTGGGAGAGCACTTATCTCCATCAGAGCTCCTCATCCTGGTTCAAAACCTACCTCAGAAGTTAGGTAAACCAGATCAACATCTTTCCAATCCCACCCATTCTGGACTTGAAGGAAATTAGTCTTTTACTCTGTAACTACATAACTAGAGGCAGGAGAATTTAGAGTATCCCCAATAATACATCATTTTCTTCCCAAATCCTTATTAACCCTACAAAATGAAAAAACCTTATGACAATTTAGAACATTGCACGAGCAATAGTAAAGCCTTTAGCCTTCAGCGAATGATTTTAGTTATGCTCACTATCCCTATTTATGGGCCACCAATCCCTGTTTACTTGTGAGTCGTGCCATGTGTGAGGTTGGGTATAATGATAATCATGATTCACGCAAACCAAAAAACCAACTTAATCTATCTGTGTAACTTAAGCCTTACATTTACAATTAAAATGTTTAATTTGATTGACGTCTGACTACATGCAAACTGTACCTCAAGCTAACAAGCTGTCAAAATTTCCACTCAAACGATATGAAATCATTACAAATCTTGTTTCACTTGATCATTGGATTAATGAAATGATCATCTACAATACATCATGTGGTTTTCAATATAAAGCTATCCAATCAATTGCTTCAGATGTTCATATGTCATTAATCTGCACTATCACCCATAGTATCGCAACCACACTTTCTTCAAAAAGATTGAGAATTAAATAAATGAAAGGTAGAGTACTTTGAGGCATTAAAAAGAGAGAATTAAATGATTTTTTTTACCTTAATCATTATCAATGTCCACTAATAAGTCACAATAAATTTCACTCACTTTAACACTTATGATCAGAACTATATGTTGATAATTACTATTAGTTTTAAAAGCCACATTTTTATATTGATCAAAGAAAAAAGGATTTATAAAAATGGAGCCACGAAAATTATTTTAATTTAAGTAGCTTAAAGACTGAAGTACATAGTACATAGCCAGCCTGGCCAAAAATCCACTAACCGTGACAAAAAACTAGTCATAAAATACATATTACAAGAATTGTTACGCTGTACAATAAAATATAGACATGTGACACGTCACACAATTCATTACTATTTTTTTTTGTAACAATAGTTGATGCCATCAATCAACTGTTTGAGTAGAAGGTGAATCGAATTTAACAAAGTAATAGTAGAGAAGAAAAGTGAATCACCCAAAACCTTCCTCCAAAACTCTAGACTTTTTAATGATTCATTTTTTGTATCACATAGCAAACCACATCTCATATTAACCAGGGCAAGATTCTGCATTGTAGAAGCATGCAATTCCACTTTTTGGAAGATTCCACCAATAGGCGCTAACCCACTTTCAAAATTGTAATGCTCTAGTGCCAACTCCAACAAAGAAATAAAGTAAATGAAAGGTTGCAAATAACGTATTGCCAACGTCTTCACCAAATATTTATCGAGCAAAATATCCATGTAGTTGGACAAAAAATTTGAAGATACCTCAGAATATAGAGTACAAGGGATGTTCTGAAGCCATTCCCTACCCACAATTATTCTTATAGCATCCTCAACCTACACACAAGGAATTGTAAAAACCATACCCAACTTTCGTTTGTCGTCATCGCTTCTTTTCTCTCAATTTTTTTTGGGTAGGATGACACGCCATGAAGACTCCATATTATAGTTAAATTGACAATAGAGAAGAAAGAAATAAAAGCCAAATATATTATAAATGATATGAAGAACATCAATTTGGTGAAGTATATATAGAATTTAGAATGAAGACAATGACATCAAATACTCAACACTTAACATTTAGTTCACCACTTGATAAGTTGATGTGACAATATTATTTCAAAAAAATTGAGTCGTGACTTTAAATCATTTAAAAAATATTAAAATGTGAACCATTGATTTTTAGAAATCTAACAGTTCTAGTGTTATTCTGAAGGTTTGAATTCACAAGTCTAGAGCTTCAGACATTTCCTTCAAGAATGCAACTATAACCGTCCATCGAACATTCATTGAACGGTGATGGTTGTGGTTATATTGATTTATGTTGACATCTAGCTTCAGACATATGGAATATCCTTAGCACATATTTCCTTCATTACTTTGGTATGGGGATTCAATTATTTTATAAGGTTGATAATTCAGCCTTGTTTGGCCTTTACATCCTTTGCATAAAATGTTTAAGTAAGTTTTTAAGCCCTGGTCCTACATTCTTCCTAGGCGGTCCCTCTTTTAAAACAAACTTTATGCACATGCATATTTCTGCCACTTAAGTTCTTGTATCACTCATCACCAAAATCCTTCAACCCATCGGGCTCATTACCACAATGAGTGATGAGCCTTGATTTTCTCTTGTATTGTGCATCGCAGAAGGTGTTTGGTCTCCATGTCTCATTTCCACGATGAGCGAAATAAGAATATATCACTTATCGTTGAAGATCTTTCATTCTTTGGTTCCGCTTCAGCGAAGTGCGATGAACACGAGTTTCTCCTTTATATCGCGCCATCATAGAAAAGTTTTGTTGTTTATTTCAATTACTGTGATGAGTGATATGAAGGTAAGGAATGGTGGGCTGTGATCTTGCCATGTGTCCACATCTAACGGTTCTAGTGTTATTTCAAAGGTTTCAATTCACAAATCTAGTGCTTCAGAGATTTACTTCTAGAATGCAACTATAGTCGTCCATCAAAAATTCATCGAACGTTCGTGGGTTATATTAATTTGCGTTGACATCTAGCTTCAGAAATAATAAATATGTTGACACTTGTCCCCATTCCGGACACTTTATGAAGGAATTTGAATGTGCAAAAAATTTGTTCTTGAATAGAACAATATGTAATTGTAGCATTTGATATTTTCGCCAACCACGCTGTGATTTTTTATTGGCATACTAGTTTATTTCGCCATTGAATTTTTTTATTAGTTTGAGATTATGTTTAATTCACCAATGTTTTTTTATTCATTTGAAAATAGGTTTAATTCGCCAATTAAAATAATTTTTTTAGTTTGAAAAAAAATTTAATCAAAAAAGAAAAAAATGTTTTGAAAACATGTTTAATTCGCCAATGGAAATATTTTATTGGTTTGAACATAGGTTTTAATTGCTAATGAAAATATTTTATTGGTTTTAAAAATTTTGCAATTCGCCAGGATTTTCCACAAACTTCTAGTGATTACAAAAGATTCACCAATTGAGATTATTACTTTTTTTTGAAAAATGAAAAAAAATTCCAGTAAAATTAATATTTTTTTGGGAAGTATACAAGATTCACTAGGATTTTACACCTTTGCCAGGGGGGGTTCTTAAAGTTATCCCTATACTAAATTCAATATTTCATTATAATGCGATGCAAGATTTAAATCCCTTGGCACACATGAGCTTGGATGAAATGAAACTCGATTATGAAATGATTGTGTAACGCAGGTTTTAAACCATGTCTTACAAGATGAATGTGCATGCATAGTAGGTGGAATCAGGGTTTAAAACCCAATCTTCCACAATCACTAAAAGAGGATGACAAATGTTAAATAACCATTTTATGAAGTTTTGAAAACCAAAATAAAAATAACTTAATGACTACTCAAAAACCAGGAAATATAAAACCCTAAACCAAGATGACTATAAACAATGCTCAAGCAAAGACCAATGAAAAATCCTAGAGTAAAAGAGAGCATAAACCTTGAAAATGCATACCATTTAACAAACCCTAAATAAACTTTGCAAGAAACAAAAGAACTTGAAAAGTAAGCAATAACGATACTATACATACCTGGATAAATGATAATGACGACAAAAACCCTAATTAGAGACTCAGCGAAATCCTCTCAAAAATCAATCTTAGAGCCTCAAAATGAGAAGATAGCAGTAAAGAAGAAAAAAAATACCAAAACAATTAAAGACAAGAGAAAATGAAAATTAAGAACAATTAAAACTAATTAAAAGCCACTTAAAGACACATTAAACTTGCAATAAATGCAAATTGTGTGGGGTACTAGATGCAATGGCACAAAAATTTAGCGTTGCTACACATTTTAACATTCTGCAAAAGATATGTAGGGGCACTAAATTTTAGCGCTCCAACATGTTTTATTTTTGCCAAAGGTATGAAAAGGCATTGAAATTCAACACTCCTGCATATGTAGGAAAAAGATGAAGACTTGGACCATGCATCAAGGAAAATAAGATTTGCCTCATTTTGAATGTTTAGAGAATGTAAGCTACGAAACCAATAAGTTTCATAAGGGTTATAATCCCACAAATTGAGTGCAGCTGAATTCAAGGATAATAGATGGTTCTAATTGGGGAGCTTCTTTTGATCATCCTTTGAAACTATCAAAGGAAGAAGAATCCCAATCTCTAAGTGCCTTCATCCATCCATTGGACTATAGAGTCAGGCGACACAAAAAAACAAAACAAAAGACATAAAACTATACAAATATTTACAAACTTATCTAACGCTTCAATGAGTGAAGAGCTTTCAGTGTTCAAAAAGAATTTCCATGTCTTGTCCATTTGAGCCGTCTGTGGATGATTACAATTGATAAATGTGTGAAGCTAAATTGTCTCGAGTTCGTTGATTGCAAAAATTTGAAAATAGTAGAAATGTGTTTTCTTCCAAAGCTTGTAGCATTCAACATCTGTCACTGTCCTGAGCTTGAGAAATTGCCACATTTTGTAGGTCTAAGTTGCTTGTAGAGGATTATCATTGATGGATGTGGGAAGCTGAAAAGTATTCAGTTGCGCTTTCTAAATAATTTGAAGAGTTTGACAGCTATTGTTGACCTAACAGAGCTTGAAATAACTAAATGCCTAGAGCTTCACGAGCTACCAAATATTGCATTGAAATTTTTTCAACTTTTACAGTTCAACAATGCAGTTATATGAAATTTTAACTCACAGGTTACAGGTATTTAATTCTCACATTATATTTGTCATATTGAAATTCATTTTTCCTTTTCTAATATATTATGGATCTTAAGCTTTGTTTTCTATTTTTTGCTTAAAAGTACATCAAATTCTAGATTATGAATTTGATTATTTTTAATAATATTAAAATCATAATTAGAAGTAATATATCTTGGAACTTAAGAAGACTTGTAATTTTTTCACTCAGTAAAACTATTCTCTATTATCTTTGCTGAGACATGTATTTTTCATTCTAATATCAAGAAGTGTTGTTAGAGTATATGATTGCAATTGGGAGCGTAGTGGATGGAGCCAAATCAACTCTACCACCACATTTATTTTCCGATTGGATTGGCGAAGATGCAACCATTCAAATTGATGTCCAGAAACATGATTTTGAATACAAGCTGGAATTAATACCAGGACAGGATTTATTGAGTACAATCATTATATGCACTGTTGTGGTAGTTGATAGCATTGTTGTGGTTCGTACCAATGCCTGGGAAGAGGAGAATGGATCGTTATAACTATAATTACCGACCAAGATCTAATGAGACAATATCTAGAAGATTGTCTACATCTGAAGACTTTGTTAAACCGTTCTACAATGGGAAAGTTATCTATGGTTACGCTGAAGAAAGGCGAAGAATCGAAAACCCTGCCACTAGTGAAAATGATCACAAATTGCCTACTAAAGAAATAAGTCCAAGTTCTGGTGACAATCTTGGTGCTACAGATTCTACATTGATGGCCTCACTTAGTCACAAAATGTATGTTGGTCATTTCTTATTGTACAAAGAGGTAAAGTGAAAGCATTTGCTTGATTCATTATGGAGATCTTATGCGGAAATAGAATTGGTGTTAGATTGAATTTATGTGTCTTTTCTGACCTTTGCAGGACACAACAACATACAACAGGTCTCCATTCCCACATTATCATACATCAATGAGGGAATTTTTCAGTGTACAATTTTGTTACAACACTATTCCTAAGCACACAAGAAGGTATTTAGAATCTTAAAAAATACCTATGTGATTACATGAAAGAAGTCTTTCTATAGATATTTTGCATTTTCAAACTATTCAGAAGCTTTAGAAATTAGATGCTGCTTATCAGGCACACTGCAACTCTTTTCATTTGACCCACCATTCTAGCTAGAGGATTCTTCCTCCTCCCTATGCCAGAATTCCGTCATGAGGATTGGATATTTTTTGTGTCAAAGTGTTGGAAAATTTATTGCTCCTAAAGCCTCTTGCTCTCACGTCAGAACCCCAGCTGTTTCACCTACTTTTCAGGAGCCCCATCTTCAATGACATTTTTTAGGATCTTTATCCCTACTGCTCCTGACAACTTCAGAATTAAATATGGTAGGAAATTTTGAATTCCCAATTTATGGTGGTAGGTAATTTCAAATTTTTGAGAGGGAATGTTGAAGAGACAAAAGGAATGACTGTTGACAGTAGCAAGTTAGTTGGAAGAAGTTTTTGCAGCAATAGTCTGAGAAGAGGAATGTTTTGTTTTTTGTTCTCTGTGTGACTTAGAGAAGTTTCTAAATAACGGAAGCTATGTTTGTTTTGTATGTGAGCAATGATTGCTCCAGAAAGATATCTACGTAGCTCCTGACAGTGAGCACCTAATAGCTCCTGAAAGTTGTTTGTCTGTGTGAGCAACTCATGAAAGCTCCCAACAACTTGTAATCTGTAGCTTAGAGTTTATTTTATGAGTTTTATGTTTAGTCTTTTATGTATTCTCATTTCTAGCTTATTGAATACAAAAGAAAGTTGCATGTCTCCTTGTGCTTCCACATTTTTTTTGTGTATTCCCAGTTGATTGGGAAATAGAGCAACAACTCTGTGTTATTTTGTGCATTTAGATTTTTGACATGGTATCAAAGCCATAGGCCCCATTTCTTCGTGAGTTAGGGAATTTTTTTTTCCCAAGTATTTAAAGTTTTCTTGTTGGAGACATGGCTAGAGATGAAGGGAAGAGTTGGCAGCAACCACCATCCTTTAATGGACAAAACTATGATGTTTGGGAAAAGAAGATGAAGACCATAATGGTTTCCAATGATTTGTGGGAGTATGTGATTAGTTGGTTCAATGATGTGACTAATCCAACAACATATGTTGTTCTCACAAATAACCAGAAGACCTAGTTGAAGGAGTTGAGGAGGAAGGATGCTAAGGCATTGAGTTTAATAGAAGCAGCCTTGACAAAGGCCATTTTTTCCAGAATAGCAGTAGCTAACTATGCAAAGAAATCTTGGGAAATCCTCCAGCAAAACTACAAAGGGACTGATAAAGTCAAATTGGTGAAGCTCCAATTGCTTCGAAGATAGTTTGAGACTCTTGAAATGAAGGACAGTGAGTCCATCTCAGAGTTTCACACAAGACTCTCAGGTTTGATAAACTAGTTGAGGGTGAATGCAAAAGTCATGGATGACTAGAGGATTGTGGAAAAAATCCTCAGGAGCTTACCCACGAAGTTTGATGTAGTTGTGATTTCCATAGAAGAGGAAAAGGACCTCTCAACATTATCAGTTGATAAGCTGATAGGTTCACTACAAACCCATGAGCAATGCCTAAATAGGTCTGCTACTTCTTCCCAAGAGAAAGATTTTAAAGCTTAGTCAAATGCAAGAGGAAGGGGGAGAAGAAAAATAGTGGAAGGAGCTCAAGAGGTAGAGGTCGTGGAAACTCCAGACAAGGAAATTCTGGAGGAGAAAGCTCAGGATGAGCAAGCAACCAAGAGGGAGCGAGTAGCTCTCAGACTAGCTCCCAACAAGGAAAGAAGAACAACAGTGCAAATAAGAAGAATGATAAAAGAAATGTTGAATGCTACTACTATCATAAATTTGTTCATTATGCAAGTGAGTGTTGGAAAAAGCATGACAATTAGTCAAAACAAAATGCAAATGTGGCTGATGTGAATGTGGTTGAAGGCAATCAATCCACAACCTTCATCATGTGCAACATTGGTGAAGAAGGCAACCCTGAAGTTTGGTATTTGGACAACGGTTGCACCAACCACATGAGTGGTAATGAAAGTTTGTTTTCTTTCATTGATAAGAATGTAAAGTCAGAGATAAGAATGGGGAACAATGGATTAGTTCTAGTTGTGGTCAGAGGATCTATCATGATCCGCACCAAGCAAGGTGAGAAGAAGGAGATACAAAATGTATTTCTTGCTCCTGGGTTAAAGCATAACCTCATGAGTTTTGGAAAACTGATCCAAAATGGATATAAAGTGTTGATGGAGAAGGGTTAATGCGTTATTTATGATAAGAATGAGAGGACGAAAGTGTTTGCAGCAGTTCAAATGACAAAGAACCGAATGTTTCCTTTGAAGATTAAGACGTGTTTCTCATCTCAGTCTGTTGTTGCACCTCTCATGAATGAAAAATGTACATAAGTACAATAGGTAGCCCTCAGAAGCACCATTCAAGACCCCTCCAAGATATGGCATCTCAGGTATGGACACTTAGGCTATGTTGGTTTAAGTTTTTTGTCCAAGAACAAAATTATTGATGGTTTTCCAAGAATAGTAGAGCCTAATGTTAAGTGTGAGGATTGCATTGTGGGAAAGCAACATAGGAAGCCCTTTCAATCGGGAAATTCTACAAGGGAAAGAACGCCATTGGAGTTGGTGCACATGGATTCGGTAGGCCCTATGCAAACCTATCTATTGGTAAGAGCCAATATTTTATGACCTTCATTGATGATTACAACCATAAGACGTGGGTCTATTTTCTGCAACATAAGTCTGAAGCATTTGATAAGTTTTTGTTGTTTAAGGCCCAGGATAAAAAGGAGAGTGGACATTTCATCAAGGTCCCAAGGTCAGATAAAGGAGGAGAGTATACCTCCAATCAGTTTGTAAATTTTTACAAGCAGAATGACATCAAGAAGGAGCTAACAACCAGTTATACTCCACATCAAAATGGAGTGGCTAAGAGAAAGAATAGGACCATCATGGAGATGGAAAGGAGCATGATGAAAGCACATGGACTCCCAATTGAATATTGGGGAGACGCTATAGCAACAACTGTATATCTGATAAATAGAAGTCCAACAAAGGCGGTCTATGACAAAATCCCACAAGAGGTGTGGACAAAACATAAGTGGATAGTTGAGCAGTTAAGAGTGTTCGAGTGTGTAGCATATGATCACGTGCCTAAAGAAAAGAGGCAGAAATTGGATGACAAGGGTGAGAAGTATATTTTCACGGGCTACAGTGAAGAGTCTAAAGCCTACAGGTTGTATAATCCGGGCACCAAGAAAATTGTCATCAGTAGAGACATGGAGTTCCTAAAGGATGAGTCATAGGACATAGTGATAGGGGTGAAGCCACAATAGTGGTTTACAATTGAAGTGAGGAAGGAAAACTCATAGAAAATGAGTGCATGGCAAAAAAATTGATTTTAGGGGTTCGTATGAACCTATTGGTTCGACTGAACCCATTAGGGGTTCGCTAGAACCTAGGTTTGGGCGAACCCTCCTAATACTTTCCCACCAAAAAATCCATCAAAACCCCTTATAGAAGGGGGGTTTGAATGAACCCTGGTTCGAGCGAACCCCCTTTATTCCTCATCCCCTCCCTAAGACACAAAAAATCCCTAAATTTTGGCACTTCGGAGCTCGGGTTGAGGATGGAAATGGAGGAATCTTCACAAACCCAACTTGAATCAGGTAGTCCTTAGAATGAGCCATCCAACGAATATAATTTTAATATGTTTTGGTTTTATTATGTATTTGTTTTTTTAGTTTTATTAAACATAGGCTTTTCATCGAAAATGAAGGTCTCTGTTCTGCACATGTGCAAAAATAGAAGATTATAAAAAAAAAAATTAAAAAATATGAGCACCAGATATTGAAGTCCTTGATCCAACAAAAAAAATAAAATTGAATTTTGATATATACAAAAAAATTTATGCGTTATACGGTCATGCTATGTCTGAATTGTAATTGGTTTGACTTCGAAACTTGATTAAAGAAAAAATATTCAATAAAAAATTGTCTAACCAAATGGAAGCACTAGATATCAAAGTTACAAATCTAAATTTGAAGAATTAGAATTTTATCCTTCATGGAAAAAAAGTCATGCGTTATACGGTGTGCGTCAATTTTTAAAAATGTTGTTTTTTGAAAAAAACCAGTTTTTGTGGGAGATGGATAAAGAAGTACAATCTTATTCCAAAATTTTTGAAAAAAATATTTTTAGAATCTACAGAAAAATGTGACGAGACTCTAGTTTTCATCATCTTCAAATTCTTCATGGTTTAGCCGCTATAGGAGCCTGAATGTGAAGATTTAGTTTAAAAAAATAATTTAAGTGTCCAGTTTGGCCAAAAATTGTAAACCACTATTGTGGGATCACCCATAGTTTCTGACAGCTCATAATTGCTCCCAACAATTCCTGAAGAAGAAGAAAGAGAATAGGAAGTGCAACAAGATGAGCTTGCAGTCACTCTTGATAGCTCTGAACGAGTTCTTGACAGCTCTCGACGGCTCCTGATGGCTCCTAATGCAAGTAGACAGTCACAAATAGCTAGAGAATTGGCTACAGAGAGCTCCTGATAGCTCTTGATAGCTCCTGACATGAGAAGAAAGAAAGGAAAGCAGCCACAGACATCTAGAGGATTGGCTCCTGAGAGCTCCCGACAGCTCCATTTGACTCCCAAGAGCTCCCGAGAGCTCCGGACAGGGTCTGTTCAATAAAGCAGTAGTAGTAGTGAAAGTTTAGGCCCCACTCTCACCTCCCTAATTCCAAGAAAGACCAAGAGTCTAAGAGAGATCTACCAAAATGAAAGGTATGATGAAGAATTTGATGAGAGTGCGAATTTTGCATTATTTTCTCATAGTGATCTAGTTTATTTCGAGGATGTTGTGAAAGAGGAGAAATGGTGTGAGGCCATGGATGAGGAGATAGATGCAATACAGAGGAACAACACATGGGAGCTAATTGATTTTCCTCCTAACAAGCAAGTTATTGGAGTGAAATGGGTCTACAAGAGTAAGTGCAATGCCAAAGGAAGGATAGAGTGAAACAAGGCAAGATTAGTTGTCAAGGGGTACAAACAATAGTTTGGAAGAGATTATAATGAGACATTTTCCCCTATTGCAAGGATGGAAACCATGCGGGTAGTCATAGAAATTGCAGCCCAACGCAAATGGAAGGTGTTTCAAATGGATGTGAAGTCCACCTTACTAAATGGAGTATTGAAAGAAGAGGTATATGTGGAGCAACCACTTGGATATGAAGTTCTGGGTCAAGAACACAAGGTGTATAGGCTGAAGAAGGCCCTCTATGGGCTGAAGCAAGCTCCATGGGCATGGTACAACATGATTGAGTCATATTTGTTGAGCAATGGCTTTAGCAAAAGCGATGGTGAGCCAACTCTTTACATCAAGGCAACTAATGGTAAGGTTTTAATTGTTGTCTTGTATGTTGATGATCTAGTTTTTACTGGGGATGATAATTTCCTCATTGTTGTTTTTAAAGAGGCCATGAAAAGAGAGTTTGAAATGATAGATTTAGGTCTTTTGAGATATTTTCTAGGCATAGAAGTAAAACAAATGCATGATGGTATATTTATCTCTCAAGAAAAATATGCAAATGAAATATTGAAGAGATTTAGGATGCTTGAAAGCAAGCCTGTCCATACACCAACAACCATAGGTCTAAAGTTGAGCAAGGAATATTGTAGCAGCAATGTGGATCCGACCATGTTTAAAAGTTTGGTTGGAAGTTTGATGTATTTGACTGCAACTAGGCCTGATATAATGCATGGAGTGAGTCTTATTTCCAGATTTATGGAGACTCCAAGGGACACCCATTGGAAAGCGGGTAAAAGAATCCTGAGGTATGTGAATGACACCAAAGGATATGGTATTTTGTTCACAATAGCAAATGAGTTTGGGTTGATTGGATACACAAATAATGATTGGGAAAGAAGTTTGGATGATAGGAAGAGCACATTAGGATAAGTGTTTCATTTGGGATCGGGAGTCATTTCATGGGCTTCCAAGAAACAACCCATAGTTTCCCTATCTACAGTAGAGGCTGAGTATATAGCAACAAGTGCATCAACATGTCATATATAGCAACAAGTGCATCAACATGTCAAGCTATGTGGATGAGAAGAATCTTGGCAGATTTAAGAGAAGAACAAGAGGATGGAACAACAATATTTTGTGACAATGTTTCATCAATAACTTTGACAAAAAATCCTATGTTTCATGGAAGAAGCAAACACATTGAAATCAGGTATCATTTTATCAGAGAATTAGTTGAAAATGGTGAAATCAAAATGGCATTTTGCAGGTATGAGCAGTAGCTAGCAGACATATTCACCAAGCCTTTGAGCAGGGACAATTTTGAGCACCTAAGGAGCAGTTTGGGCGTTATTGATTTGGATTAGGATTGATCTTGTTTCATCTGCTGAGGACCAAGGGGGAGTGTTGGAAAATTTATTACTCTGGAAGCCTCCTGCTCTCATGTCAGACCCCCAGCTGTTTCACCTACCCATCAAGAGCCCCATCTTCGACGACAGTTTTTGGGATCTTCATCCCTGCTGCTCCTGATAGCTCTAGAATTAAATATGGTAGGAAATTTCAAATTCCCAATTTATGGTGGTAGGTAACTTTTAATTTTTGAGAGGGAATTTTGAAGAGACAAAAGGAATAAATGTTGACAACAACAAGTTAGTTGGAAGAAGTTTTTGTAGTAGTAGTCTGAGAAGAGGAATGTTTTTTTATTTGTTCTTTGTGTGATTTAGAGAAGTTTCTGAACATCAACAACTGTGTTTGTTTCAAATGTATGTGAGCAGTGATTTCTCCTGAAAGAGCTTTGCCTAGCTCCTGCCAGTGAGCTCTTAGTAGCTCCTGAAAGTTGTCTATAGATGTGAGCAGCTCATGAAAGCTCCTAGCAGCTTGTAATTTGTAGCTTAGAGTTTATTTTCTGAGTTTTATGTTTAATCTTTTATGTATTGTCATTTCCATCTTATTGAATACAAAAGAAAGTTGCATGTCTCCTCGTGCTTCCACATTTTGTTTGTGTATTCCCAATTGATTGGGAAATAGAGCAACAACTCTATGTTATTCTGCGCATTTAGATTTTTGACACAAAGGAGGTAGGAAGCTTGAGATGCAATTCTGGGACGTTTAGAGGCATCTTAATGATTATCACATTCTACTAGTTTTCTTGGTCCCCTCATGATTTTTAAAGAGTTTTTATTATGATAAACCAAGTTTCTATGACAGGAATTTTCGTCAGGCCATTTTTTGGGAAGAGTAGAGGAAGTTTATTAAAAAATGGAAAATCTAAAAGTATAATTTTTTTAAATATTATAAAGTATTTATAATATATATTATATAAAGTATTTATAATATATATTATATAAAGTACTTATAATATATATTATAAAATTTTAATAGATAATATTAGAGTTGAGTTAATATTTTATAGGAGATTTGATAAACAAATTATCAAATTTTATTTGTTTTTATTGTCAATGAGTATATTTGTTGTATAAAAATTAAAGTAAAATATTATAAAGTTGTAAGTTTCAACTAAAAAATGTGTTGTTGCCTCTAATCAACATCTATTAATATTGTATCAAAATTAAAGTTTGATTATATATCACTGCAATTGTGAGGGATTGTCTCATTCAATAGAATTTCAACCAATCCCTCTTGTGTTTCTTCCCCATCAACTCATGTGATATCTTTAAGATCAACATCCCAATGTGTGGTTGGAGTCGACAATACTAAAGACTCATTGATCTTAAAGTTGCAAGGCACTTTACACAACCACCAACTTCTCCAACTCTCAAGAGGTAAGCGTGATGTCCCCAACCAAAATATTATTAAAATATTTTTTAGATCTAAATACTCAAATGGTTTTTAATGATCACATATAAAATGGACTAAAATTTGAAATGCCCACAATTAATTAAAATAAAAAATTGCACTTAATTTTATTGAAAAGTGGACATACATTATTAGCACACAAAAAAATTTCTTTATAAATATAATGTTATAGTCAAATGAAATTGATAGCAAACCATCTATAGATATTTATTGTTTTGATCGCTAAGATCCCACAAAGGTGAGCGTGATAGCATATGGTAAGAAAATTGAACAAATAATACAAAGGTAAATTCTTGGTACACCATGAACAAGTAATAATTAAATTACTTATCATTAGGGTTAACTAATACAGATTTAGGTTAGGATATATTTTGTTAAATGAGGAATCCTATGATACCAATGAAAACTTTGGCATTATGGGATCCTTTCCCATTGTTAAGCATGTCAAAGGATTGGACATTGAAGACATATTTATTGATTTCACTACCCTTTTCAATGACATGAAAATTTGTATTATCACTTTCATTACTAAACCTCATGTGTTTACACTACTACCCCCTCACTCCACCATCAATCAAAATCGTCATCCATATAGAACTCATTACTTGGGACCAATAATATTCTTTGTCTTTAGACATGTTCAAAATTAATGAAGCTTTAGTTAAGTTCATGGACTCCACAATTATATTCCAAAAAGTGACCAAAAAAAGGGTTTTCATATAGATATTTATGCAAAACATATTTTGGTGAAAAATAAAATTTCCTTAGTGCCAAAAAGATAAAAATATGAATAAAAACCAAAAAAATAGAAAAAAAATAAATATAGTCCTTTAATGAAAGCCTCTTTGATTTACTATCAGATACAAGAGAAAAAATAAATAATGATGTGACTATTGATGAAAACCTCTCTGAGGCATCAATATGTGAGGAACTTGTCCTTCACTCAACATTTTTACAGTGGAATGAGCGATAATTAGTATTGGTAGAAGAATCACATGAAGTCAACTTAGGTATCGACAGTGATCCAAAAATCACCTATCTTGCAATGAGTATATGAAAAGAAGAATGATAAATCACCACAGCTATCCTCAAAAAATATATAGATATTTTTTCTTGGTCCTATTTAGACATACCATGTCTAGATCCTTCATTTGTTGTACAATATTTAGTGGTATGTGAAAATATAAAACTGGTGAAATAAAAGCTTCATAAGACGCACCCTAAAGTTACATTGTTAGTCAAAGAAGAGCTTAAGAAACTATTGGATATTAGGCTTTATTAGACCATTTGACTATCCAAAGTGGATCTCCAACATTATCCCTATTAGAAAAAAATCCTAAAGGAATTAGATTTTGTATAGACTTTTGAGATCTTAACAAAGTGCACGTCCAAAAGATGATTTTCTACTTCCAAAAAATATATGATCATTGATTTCACTTAGGACATGACATACATTGTCCCTTATGTATATTTTTTCAAGATAAATCAAATTCAGATTGCCCCTAAAGATAAACACAAAATATCCCTTACCACCCCTTAGGGCATCTTCTATTAACAAGTCATGCCATTTGGGCTTTAAATTGTAGGGGCTACTTATCAAAGAGTAATTATAGTAATATTTGATAATATGTTGCATCATATCATGGAGTATTATGTAAAAAAATTATTGGCTATGTAAAAAACATGAGAATGTCACCCACATGTTCTTGAGAATATATTTGAATTTTTGAGAGAATATAAGCTTCAACTCAATCTGAACAATTTTTTTTGGTGTCACATCTAAAAAATTTCTTGGCTTCATTATTTCTTGATAAACCATAGACGTTGACCCCACAAAACTTATTACTATCTTAGAGATGCTACCTACATAAACTCTCAAATAGTTACACAATATTTACATAAAACTTCAGTTTGCTAGAATCTTCATTGCATTGCTCACAAACAAGTGTCAACCATTTTCTCATCTCCTAAAAAAAATTTTATTTTCACTAGGATGAATATTTTCAATAAGAATTCAATAAAATCAAAGAGTATCTTGCATCACCATCAATGCTCAAGTGACTAATTTCCCAAGAAAACTATTACTACTTTATATATCTACAAAATCAATCACCTTGGGGGTACTATTAGCACAACATGATTTAGAGGGTCATGAAAGGGCTATCTACCACACCAATAGGAAATTAGTGGGCTACAAGATCAATTATACACCCATGGAACATACATGTTTAATTTTCATTTTTTTCTCAAAAATATGACACTACATGCTCAATCATAAGATTCTAGCTCATTTCTTAAATTGCACCACTCAAATATTTTTTTCAAAAACCTCTGTCATAGGTCATATGGAAAAATTGCAATTTCTCTTAGTGAATTTGATATAGAATATGTTGACAAAATGGAAATAAAAGGATAAGTAATAGAAAATCAACTTGTGGATTCACCTCTTATAGATAGCCATCATCTCATTTTGGACTTTCCTAGTGAGTCTATCTTCTCTCTAAATGATCCAAAATCATAGAAATTATATTTTGATGGTTCATATGCCAACAAAGGATCAAGTGTACAAGAATAATTTTCATCATTCTTGAAGGTGATTTCATTCCTAAAGTTTTTAGATTGTCTTTCCCATGAATAAACAACATCACAAAATATGAGGCCCTCATCAATGGTCTCAAAATAACAATCTAGTGGAATATCCAACATCTCAAGTGGTTTGCAAGGATTTACAACTAATCATAAGCCAAGTCAATAATTAATATAAAAAAAATATGCAAAGGTAATCCATTACAAAAGTATGGTCAATAATTTCAAGGAATACAAGTTTGACCTCCATCCAATTTGAATAAGTACTTGGACTAAACAAAAAAGCAGCAAATTTTCATAGCCACCATTGATATTTCATGGATATGTTGCAAGATAGTCCTTATTGTGCATTCCTAGTTAATTTTTTTTTTGTCCTTGTATATGATACATCCCTAATTTTGATCTCATTTACAAAAAATGTTGGTCCTAATGATCCCTAGTATTATAATATCTATACTTACCTCCATGATAACATCCTTCCACCAAATCTATACTACAAGACTCAATGCAAAACATTATCCAATGCTTTTCCTACTTCACCATCCTCAACATCATACTCTATTAAAGGATCTTCAATGGTTCTTTACTTATGTTCCTTAACTTGGAAGAGGCTTCTCTCATAATTAAAGATGTTCACAATGGTATATGTCATTCATACATTGGAATTATGGTGGACTAGCCAAAATATCTTGAGAACAAACTCCTATTGACCCTTTAAGGAACAAAATGCCTATTAATAGATGTTAAAATAATGTTTATCTTTTTAGCAAAACATAGATCTAATTCATGCAACTATTAAGTGTGAAAAGTGATCCTAGGTCTAGCTATTCAACTAGCCCAAATGTAACTTTTATTTGCTTAACATTGGAACATGAACTGAGAAGGTGTTGTGATTGGCTAACTACCTAAAAGGAAAGCCAATATGCCTGGTTTTTTTTACTTTTTTGCAAAGAGCGAAGAATTTATGAGTATGATGCAATTAAACTAATTGATATAAGCCCCAATTTTAAAATATGAATGATCACATAGATGGAAACAAAAAATCACATAAACGAGTACAAATATGAGTTATGAAAACAAAGGGGCACCTATGGTTGAAAGAAGAGCCTAAAATGGAGGGATAGGGGTGTGGGGCACCCTAATCCTAAGATTTTGGAATGTTTAAATGCCAAGTCACTCAGTTACAATTTGCTATGTCCTACAACCTATCATTGTGGGAAGTTTTAGATTTAGATCTACACACATAAAAAGAGGGAAAAGGTTGTGTTGTATAGGATTTTTTCCTCAGTCAAACCTCATGTTGGTGTTCCCACCTCCATAATAGCAATGACGATGATGGTATAAATTGAGTTCTCTCAAGGGAGCAGAGGCAAAGTAAATAATAAAGACTGTAATAAATGTAATTTAACATAAGATAAAATTACCTTAGGTATGAAACCCTTGTTGAAGTGATGTCACACCATAGGTTTCCACAAAGAGTTGATGAAGAAGGAATAAATTACTATGAATACCAGCAAGGGTTAGTCAACATAACACAATAGAGAGCTATAAAAAGCATGTAGAGAGAAAGTCATATGTATCTTCACTATTAGGGCATAATCATTCATATTTCATCATAGTTCATAATTCCTAGTTGTTCAAATGAGGGAGAAATTTTGGGTGGAATTTCAAGGTATTTTTGAATATTTCAAATATATGTATGTAAATGAATTAGGTCTTTGATTATTAAAATAAGAAGAACTCCATTAAACCTAACCTAATGTTCAAATAGATAGTGTAAATTTGGATTTAGAAATTATAATAATGAACCACCCATTTAAAATTATAGACCATTATGATGTAGTATACAATACCTATAGAAATCTATTAGAAATGCTTATTATCTCATGTTGTGTGCACAAGCGCTAAGTGCAAGTCCAATATAAAATGTAGAGGAATTCAATGTGTGTGTAGGCAATTTTCAAATAACACAATGCTAATATTTGTATATGTACAATATATTGAAGTGCATGCACTAAAAAGTTGGTTGCATAGAGTAAAAGGACCAAACTAAAAGTACTAATTTTTTTATCAAATATTATTAATCATAAATATGGAATATTCTAAGATTAGTCAATGGTAAATATAACTCTTGAGAAATATTGATTTCTTTCAAAGAACTCAATTTCTACTCTATACTCTCAAGTACAAAAATGAGAAGCATTAAAAAGACCATTAAATAAAACTCTAGTTTGAGTTAGCATAATCATTGAAGAAAAATATATTAAAGAAATCTTTTGGCATATAACATGACAATGTAGTTAGTTCAATTTTGGAACTAGAAAACCCTATTCATAGGGTGACAATTTGGAGTAGTCACAACTATTGCATTAAATAACATAAGATCCTTCAAAACACAATTAATAATTTAATAGAGTACGACTAAACTTACTCTCTTGAGTACAATTTTAATTAAATATTAAAACTCAATTACTTAGTAAACAAACAACTCTTTTTTGAATTACTTTAAGAACCACAAATTCAAATATAGAAGCTTTATTGATAGACAAATTTTTGGTAGCATTTCAAGGGCTTTGTAACTACTTCAACTATATTTATTCAAATTAATTCTATCTCTCGTTATTAAATTAAGTAGAGTTCCATTATAACCTAATGAATAGACAATATAAACTTGGATTTAGATGTTATAATGAAGAACTACCATTTAAAATTGTAGATAATTATGATGTAGTATAAATTATCTAGAGAAAACTATCCAAAATGCTTATTATCTTATACTATATTATAAGATTAGTGCAAGTCTAGTATAAAGATATAGAAGAATTTAATGTGTGTAGATAATTGTCAAATAACACAATACTAGTATTTGTATGTAGAGTAGATTGTAGTGTATACTACACAAGAAAATTGATTGCATAGAATAAAAAGACCAAACTAAAAATATAATTTAATTTTACATATAAAAAAATTATATTACTTAAAAATAAAAAATACAAAATTCACTTCTCTTCCATGTCTTTTAAGATCCATGCATGATGGTGGAAAGTGATATTATATTTAGCATCTTTGACCAAAGTCAAATAAATTCTCTGTGGTGCATTATAAATACAAAATAAAGTTCTCTTATTGTCAGTGGGGCCCAAATATGATAGAGGAAATTGATATTATACTTGACATCTTTGACCAAAGTCAGACAAATGTTCTAGGTGCATTATATATAGAAAATGCACTTCTCTTCTTATCAGTGGGTACCTTGCATGATGGTGGATTAAATATATAAAATACATTTCTCTTCTCTATCGGTGGGAACCATGCATGATAGTGGATTATATATAGAAAATGTAGTTCTCTTCTCTATTAGTGGAGACGATGCATGATGGTAGTTTATATATAGAAAATACAATTTTCTTCTCTATCAATAGAGAGAATGCATGATAGTGGAAAGTGACATCAGTATCTTTTGACCAAATTCAATTAAATGATGAGGCACAAAGGAGATGAAACTACAATTTCCTTTCTTTATGTTGGTAGTGGATTACATCTATCTTTTTGATATATTTTGTATTTGATGGAAATCAACTCCATCAATTATGTTCCATTGAAATGAAATGAAATATTTTAATAATGTCCACAAAGCCACAAAAGTCTATGGGACCCAGGAACAACACAAGACCACCAACGAAGAGAAAGACCCTAAATAATTTGTGATCTTTGTTTGAGATCAACTCTTTTGCAGTGGATTTTGATGATGTAGTTTTCCATTTTCTCCAACCTTGCCTCCTCAAACAAGGTAATTAAGTTATCAACTTGTAAGGTTTCCTCATAAATAACCTGAATATCTTTATACGCTGAGCACTCCATAACAAAGTGTCATTCGGTCTCCACCATTCCCTTGTCACAAAATCAGAATATTATTTTTTCCCACTCTTCTTTAGGTACAATCCATCTTCCTGTTTCACATCTAAGATGATGTGAACTAGTTTGTAATTGACCTATCAACATATTTTCTTTCCATTTAATATTCACTCCTATATAGGATTTTTCCTCATGTTCCCCCTTGGGGTTAAATACTAAGATATAGTACTCTTTTTTTCACCTTGATTGTTTTTTCCATATAGCATTTAAAAAAATTTCTTTCACATATTTTTTTATTTCTTCATTTGTGCTTGGAAAATCATGCATATTCACATCCCACTTTTTCATCCATTGTTATTTTGTTTCATCTATGTATTATTTCTTCTATCGATCTCTTCTTCCACAATTGGCTTAGGCCAATGATGGTTCTCCATATTTTGGACCTTCTGTAGGTAACTTAATAATCGAATCATCGCTAAATCTTCCAAGGGGAAGGTACCTCTCTCTGCCAATGAAATATCATAAGGAATTTTGTAGTTTTAAGTTTAAGGTTGCTTACAATTAGATGCTTTTGGATTCTTTCCACTTGTCTCAATTTTTGATTTGACATGTTGCTACCCCAAATTTCACATCCATAGAGAAGCACTAGATTCACAAGTAATCCAAACAACATTCTCTTGGTTTTCCAATCCCATAATTTTGCATTTCTACATCTATTTAAAGAAATGTAAGGGGGAACATACAAATAGATCATCTCCTCAATAGCATATAACTTTCATATTGCTTAAAGATTTCTCCTATCAAATTATCATCCTTACCCCGTAGAAAGTGCTAAATCACCAATATGGCATGGAATGCAAGTTTGAAAGGCCAACATGTACGAAAAGTGAAACAAGGTGGTCTAGAAAATAGGTGAAACAACTGGCCATAGAAGGCAAAGAATATTAAAAGTTTAGCTGATTGGCTTTGCTTCCTCTTGGTTGCCTTTGAAATCTGTATGTGAATGTCATATAGTTTTCCAACTACATGTCATAATATTCACATGATAGTCTATTCTAGTTAAATTATTTGTCCCATTAAATTAATACCTTTAACCCAAAGAGTGCTACACCATGGAAATTTCATGGAATAAGAAGGCACAACAGGCCCAAAACATACAAAAAGTAAACCGCAATAGTGTTACACTGTGGAAATTTGATGGAATAACATGGAAATAAAGGGAAAATAAATATAGATGCGAGAGAAGTCTCTTAGGAATTATTAGTTTTTTATTATTACTTTATAATGGAGGTTTTTCTTATTTTTAATTAAAAATTGATAGCAAGCATTTCTTTTCATGTAAGTCAAATACAAAAGAAATTTCAACATGGTAAAGGGGAAATTTGGAAAAGGAAATTTAGGACAATGGGTGATCCCACAATACTAGTTTACAATTTTTGGCCAAACTAGACATTAAATTGATTTTTTTTTACTAAATCTTCACTTTCAGGCACCTATAGCTGCTAAACCATGAGGAATTTGAAGACGATGCAAACTAGTGATTTGTGAAATTTTGTCAGTAGATTCTAAATATATATATTTTAATTTTTTTTAATCAGATTGCACATTTCTTTTTCCATCTCCTTCGAAAACTAGTTTTTATCAGTAAACACCATTTTTAAGGAGTGATGCTCACCGTAAACAACATAACTTTTTTTCTATGAAGGATAAAATTCTTTTTTTTTTTGAATTTAGCTTTGTAACTACAATATCTAACAAGTCCATTTTGTTTCATGGTGTTTTATTGAATATTTTTTTCTTAATCAAGTTAATTTTGAAATCAAACCAATTACAATTTAGACATAGGCGGACCGTAATCAACATAACATTTTTTGTATGTATCAAAATTCATTTTTTTTTACTAGATCAAGGAAATCAATACCTAGCTTGAACATATTTTTTAGAATTGTTTTTTATAATCTACTATTTTCCCACGTGTAGAACATAGATCTTGATTTTTGGTGAAAAACCTATGTTTAATTAAACTAAAAAAAATACATAATAAAACTAAAATATATTAAAATTATATTCAATGGATAGCTCATTCTAAGGACTACATCATCCAGTTGGGTTTGTGAAGTTTCCTCCATTTTCATCCTCAACCTGAGCTTTGAAAGGAATTTTTTTGTAGAAATTTGGTGCAAGAAGGGGAGAAGGGACAAACAAGGGGGTTCGAGCGAACCCCCCTTTTTTCAAAATTTCTCTTTGTTTCCATTTCAGAAAACATGAAAAATGGGGGTCCCATCATTTAATAGGGTTCGCTCGATGGGGGGTTCGAGTGAACCTCTCTTGGGTTAGATTGAACCCCCCCTTCGTGTGAACCCCCCAAAACCCGATATTTTCTTCATGGGGGCATTTTTGCAATTTTCCTTCCTTAACGAAATTGTAAACCAATTTTGTGGGATCACCCCAATGATAAGTGTTGAGTATGAAGAAAAGGTTGAGAGGAGACAATCATAATCTAAAAATAACTATGTATTTGGTTTTACTTGTAGTCTCCACACATAGTATAAAAACTATGAGATTAAAGGAAGAGGCACGATAAATAGGAGGGGTCTCGAATAAGGAAGCATTGGTAGATTTAAAAAATGAAGATTCAACAATCTAACATGAGTTAATACTTTTGATATAGGTGAAGTAGAGTGTAACGCCCCGCCGTGCAAACCCCAAAGGAACAAGTAAACACGCAACAATTTTTTTTTTTTAAAGAACATATTAAATGTACTTAAGTATTCCAACATAACAATGTTCTAAGTTGCACAACTAAATCCCTTGGGGTACATGAGGTGACATTACTAAAATAACCCATAACAAAGATAATAGATTAAACATTAAATTTACAATTACGTAAATCCAATCATCATGACATCAATTAAAACGTTCATTCACAATATCAAGACAAATGTGAATACACCAAATAAAACCATGTACATACATATGAAAATAAATGAACCATCAAGATATAAAGTATATATATATTTTGACAGATGCAACACAACTCTACAATGCTTACAAATGGTAGTACAAGAATGAATCACATGGTGTGATAGTATAATACATCCGTTTGAAAATACATCTCAATAATCACATATACAAATTACATCATAATCTTCCCAACATACGTGGGGTCGATACATCAATAAATACATTACACCTGAAGTGTAAACATACATCTGGTACATAAGAACACTGGATCAACTGCACCTACAAAACTTTGCAATGAAAGAAACAACTGCATCCAAAGGGAACCCAACGGGGTGTGAAGCACGTTCCACCCAACCACCCTCGTGTTGGGAGTAGACAAGGAAGGATCCTTGACCAAGCACATCAGCAGTAACACAAAACTAACTCCAGACAAGACGACATAATATCACTAGACCACACTAAAAACTCAACAACGATAAATCACCAAAAGACATAACAATAGACACTTCGAAACTTAACAATAAATCACTTTCCAAATATTACAACAATAAGTCATGAAACACATCATCAATAAATCTCAAGTCATAACGTCAATAAACTACTTCCAGAGGACTTCAACAACACAAATGGAATGTTAGAGGAGAGTATCATCGCATGGCTTCACATGGATTATCCAGACAACCTATCACAAGGTGTTGCCTCCATCTATACATGGATTATCCAGACAACCTAGTTCAAGGTGCCACCTCCATCTATGGTTCTCCTGACAGCCTATCTCAAGGCGCCACCGCATAGGGTTACTCATGCAGAATTGTTAACCTTTCGTGAAGACAAGGCAACGATCTTGCCAACCACGGCCTTCTCGGTCCCCTTTAGTCTATGACAGCACTAACAGGTGGACAAGGCATCACAATTATCTTATTAATGTTTAATCCCCACCCATAATTAATTACTTAGATTATCACTGATTACTCTAACTCTACGCGGGTTACCCTAACAACCCCTTTGTGCGCCAGCCCCCACTTAGAGCCACTCCCTTTAAACACTCAACACAAAATATCCAACACAGAAGGATTGTTCCAACAAGAAATACTGAACCAATCAAATGGATCCTCCGCGAGGCATAACCATCTTGCCAAAACATATGAAACACCTCTACAAAGCAGTACAATCCATGTGTAACACAATTCACAACCATAGACCCAAAATAGGCCAAAATCAAATTGCAAAAATCAATACAACATCACTATTCCCACCTCTAGAAGTCCTAAACAACAACTTAAGTCCCTAAAATAGGATAAGCTAACTCTAGGGTTTTCCCACAAGACATAAACCCGAACAAAAGAAAATCACAATAGACTCAATGAATAGTCTCAAGAGTAAGCAAATTACACAAAACAACACTACACAATTCATTTCAAAACATAATAAATTTCACCAATAAAACAAATCAATTACTTGAGAATATTCAATTAATTAACACATAGTTTATCTCTAATTTTCACAATTATAGTACAATAATACAAATTTATACAATTTTTCCAACATTACAACCTATGAAATTATATAATTTATCCATGTCCTCAACACATAAAATTATCACCATAAAACTATATATATAAATATATATATATATATCTTTATATATATATACACTTTTTACGTGTATATACATACATACATATATATAAGTATATATACAAAAAATATATATATATATATAATCATATATTTTAAATCACTATAAAAAACATATTTAAAATACTCACAGTGACATATATACATATACATATATATTTTATTATATATATATATACACGAATTAAACATTACATTAAATTTAAATTAAATTTAATACAACTTAAAAACTTTAAAAAAATATTAATTTTATACAAAAAAAACATTTAAAATAGTATTTGTTGCCCCCACAAAGCCTATGGTACACAGTACCATAGGTAGGCAGGCCGCAGCCCCCATGGGTTGTCGTGCACAACCTTGGCTGTTGTGCGCAGCCCGTGGCGGCTGCGTACAACCGACCACAAGGGACGTGGGTGGTACGGCCTCAATCGACCCCCACCAACATAAAATTTAATAAATAAATTTATTTTATTTTATTTTTCGTTTTATTTTATTTTTCTTATATTAAAAATAATTCCTGCCTTCCATCACAGGCACATGAAAAAGAAAAAAGGAATAATAATAAATTTAATTTTATATTTTCTTTCGTAATAAGAATCTCAAGGAAATAAATATAAATATAATTTAATTTAATTTAATTTATTTAATTTATTCTTTAACCAAGAAACTCTTTACAACATTCTTTCAGTATGAACTGAATATATATATATATATATATATATATATATATATATATATATATATTGGTTCACAGGATTTAAAGTACTTAATAAGAACAATCTGTTGATTTTTCACCAAACATAAAATAAATAGGGATACAATTTTCTAATACCCTAACAAATTGATTTTCCCTTCAAATCACAAATTTCACAACTAAATTTATATAGAAGAACTTCAAAATAGTTTTACTAAAGTTTCCCACAGAAGATTCAAGAGTTTTAATACAACAAGTTTTCAATCACATAACCACTTTCAAATAAATAGAGGAAAGGATTTTCAAAACACAACAACCAGATATTGTTTATAGAACAATAAAATAATAATCAATTAACAGAAAAAAAACCTCCAGGAGTCCTTTGTTTGATGTAGAATCCCCTCTGCAGCTTCTTCTCAGTTTCCTGCCTTCAACTCCCTTCTGAACCAATCCTTTCTTCAAAACAATTCTTTTACCTAGAAGCACAAAAAAACTATTTTTCTTTTCATACCCAAAACCAAGAAAAAACCCTTGTGTGTGTAAAAACTATCTCACAATAAAAATCAATAATAATAAATAAAGCTCATCATCTTTTTCCTCAAAAATCCTCTCCATTCATTGGTTCTTTTCCTTCTTTTAAAAGCACACACTTATCTCACAATTTTAATTAAAATTAATTATTTTCTCAAGATATTCTCTACAGATTTTTCTAATTTAATATCAAGGAAAAAGATAATATATAATTATCATCATCATTATTAATTTAAATTAATTACTTACACTTTTAATTAATTAAATAACTTTTTAATTTACAATATATTTAAAACTCAACATTTAACTAACTTACAATTAATTAAAGCAACAAGACAACATTAATTAATCTTATAAAATAAGATTAATTAAATAACCACTAACCATAAATAAAATAAATAATCAACAATCAAACTACACAAAGACAAGGACAAAACCTCAATCATGACACAACAAAACTTGAAATAGGATGACAGACTTGGGACCACCACACATTCCTCCACTTCCCTTCACATTCCACCACATATCCATTCAATTCATGCTGCAATATATATATATACATATATATATATACATATATATAAATACATATATATATATATATATATACATATATATATATATATACATATATATATATATATATATATATATATATATATATATATATATATATATCATATTGTGAGAAGGAATTGTAGCGTAACAGGGCACTCGTAAATGAGTGGTGCTACATTGTCCTCTCACCAAAGCTATACTAACAAATACAACATTAGATGTAAAGTAACATTGCTAACTAACTGATCACATAATAAATTAATTACTAAACCACTGCATCACAATGTATTACTGAAATCAAATTAAACATCACCAAACCAAATGTAACCATAATGTCATATTAAATGAAGTAGCACAATCATCAATCGATCTAAACTATCCAATCCACCAATCCAACAATAAGTAATAACTATCACAGTCTCAAAGTATCAATCAAAACCACAGAAGTATCAAGTCCATTAAACAACATGAGGGGTATTACATAGAGAAAGGCATGAGCAAAGAAAATGGATATTTGTATAGAGAGACTAAATTTAACTCGATAGAGGAGAAAGCTGAAAAGGATTTCAATGCAATGGAAGAACTACATGATGAGGAAGCAAGTAAAACCTTAAAATTTATGATTTCTAATGATGTGATTGATTGCATTGTTGAGTGAACATAGGCCTATAATTTTTTTTATTAAGAGGAATTTCCTCTAAATTAGATTTTTGCAAATGGGCTAAACTAAATTGGGAGAATAGGGACTGGGAAATTGAAGCTTTGAGATGGTTAGGAAAAGACTATTGTAGCGTTGTAAATTGTCACCCTTGAAAATTTCACACTAAGTTTAGCTCCCTCCAAGGTGCTTGGATCCAATTGTGCATTTAATTTACCCATCTCAAAATATTTTTTGGAAAACTAAAAGTGAAAAGTGGAAATAATTATATATTTATCACTTCGAAAAATTTTTGCCTCGAAAGGATAGACCTAGGCAAGGGCGCCCCATGCCCTTGACCAACTCATTTTGGCTAAATTTAAAATATTTTGTTGGCGGTATTTTAATATTTAAAAATATCAAACATTTTTATTTTCTACCAGGACTTAATTTTTGAGAAATTAAAGAATTACATATAAATATAAGTCTTTTACACCATTTTGAATCCTAATGAAATTTCCAAGCAAGCTAATGATTTGAAGATCACAATTGAGAATCCTAAGAGAATTCAAGAGAGGAACTCATTGGATTTATAACAACATTTATCTAAGTCAAGCATCATGTCAAATTTTATGAAGTTTGTTCATGGGTGTGTGCAAGAAGTTGAGTCCACTTTTTGGCCAAAAAGTGGAAGATTTTTTAACTAATTTTCAGGATTTGTCACATTTGACCTTAAAATTTGAAGCACTTAGAGATGGAATCTTAAAAAGTCACCGATCATAAAATTTAGTACTCGGAGTCTAGTTTCCAAATATGTAGTTTATTTTAATACCTAGATGATACAAATTGATTTTCAATAGGCATTTCTAAAAACCACTGTTTAAAAGTCATTTTTTTTTACGATACCATGCACATGTATGCCATCCATATTTTGAACTAAATAATCATATTTTTTAAATCCTTTTGGGAAAATATTTGTAACACACTAAAGCACGCTTTTGATATTTTTTGTAATTTTTTATTTGAATTTTTTTTTTGTTAATTTTTATTGGCCATATTTGTTGTTTTGAAAAATCGCCATGTACGTCATGCATAAGATGACCTAAACTTATCATTTTTTTCAAATTGAAAATAATTTTTTGAAGTACACTTTTGTACAATTCATTTTTCAAAAACATATTTTAATAAAAGTTATGAAAATACTAAAAAAATCCCTAATATTTCAAGTTTATGGACCAATTTTATCAGAAATTAATTGAAAAATAGAAAAAAAAATCTAATTGCAAAAAAATTACATATTTGGAATCTACACCATCTCATCCATAATGGGTTTTAATTTTTTCAAAAAATTTTGCAAAAAAGGTCTTCAAACATATGCCCAAAATTTTCTTGTGACATTGACAAGACCTTCAAGTTGCAAGTCAAACTAGGTCCAAATCTTAGGTTCGGGTCCCCAAGCCTGTTCCCATTTATTGAAAAGCAAAGCACAAACCCAACCAAAAATTCATATTTTAAGAAATGAGATCCTATTCTAAAACGGGATCTCGTTTCATAATTTTTATTTTTTATGCTTTTACAAAACAACATCCCATTTTGAAAAGTTTCTAAAACTGGAAAGTTTCAAACGGGATCTCGATTTTAAAAAATGGGATGTCGTTTTAGTTTTAGGCTCGGGACCCCCAAGCAAAACGAGATCTCGATTTCTAAAAATGGTATCCTAATTCATTTTTCATGATTTTAGTATTTTTTCTAAGGCAAAAACTTCCACCCTAAGGGGACTCAACTTCATGATTTCACCCTCATGTTTCATGTTTATGTGTTTTCAAGTACTAACACTTGTAGGACTTCAACATCAAGCATCAATTTCTCCATGATGGTGACGAGTATATGACTTTGAAATCCATCAAGGTAGATCTAAGTGGTGAGCTGCAACAATTTACCAATTTAGCACTTGTTTAAATCTATCAGCCTTTGCTTGACTGAGGGTAAGCTCTATTTTCACATCATCATAGTTATTGTGGATGTAGAAATACCAAAGTTGCGGTTTCACTTAAGCAAGCCTCTATAAGACGTAACCCTCCCCCCTCTTTCATGTGTGTAAATTTTTAGATTTTAAGGAAATTAGAAGAATATTGAGGACTAATTTCTCATTCATGCATTCAAGCCCTACAAGTTATCAAGTCAAGGAAATTGAATTTTATCAGTGTTATGTTGGGAAACTAAAGCCCTAGGGCTTACCTAGGATTAGTCACCTTTCCAAGCATGACATAAAGAAATTGAGGATGAGCAAGGACACAAGATTAACCAACAACCTGAAAGGTGAGTCAACCAATCCTTTCTCAAGGATTCCCTATTTGTGTGGGGTAGATGTGTGTGTGAAAGTATGATGAAATACAATAATGCAACTAGATAATTATGAAAATACATTATTCTGATGTGAAAATAGATAATCTAGAGACTGATAACCAAATTTAATGACCATATATGGACATAGAAAATATGCATGCACCCATGATTTGAATTTGAGCTTGATTTAACTAGAAAAGGGTGGTTAGGGCACCCTAGAGTAGAGATATGCAACCGAAATCTGCTTTCCCAATCCTCAGGTCCCAGGTCAAAGGCTTCTTCCTTTCATATCTTGCTATTGGATCTTTGTCTATTACCGAGATAATTGAGTTTTCGTATCTTGTCAAGTTGTAGGGCTTGAATGCATCAATGAACAAATAGTATCCAATCTTCCTCCAATCCTCTTCAAATATGTAACTTGCACATTCAAAGAGAGAGTGAGGGTTGTTCTATATAGGGGCTTTCCTCGATCAAACCCCGTGTTGGTATTTCTACCTCTACAATGGAAAATTTGATGAAAGTGAGCTTATCCTTTTGAGGGATAGAGGCTAACTGATAATGGAGTATTGTATGGTTAGTGTGAATGATCAAATAACAATCTAATTGAAGAAATTATGATCCTAAAAAAACATTAAGAACCTACAAGATTAAGATCAAACAAGGACATACTCAATGAAATTTATTTGCAAAGCATTCAAATTGATTAATCTAAAGAATTAAACTAAAATCAAAGCAATTAACCAAATGGAAAGTACAAACCTTCAATCCCATTATGGATTGATGCATAATTGTGATGTGGATCACTCAACTTATACATAATCCATGTTATAAATGCTTGATATGAGATGATGTGATTCACAAAATAGGTAATGTGATTAGAAACTTTAACGTTGTGGCTAAATTCTTGGTGGATATTTCAGTTTTGTTCCTTGTGTCATTCTAGGATGTAGGACTTATGAAAGTTGTAGCATCTATATGCTTAAGCACCAAGAGAAAAATTAAGTGGGAATGAAATGCATCTACAAATCCTAAAAATAACTTAAGATAAAAACTAATTATTAATTATCTTATGCTTATGCGACAGGTACTGCATAAAGTGACATGAACCAGATTGGGTCACTTTTGTTTCTGCTCTCTTTCAAATTACTGTTTCAATCTCTTTTGAATTGTGGAAAATAAAGAATAGAGGAAAGAACACACAGATAATTTAGAAACCAAATCCTCTTATCAAATCGACCATAGAGAAACTGTATTTTAATGAAATATTGAATCATACAATCTAATTCACTCTCTGAAATCCAAATTGACTGCTTTAAATCAAATGTAGTTAAAGCTACTTCAATGACATCAAACCAAACCACAAACATTCCAATTACGATTATCCACACAAATGAAACTTAAGTTAAAACCAAAGGAAAATGAAACATAAACTAAAGAATATCATCGTTGTTTCTCCAAGGAGTGGGCCCTTGCTCCCAATTTGCAGGGTAAGTCGATCAACTACGAAACTTCACAAAGCTCATATTATTCTTGAGTTCACAAACAAAAGAGAGATCTTAGATATTATGTCTATTATCAACTATAAAGATTTATACATATTTATAAGCATCTAGTCAACTGAAATTTAGTTATGTGGCCTACGACCCATAACCACGATCACAGTCTCATTAAATTTAAAACATCCAAAAAGAAACACCTTAAATTCTTGCTTGTAGTTTAATACAAGTCTTTGGCTATCGTCCATAAACAAAAAAGATAATCATAGATTTGGATAGCTCCACTTTCTCGTGTTTCTCCTCCCTGTAGCTAGCGACAAGAATTTCTTACAATTGTTTGGATTAGATTTTTATTAATTGAATTTAACACCAATCTTATTTTCCCTTTTTCAAGCATATTAATCATCTTTTATCTTAAGTGGTTAATAAATGGTAAAGTAAAAGGATTAGGATAAAATTAAGGAATGATTTTAGATATGAAAAAGCATTTTTAGGGATAATAATATAGATAGGTTTTTGGCTCATCATTTTCCCCTAGCTGAAGGTTTTGCATGCCCTCATGCACCACAAATTACTTACAAACCTAAGATCATTCATCTGTTGTAGGTACAATTGCCAATTTATTCACAGTTGTCATAATCTCTTGCTTCAATTATTCTTGAGTGAGTCTATGACCCAATGATGCATCTCCATGGAGATATTAGGATCATGTGTTTGTGCCATATTCCTCCATTCTTTTTCCTGTTGCTACTTTATTTCAATTCTCCAGCAACTATACATGTAAACCCTTGACTTCATCCTTAAATTATATGATTTGATTTCTTAGAGTCCTTATTTCCTTTTTTTGTTGGTTAATTATATCCTCAGAACTAGTATATTCTATGAGCAAGGGTTCCACATAACAAGCATGCTCTAGGGTATGATCCCCTTCCTCATTATTTGTCACTATCAAACTCTTGAGCTTCCTATCGCTCTACGAGTCGAACAATTGTTTGTGCTTGAAAGGGGTTCCCTGCTTCTAATGCATGCCTATCTCCTTGTAGCTTTGTTTCCTGTAAGAAATGTTCTCCCTCTTCTTCAAGCCTTTCTTCTTGCAACTTTGTTTCCTGTAAGTAATGTTCTCCCTCTTCTTTATGCCTTTATTCTTGTAAGGGATTTTTCGTCCCTATTATAGGCATATGTTCCATATGTATAGAACGGGGCTCGACATCATATGCAATTTTTGCTTATTTTCTCATTATTTGTACCTAATTTTTTGGCACTTTTGCCTATGTCATTCCCTGCTTATTCAATCTTTAACTTTGGGTATAGCATGAACAAGAATTTATGTATCTTGTATTTCTTCCCCCATAATTGGGTTTTATCCCCTTATTTCACCCATCTAACTAGCTACAACAACAAGATTTTGTAACTTGGAATATGAGTTACCCTCACTCATCCTTTTCTTTTGCTTTGAATTTAGTGTTTGAGGAGTTAAAATTCTCTTAGATTCCTTAGACTCTACTTGAACAATTTTATTAATGTTCAAATTCTATTGCATTTATTGTGTCATCTGGTGCTTCACTCACATTACCAAGGGTTTCATCTTTTTTAGGTATAGCCTCATCGACATCATTTATATTTTCTTTGACACCTGCATCCACATTTCCTTCAACATCTTCATTGGCATTCTCTTTGATACCTTCATCAACAGGAACTTTGATAAGGTTTTACCAACTTAAAGGTGAAGCAACTATTGCTAATACCTCAATAATGAGCAACATAATGAGGCCATGGTGGGCAAGGGAATTCATGTTCCATTTTTGCACTTCTTTACTCATTGTTTTCAAAGAATGAAACATATAATAAGGTACATTGACAAGGGATGATTTTCAAAAATGACACAGAAGACAAAAATGATGTGCAAACACATAGGCATATCTATGCTCACATTTAATATAATGCATGATAAATTTTGTAACTTCATCCTAGGGTTTAAGCAAAGAAGACTGTTTTGTACCTTTTCCATGGACAACCTCAATTTTCTCACCCCGTTGTGTCATGTCCCGTTTTCTTGATAATTTAATTATCATACAAATAAATTTAATTGCTTGCATCAAA
Source organism: Sequoia sempervirens (assembly GCA_007258455.2). NCBI lineage: Eukaryota > Viridiplantae > Streptophyta > Pinopsida > Cupressales > Cupressaceae > Sequoia > Sequoia sempervirens. The sequence goes on from VDFB02252616.1 coordinate 239,765,160, forward strand.
TGAATATTTACATCAACTAAAAGCTATTTCATTTTTACTATATGAACAGTTAATAAACAAGTAGCTAAGTTCACTTATTGTAAAGGCTTGAACATAATTAAAAGAGAATGATGAATTAAAAAAATAAAAATAAAAAGTTAAAATAAGTTAAAATAGAAATTTAACTTATTTTGAATGAATTGATGGCTCATTTCATTTGCGTAGGATTAAATTTAAAAGAGCAACATTTATTATTATGAACGAAAATGAACAATTGGAACTCAATGAATTTAAATGGTGGCTGTAGTTATTATAGCAAATAAATTCCAAGAATGTTCTTGGGTAGTGGGGAGATGAAAGAAGAAAAATGCACTGGACGTTTACCTTTAACCGACGATGGTGGAAGAGCCCACTCGCCTGAATGTCTTGCATGTAAGGATTCTGCTTTTGTCCTCCATTAAATATCAACATAAAAAAAAAGAGTATTCCTCAGTAGCGCTGGTCTCGAGAAGAATTTTTGGGGAAAAAGGTATGAGCTTGGCCAGGAAGATGGCCGCGACCGTGTACATAAGACTGTCAAGCCAAGTCTTAAGAAAAAGGAGCTCAAGGGGTTAGAACGAGTTGATAATATTCTTACGAAGGTCGAAAACACAATAGCTATGAGGGAGGAAAGGTATTGCAGAGGAAGAAGACTCGACTTTATCTTTAACCATCGACGATATGCCATAATGGGAACAGCGGTGGAAGAATTTAAAGGGAACGTGCTAAGGTGCAGATGGTTGTTAAAGGACCTCCTCTGCTTCCTTGATCGTTGGTGAGCAAGGGATGGGGTCTTGCAGGAAACGTTGCTCGACATGGCCCTGAGTTGCCACCAGATTTCCGCACCTAAGAAGAAGTAAAGGGGCATTAAGGATCATCAGCTGTGGGTAAGGTACGGTGTCCTTTCATTGATCTTGATCTCCCGTATTTATCTTTTTCCTCATATGCATGATCTTATCTCTAGCCTCTATTTGAAATGAGAATTCGCGTTTAACGTCTTTAGAAGTGTGTCATCCAGAGAGGGAACCAATCTCCCTTAGGTTCAAGATGAACATTTACCACTGCATGTGTATGCTTTTGTGATTATTCTTAAGCTCTTCTTATAATCGATATTGAGTGATTATTCGAACCTTCGAGGGTGGGTCATTGTTAGATGTCTATGCTAACTCTGTTCCACTTCCATTCCATCATAGGCATGAGGCGGTCAGGGCATTCAGATATGTGCTTAACCTCCAAACCTTTGTGCAGGCCGAGCGTATGGCTCCAGAGGCCACGCACTTCCTCCTTGTCCCTACACAGAAGATGTTTCTTTTTGGTAAGTTACCTTTCCCTTCTAGATTGTGAATGTGGCTATTATCATGCAAGGGTGTTAGGCTTGGCTGGTAAGTAGATTGACAGGAAGATATATCAAGAGGTCTTCAAGATAAAATTGTCTGCAGGCCTTCTAAGCATTGTATCCATGACTCTTATTAGCTATCAACGACGAGTATTCCCTGAATTCATAGCTGCTCACATAAGGTGCGACACATACCTCTTCTTGGTATGATGCACTTCACCACGGGACCATGTTGCTTCGGCTCCTTGCATCTTTCTGCGCCTTTATGTCGATAAATGCCCTGCCATCGATCTCGACTGTGTTGTTTACCGCTCGCCTAAATTGAATCTAGTCGTTTCTCCTTTGTCTTGGGCAGGATTCCAAATCAATCTTATGTCTTCCAAGGCGGTTGAAATCCCAAAATAGGTTCTAGGAAGAATATCTAGTTAATGCTCAATATTAAATGTCGAAAAAGCTTCTTCATTGCGAGCACAATTAGCTCCATTCAAGACCTTATCCTACACTACCTCTGTTTAAAGAACAGAGCCCTTAGTGTCAGCTTAGAAATGATGTTAAAAGTCAAACAACAGTGAACTATTCAAACACTCTTTGGAGTGTATCTACCAAATGCTAGATGTAAAATACTCAGACACGTTGCTAATAATGGAAGCAATGTGAACATGCGAAGCTTCAGAATAGTCAAACCATTCTTGGAATCTACAAGTTGGTGTGTAGAGACCGTAAGTCATAATTTGTAATAGTTTGTTACTCTGATTTCAGTATTCACATGAAGTTGAATTCAAGTATGCTATAAATCACCATGAAGAGTACTAAATTTCAAGTGCGATTTTATGGAGATTAAGCTCTGGCTTGTCTTAGAATAATTGTAGAATACATCAAAATAAGCTATCAAGATAAATATTAAAATGATTATTATCTACCTTTCTTTTCAATTGCCGCTCATATGCATATTTAGATGCATGGTTAATTGCCTAGGTTGAAGGCGTTAATATCACCTTTTAATCAGATTATATGTTGATAAGGTGAATTCAGCAAACAAATGCAACAATGTCTAGAGTAAAGTCCATAAGAAAGGACCTAGTTAAGAAGAGAGATAAAATTAGTAAGCTAATATGTTGTATTTTAACCATATTTAAGGGGTTGACTTAAATTGAGTAATCTCTAATTCTTGTATTAAAATTGTATGGACTTAGGTAAAAATAATCTAATAGCTAGATATCTTGATTGGTAACATCTCAGTCCATTATTTACACATCATATATGAACGGGTGTATTACCATTTAACCATTTTCTTCATAATTAAGAAAAGTGGTATAATTAGTTTATATTGTCACTCAAGCTATTGAGTCTATTGAGTATTTGAATAGATTGAGCTGAGTCAAGTAAAAAAAAAGAGAATTGGTGGAAAAGTGAACCTAAGCTTATTGAATCATGTATTTATGTTAGGAAGAATGCTTGGACTAGACAGACATAGTTGGCATGCATTGTTGATTCGGGAGATTGGATAGATTAGATCAAGGGACGAGTGAAAGACTGCTTATGATAGTCGATACATCTCACTCAGTCCTCTGGTGGCATAGAGTATTTCTAGATACTGACTACTATAGCTTAACATGATTGGACTCTATACATGTGTTCCTAATAGAAGAATAAATATATATAATTATTTTCTTTTAATCTTAATTAATTTGAACATAGTGATGTTTCCTAAGAAACTCCTCTCATGCAGAGTCGAATGTAGTTCTCCATGGATAAGGGAGATATAGGAAATCCTTGGTAATCATTGCATAAGAATGTATACTCATAATAAAGAATAAACACATTCTTAAATATATGTATTCATGTGCATACATGAGTTATACCTTCTTTATTTATTTAATTCATATTCTTTTATTGTTGATTTCTCTATATACCCATAAATAGTGAAGGTTGAATCAATCTATTTGTACATGTGTTTGTGAGCATTTCATGACAATGTTGGCATTACATTCATTTCATATTCAAAGATGGTGCTTGATGAAATTTGAAGATGTTTTTCTTGTAAACTTTTGTAACTAATAAGTGAACTTTAGTGTGTACCTTTGATATGTGTGGCATTCTTGACATCTTACTTGTAGTTTGTCACTTGAAATTCCATTACTCCAATTAGTTTTTCTTTGCTAATCTTCCTCATATTGGGTCGGGTATTCATTTTTTAGGAAGAATTATGGGGAAGTGTATCACTTTGTGGTAGGGTGGAAATGTGCTCCAACAATGTTCTTGCCCTTGGAATCGACGAAGGAGTTCAAAAGTCAAAAGAATCCCATTAGGAAGGTCCAAGTTTCAATATATTGCATATTCTTGTACTTGACAATGTGGTCTTATGTAAGGAATACATTCCTTTGTGTACACCATAATGTTGGCATTTGTACTCTAAATATATTGTAATTAAAAATTCTTCTGATAATATATATATTCATTGACTCTATTACTTGAGTAATGTACATGTGTCATTTTTGCATGCTTGGTGATGTGCACTTTCTAAAGTTAATTAATTTCAATTTATGGAGGTCATTACACGTAGAATTGTTGTCGAATGGGTTGAAGGTCTTGGAGACAACTCAACCATGTAGGTGTTATGTGGTCTCACAACATGCCCCAAGATTGTAAGATTTGGGGACCCAAGTGAAAACTAACGCTTATGGAAAGTGCTAGTTAGCCGAAAAAGGATCATCAAAAGTTAAAGCTAAAAACAATTTTTTTAGAGTAATTTGTGATTCAAGTGTACTGGGTACTGGGTATCGAAAGGCCAGAAGTGTCAAAATGTTAATGCACTTGGTTTTGGTAAAGTGTTATGGTCTATGAATGAAGGTCCGGGAAGTGTGGAGGTTTTGATAGAATCCGAGATCCGAGAAAGTTTTATTCTGGTAAAAGTTGAAGTTGTCGGGTAATGGGTACTGGGTAACAATGTTAAGTTTTAAAGTTAAATGTTCAAGTTTTCTCGGGGGGTTCAAAAGGTCCGGTAACCCGTCTAAAAGGATAATAACGCGAGGATGCATTATAAAAGTGTGATATTTATCATTTATTAATGATAGTTTTGTTTTCATCAGAGTTTTATGATTTTTTAAAAAAGGGATTAATATGTGGAATTTGTACTTGTAGGAGGAACAAATTGTGATGCAATATTCAGGTATGGACGGTCAAGAAAATTTGGATCGCAAGTAGTAGCATAGCCAGGTTGGGCGATACGTTTTGAGAGTTTATACAAAGGAAGAGCTTGAGTTGTCATAATACCGAGAATATTGGTATTACGAATATGGTGAAAGAAAGCACCAACCTCTGATGTGACTTGTTTCTAGGAGTATTAAGCTTGAGGAAGAACCAAAATGTGGGAGCATAAAGCCGGTAGATTTAGATTTTTTTATATTTTTCTATGTCCACCTGATTAGCCCGTATATCTAGGAAGCCCCTGCATTTTGTTTGAAAATTCTACTTGGCTCTAAATTAATGTCTTGATTATACAATGATGAAGATCTCAAAAGATACTAAAGTGCTGAAGAAGGTTGACATATGTTGACTTATTCAACGATTCTCCTGCCAGCTGTCATATTCAACGTGCCTTGTTGTGATTCGTCCCTTGGATTCCCTCTCATATGTTGATTGGATTTCTTCAATGTCTTGTTCCTATAAAAGGTCGAGAGATGTTTCATTTTAAGTTAAGTTCATAATTTGTGGATATCAGAGAACCAAAAATTCTTTAAGTTTTGTTCTTTTTCCTATTTTTTGTTCCATTCTAGATTAAAAACTTGAATGTTTCATTAGAAGCTAATCAATATTAGAGCCAATTTGAAAGTTATCTCCTAATATGAAATCTTACGCAGTTGATTGTTTGTTCCTATTCGACAAGACTATGTGTTGCATTGTTTAAAGGTACATACTGACACTATCCGGTGGAAAATGATTCTGCCTCTCTTTAAAATCTCTCATCATTTTGTGCTTAGCTGTGAAGCAATATGGTGATGTATGGAATGGTTTTCTCTGGTTTGGTTAATTCTTGAGGCAAGCGTGGATAATACCTGAGAGAAAATTTACTTTTTCAATTTGATGCTTTATTTTAGAATAGATGTTTAAATTTTAGAAAATGTTCCAAAAAAGAGATGAATGAATGAAATTTTTATTGCAAATCTTTTGATTCCATGATATTGTTGAATTCTTAAAGCTAAATTTAATTAAGTGAAAGCAAGTTATTTGAATTTCATGAAATGTTGTTGCAAATCTATCGATTTCATGAAATTGTTAGATGACCAGATCGAGATTATCTTTTACCTATCCATATGATTCCTTTGAGAACCAAGAAAACCGTTTACCCCTCATGATTAACAATTTTATCACAACGAACCTTGATCCAAACCTAGTATGGTCAATACCTAACATAAACGAGCCTTGGGATTAAGTTGAGTTAGCCTAAGATTTAGGTTGTCTCGGTGCAGTCTTTCAAGTAAATATAGGTTCCTGCGATGTGTCTATGAGGATTTATCTACACTGTTGGTGTGCGACTAACATCATGATCAATAAGAACTAGCGCTTGAAGGAGGGAAATCTCCAGTTTTATCTAGAATCGGTATTGTTATCTTGGTTCCAGGTTGGAAAGTTGCTTGCGAGATGAAAGTCTAAGAAAGTTGGATGGAAATTAAAATGGACATTGATAAGCTCCAAAAAATCCTTAATTGGAGGCTTTATTCTTTGAGATTTTTCACCTTTAGTAGGGTCACCGAGTGTGGAATTCATGATGTACAACCGATCATGGTGAACTTGATTATGAAATTTTTTTGACTAGGGTAAGTTTGGCTACCTATAATGTGATTTTATTAACGAAAATGTCTCTGACTACTAAAAGAAAGGAACTATTAAGGAAAAGAAGCTTAGATTGTAAAGAAAAGCCTAACCCTAGTGAAATTAGAAATACTAGAAAATTAACTATTAAATCAAATAGATTTAATAACCGTAATTATCATGAGGAAAATCCTAAAATTTTGCAGGAAAAAAGGAAAGGACATCGAGACTTCAAAACAACGCACCAAAAGTGTGAATGTGAAAATGATGAGTCATCGATATTATCACATGTGGAAGGTGACAATGAAAGAGAAGAGTAGAGAAAACGAGTGGGAGACATTTTTTTTCCCGTAACTAAAAATCCATGATCTAAAAAGGAAGGAATTCTTGATTTCATGTAGGATACAAAGTATCAAGTTTTTACTTTCTCTCTTGTTGATGATAATGTAAATTGTGTTATTGCTTGGTCTAATGAAGTGAATAGTCTTATTAGAAGTGAAGATAGGGCCAAGGATTTGAGAAATCTTAGAGAGAGAGCAAATCAAGAAATGAGTGTAGTCGTTCATAGAACAAAACAAAGTGAAAAGGAAAACCATGAACCCAGACTGGAAGAAGGTAGAGTATGGAGAAACCAGCAAAGGTGTGTGCAATTGACCTTTAATGAGGTGGTTTCCAAACATATGAGATAATTTTTTGGTAAGTACACATTTGAATTTACATTTATTAAACACAAAAAATATAAGATAATTAATTGTTGCAGTAGAATATTTGAAGTATATTTAAGCGAATTTAAAGATAAGCCTACTGTAATTCATACAAAGAACACCATGAACATAATAGTAGAAATTAAGGTAAATTGTTTAGTTAGGTTTAGTCGTTTGCTTAGGGTACAATTTTTAGTTATTTAAGTTAGTTTTCTTTCATAGGGTTTTTTTTGCTTTTTGGTTTGTTCTTGGCATTAACGAATTCTGCTTAATTTAAAACACACATGAGAGTGAATTTTAAAATTCTTAAAACATTGCATTGTGAATTGAAAAACAACAAAACCATGCACAGTAAATACACGCTTAATGTACGAAAAGAAATCAGTTTTCATTATACTTCATATGTACATGGAAATACAAAATTTCTTATTGTAAACATAGAAAAAAGGGAAAAAAGAGGAGTTAAGCTTAAAGTAGTAGGGTGGCTAATTAGTCAATTTGGGACGCTTCATCCATAAGGACAATATATCCTAGGTAAGTGTTGTCCCTATGAGTATCAAGGTTAGGGGTATGAAGATCAATTAGGAAAGGCCGGATGGGAACTAATTCTCCTCATTCCAAAAATAAAGGAATACCATCAGCAGAGGGAATTCTAATGGTCAGATGTGCAATAGAAAGGAAATAGTCCAAATTTTGTAGAAAATCAGGCCACACTATCATATTTGCAGCTTCATGAACTTGAGCAACAAAAATCCCAAGGTCTAAGAACGAGGCTATGAATTGCGAAGCCAAGTTTGAATTCAGCCTATAATACACTCTAGACTCCACAGAAGTTTCCCCAAGGACCAGGCGGAAAATTGGCTTTGGTGGCTGAAGTCCTGAGAAAGAAAACCTTATTCAACCTTTGGGTAGTAATGTGACCTAGAAAGCCATTCTGGCGGCAAACGCAAGTCAGGAAAATGGGAGTATCCATAGCCTAGAAGCAAGATAGCACAAGCAGAGAAAAAAGAAAGAAAATTGAAGAAAGCAAAAAAAAATGTGAAGAATTCGAAGGAGTAATGCAGAATTTATAGAAAACCGTGAGAAATATGCGGTACATAGTTGTCTGGATTGAAGTCTTGGGAAATGCAAGTCGATGTGGCAACATGACCATTTTCCCGAGAGTTAAATGTTAAATCAAATAAATTCTCATAGAAATGGTGGCCATTGCTTTGAAGTTTGCTAGTACGAAGATCACGAATCGAGCAAATTGAAGATTTAAAAATTTAATGGTGGTCATTTCAATGTATTTTATCAAGCTGTATTAATCATGAAGGTGTCCATGTGTGCATTGCAGAAAGGAAAATTAAGCTAGTAAGGTGGCACATGTCAACATCTGGGAAATTAAAGAAATAAATACGTGCATGTTAAGGCATGCAAATTAAATGTAGAGTATTATGGTCAGACTTAAGTGCAATCATGACAACTTTGATACATTAATGTTAGTGCATTGTCGTCAAATCAGAATTGATAGCCAAGTTTATTTTAGTGGTTGCCATAAAAAAAATTAAAATGGAGGGGTGGCAATTGGTGTTTCTAAATTTATAACTAATTTGGTGATTGGATTACTTGCTGCTAAATTTTAACTTATGCATATTTTTTTTGACAAATAGCGAATTACAATTAGCTAGAATTTGGCATAAGGATGGTAAAATTTAGTTGGAAATTCACACCTACAAGGAATAATTAAATGAGTTTTTAGGAATTGTTGAAACAATGAAGGGATTTGCATTGAATGAAAAATCAAAAGTTAACCTTCGCTACCACTATAATTCCCAACCTAATAACGGGATTCATTGGCTACAAGTTGAAGCAAATGAGCTTACAAAGAAATATCAAAGAAGAAAAAAAGAATATCAAAAGAAATATCAAAAGAGAAAATTCAACTCTTTAGGCTATCAAAATATCACTATTGGGGTTATGGACACTTGACTGGCAGTAGAGCTATGTTTGGGGGAATTACAGAGATAACCTTGTCAGGGCTATGGACGCCTGACTGGTAGCAAGGCTTTATCTAAGGTTGGCTTTGGAGGATTACTAAATTATGTAGTTCAATGTCAACAAACTAATTTTTTCACCAAGTTTCAGAAATTAGAATTAATCAAAGCACACACTAATAATTTTTGGAAAAAAATTATAGTCTTTATGCTAGAATTTGGGCAAAGGTAAGGAATTATCGTTGGAAAATATGTATAAGTTATAATTTATAGCGGGTGATTTGATCCCAGATTTCTTTTAAATTTGGTTTTATTGGTTGCAAGTTGTTGCGTGGCCTCACAGCATGCCCCAAGACTGTAAGACTTGAGGAACCAAATGAAAACTAACGCTTATGGTAGGTGTTGGTTAGCCAAAAAGGATCACCGAAAGTTAAAGCTAAAAAGGAAAATTTTGGAGTAATTTGTGATTCAAGTGTACTTGGTACCAGGTACTGGGTATCGGAAGGTCATAAGTGTCGAAATGTTAATGCAAGGTTTTGGTAAAGTGTTCCGATCTAGGAATGAAGGTCCAAGAAGTGTAAAGGTTTGATAGAATATGGGATCCGGGAAAGTTTTATTTTGATAAAAGCTGAAGTTTGTCAGGTATCAGGTATCGAGTAACAATGAACATTAAGTTTTAAAGTTAAATGTTTAAGTTTTCCTAAGGGGTTCAAAAGGTCTAGTAACCCACCTAAAAGGATAATTACATGAGGATGCATTGTAAAAGAGTGATATTTATGATTTATTAATGATAGTTTTGTTTTCATGAGAGTTTTATGAATGTTTTAAAAAGGGATTAATATGTGGATCTGTACTTGCAAGAGGAACAGATTGTGATGCAATATTCGAGTATGGATGGTTAAACAAATTTGGATCGTGAGTAGTAGCATAGCTAGGTCGGGCAGTACTTTCTGAGAGTTTATACAAAGGAAGAGCTTGAGTTGTCGTAACACCGAGAATCTTGGTATTATGAATGTGGTACAAGAAAGTGCCAACCTCCAGTGTGACTTGTTTCTAGGAATATTAAGCTCAAGGAAGAACCAAAATGTGGGAGCATAAAGCCAGTGGATGCAAATTTCTTTATATTTTATTATATCCACCTGATTAGTCCATATATCTAGGAAGCCCCTACATTTTGTTTGACAAATATACTCAGCTCCAAATTAATGTCCTGATTATACAATGATGAAGATCTCAAAAGATATTAAAGTGTTGAAGAAGGTTGACATTTGTTGACTTATTCAACGATTCTCCTGCTAGTTGTCATATTCCATGTGCCTTGTTGTGATTCGTCCCTTGGATTCCCTCCCTTATGCTGATTAAGTCTCTTGAATGTCTTGTTCCTATAAAATGTCGGGAGATGTTTCATTTTAAGTTAAGTTTAGAATTTTTGGATGTTGGAGAACCAAAAATTCTTTAAGTTTTTTTTTCCCATTTCCTATTCCATTCCAGATTAAAAACTTGTATGTTTCATTAGAAGCTAATCAATATCAGAGCCAATTTGAAAGCTATCTCCTAATATGAAATCTTACATAGTTGATTATTTGTTCCTATCAGACAAGACTGTGTGTTGCGCTGCTTGAGGGTGCATACTGACACTATCTAGTGGCAAATGATTCCCCCTCTCTTTAAAATCTCACATCATTTTGTGTTTAGTTGTGAAGCAATCTGGTGACGTATGGAATGGTTTGCTCTAGTTTGGTTAATTCTTGAGGCATGCACATGGATAATACCTGGGAGAAACTTTACTTTTTCAATACTTTTAATGCTTTATTTTAGAATAGATGTTTAAATTTTAGAAAATGTTCCAAAAAAGAGATGAATGAATGGAATTTTTATTGCAAATATTTTGATTCCATGATATTACTGAATGCTTAAAGCTAAATTTACTCAAGTGAAATCAAGTTATTTGATGTTCATGAAATGTTGTTGCAAATCTATCGATTTCATGAAATTTTTAGATGACCAAATTGAGATTATCTCTTACCTATCCATATGATTCCTCTAAAATTTGAAAAAATTGTTTACCCCTTGTGATTAACAACATTATCACAATGAACCTTGATGCAAACCTAGTATGGTCAAGACCTAACATAAATGAGCCTTGGGATTAAGCTGAGTTAGCCTAAGATTTAGATTATCTCGGTGCATTCTTTCAAGTAAAGAGAGGTTCCTACAGTGTGTTTGTGAGGATTTATATGCACTATTTGTGTGCAACTAACATCATGATCAACAGTAGGGAAGAATTCTTTTCCTAAAAGGGGCAAGCCAAAGACATGGGCAACTGTTTGAACGAAAACTAGAAATGTGACTCCTCGCAAAGTGACTACATTTTCCTTAAAACCCATGGAAAACTCTTGTGCTAGTTGATCATCATATCCCTTCAACCGCCTACAAAAAACATGCCACAAAGCCTACCAAAATATTTTGGAAACCTCTTATGTAGCCTTTAACTTGACCATGCTGGTGGGTTCACTCCTAATATGGGGATCCATTGTAACAAAAAATGGTGATGTGGAGTTGTGAATGGCAAGAAATCAAAATAGAAAAAAATCTTAACGCCAGACAAAAAAGTGGTGAATGGTAAAAAAAATAGGAGGTGACTGACAAAATTGAAATAATGGTTGTGATATCATAACAAAAATGAAAACGTTGGATAATAATCCAAGGAAAGGTTAATGATGATAGCTCATGGTAATTTGATCCGACATGTGACAACTTATAATTACGACATGACCATCCCCCCAACTTAAGGTGAAACACCATCCTCAACTTTTCCAATTTAATTAACCATTGAAATGAAAAGACATAATATAATTTGAAAAAGAATAAAATAAGAATGATGGTACTGAATAATATAAACCAAGATCCGACGTGTGCGGAGTGCAAGTGGATAATGAGAAGTGCTCAAGCTGAGTTGGTGGAAAGAATTGGAGGTGCGTGGGAGAAAAAATGAGCATACCACCAAATGCTATGGTCATGGTGACATGGAGGGTACCACCAAAAGAGGCCCGACAACATCAAGTCAATGAGTTGTAGATGGGAACTGGACCTGCCACATGGAAGATGTGTGCAACTAGGGATGAAAATAAGACATGTGGCTACCCAAGTGGAGTATAGAGGCCACAAATCACAATCCTGTAAATGGAAAAGGCATATAAATAAAGTATAATTGACGCATCCATGGTAGGAGGGCCCTTAAAGAGAATAATCTAGACCATACAGAAAGAGTAACACAACGAAAGCAACATAGAATATGGAGGAAAATGTAGATTAAAACATTCTCATTAACAAAAATCTCAATTACATTCAGCCAGAAACATCCAAGCTTACAGGTTCGGCTCTCAGGCCTGATAATACATGCTCAAAAATACAACATTCCAATAGGCGTATGATGAATCCACCAACATGAACTGAGTAAGAAAAAAATTGAAAGGAAAATATTTTTGGTTGATGCAAGATTGCCAAGAACCAAGGATGCTCCTGCATCAGACATCTGGGGTTAATGCAAAGTGAGTCCCTCACTTTGGTGGGGCCAAAGGAAAACCAAGATGGTCTACCTCAGCCTGAGAAATCCAAGAAGAATCCTCCACTGGTCTACCTTTCCATATCACAAGATACTCTTTGTATTGCCTTCCATGAGTTTTCCTTCCATCTCTAATATCCAGAATCTCGTCAATTTCATCTGACTTCTATGTAGGAAACTGATTCTCTAATTTTGTTTTATTGTCTCCACCGAATTTTGCTTAATGATACTGATGTAGATATGCAATGTTGAATATAGGTGATATACCCATGCCATTCGGTAACTCCACTTCATATGCATTTCCTAAATCAAACTTCTTCAAAATATTACAAGGTCCAAGCTTCCTCATCTTCAGCTTGTTGTATGTGCCAACTGGAAGTCTCTCCTTCCTCAAATATACCTTCACTTCATCTCCAACTTTGAATTCCTTATGTCTCCTCTTTTTAGATCTATTTTCTCCTTTTACTTAAGGTTCATGTCTTCCAATTGTTGTTTCACTTGAGTATGCACTTTCTTCATGTGTTCTACAAATTCTTCTGCTTCTACACTTCTTTTATCTTCCATACTGATGTCTCTTAACTCTGATATACCTCTAGGATGAACTCCAGTAACAATCTCAAAAGGTGTCTTCCCTGTACTCCCATTTACTAAATTATTGTAAGCAAACTCTACTTGTGCTTGAGGACTAAACCCCAACTTCCAGTCTTCTCTCCAATCAAAAATCTCAACAAATTCCCCAAACTCTTGTTTACTACCTCTATCTGTCCATCTGTCTGTGGGTGAAATGTAGAACTGAACTTTAGATCTGTCTTCAACTTCTTCCAAAGTGTCCTCCAAAAGTAACCAATGAAATTTACATCTCTGTCTAAAACAATACTCCTAGGCAATCCATGCAATCTGACCACTTCCCTGAAAAACAAGTCTGCTACATGTACTGCATCTGTTGTCTTCCTACAAGGTATGAAATGTGTCATTTTAGAAAATCTATCTACCACCACAAATACAGAATCATTACCTCTTTGTGCCTTTAGAAAACCAAGTATGAAATCCATGCTTATATCCTCCTAAGGTCTCTCCAGAATTGTCAAAGGCTTATACAATCCAACATTCTGACTACTTCCTTTTGCAACTTGAAAAAATCTACAACTCTGCACAAATCTCCTAGCATCCCTATGAATTGGCAGCCAAAAGTAATTCTCACTCACCAATGCCACTATCTTATCAACTCCAAAGTGTCCTGACATTCCTCCACAATGCTTCTCCTTCACTAAGTTATCCCTCATTGAACTTCGAGGTATACACAACTAATTACCTCTGAACAACATATCCTCCTGAATGAAATAATCCAACCACTGGCTTTTATCCTCCAAAACTAGTTATTTACAAGCTCTCCAAGGTTCTACAAAATCCAGGTCTTCTTCATACAAGTTCTTCAACTCATCAAATCCTAATACCTCCACTCTCATCTCTGTCAGTAAATTCCTTCTCCTACTCAAAGCATCAACAACTCTATTTGACTTTCCACTCCTATGCTTCAAAACAAAAGTACAGCTCTACAAGAATTCTACCCATCTCAGGTGTCTTTGATTCAACTTACCTTGACTATTCAAATGTTGCAATGCTTGATGATTTGTATACAACAAAAACTCCTTAGGAAACAAATAATGTCTCCACTTCTTCAAGGATTGAACTATAGCATAAAATTCATGATCATACATTGAATATCTTCTCCTAGCATCATTCAACTTCTCACTAAAATAGGCTACAAGTCTTCCTTCTTGACTCAACATTGCTTCAATTGCATTTCCACTTGCATCACAATCTACTTGAAATACCTTGTTGAAATCTGGTAAATCCAACATAGGCCTACTCAGTCACCTTCTACTTCAACAATTCAAAACTTCGGTCTGCTCCAGTTGTCCATCTAAAATCCTTCTTATCTCCTCTCATTTTTTATGTCATAGGACTGCAAATAGAACTGAAATTCCTAATGAACTTTTGATAGAAACTAGCCAATCCATGAAATTATCTTACCTCTCCAATGCTATCTTGTGTAGGCCACTCAACAATTTCTCTTACCTTCTCAGGATCCATCTTCAATCCATCCACATATGTCACAAATCTCAAATATACCAATTCCCCCTTCATGAAATTATACTTCTTAATGTTTATCAACAACTACTCCTCTCTCAACCTCTACAAAACTTGTCTTATTTGCAACAAATGTTTTTCTTTACTCTTAAACTGAAAAATCAAGATGTCATCCAAATACACAATCACAAACTTACCCAAAAATTTCTTCAATACTTCATTCATCAACCTCATGAAAGTACTCGGTGCATTTATCAATCCAAAAGGAATCACCAACCACTCATACAATCCTTCATTTGTCTTGAATGTTGTTTTCCACTCATCTCCTTCTCTGATCTCGATCTGATGATATCCACTCTTCAAATCTATCTTGGAAAAGTATCTAGCTCCACTCAAACAATCCATAATGTCATCCATCCAGGGTAAAGGAAATCTATTCTTCACCGTGATATTGTTTACGGCTCTAGAGTCTGTACACATCCTCCATTATCCATCCTTCTTAGGTGCTAGTACAACAGGTACTGCACATGGACTTAGGCTTTCTTTGATCAAACCCTTCCTCAACAATTCTTGCACTTGTCTATTCAACTCTTCATTATTTATTGGTGTCATCCAATGTCCTACTTTATTAGGAAAACTAGCTCCAAGAATCAAATCCATATAATGACTAATACTCCTCATAGGTGGTAATCCATCAAGTACATTATCTAAAATAATCTCCTCATATTCTATCAGCAACTCCTTTATCTCTTCTGGATGTTCTTCTACATGCTTCAAATATTCAACCTTCTTAGGAACTAAGGCATAACACACATTCTCATGTCTTAATCCATCAAGGAATCTCCTTCCATCAACCATACAAACCCTAGCATTCGTACAAACCTCAACTGTAGGAACATCTTCTAATGGCAACAAAATTTGTTTCATCCCATTAGCAACAATGGTGTATATATTCTTCCTTCCATCATGAATAGCTTGTCTATCATACTGCCAAGACCTTTCCAACAAAACATGGCATATATCCATAGGCATGATATCACACAAAACTTCATCATGGTAATTTCCTATCTTCAATTTCACCAAACATTGTTCACTTACCAGAATCTTATGCTCATCTTGAATCCAAGATATCTGATAGGGCTTCGGGTGTTTCAACCTTTCCAACTTCAATTTGGTCACCATCTCTTCAGAAAATAGGTTCTTAGAATTTCCACTATCAATAATCACTTTGCTACATTTACCATTCACCTTGCATCTAGTTCAAAACAAGTTCTTTCTCTGCAATGGCTCCAACTCTACTTCACTTTGACATAATACTCTCATATTCACCAACACTTCTCCATCTTCTGGTTTATTAGATGATCTAGCATGGTCCTCGTCAACAACGTTTGTTCGTCTATGGTTCTATGTCTTTCTGCTTGTCTCTCCCTGATTACATTCAAATGCTCCGTGTCCTTCTCCACCACATTTATAACAAGTTCCCCTAAATACTCTTTTCTCCTATCCTCTATCATCTATTCTATATCCTTCATTCTGGTAACCACCATATCCTCCTCTTTTGTAATAGTTTCCATCACCTCTATGATATGCATTATCATTCTTACTAACCTCCTTATCCTTATTTTGATCTAGAAAAAATCCTCTTCTTCCTCTAGAAATTTTTTTCCTCTTTGAAATCTTCCACCTCTTCCTCTTTGTCCCTGCTCATGTCTCTTATTCAACTTCTCTTCTACCTTTAGGGCACACTGATATGCTTCTTCCATACTCTACAACTTGATCAAACTAATTTCATCTTGTATAGATGACCTTAAACCATTCACATATCTGGCTACCTGCTCGACCTCATCCTCCAAATGTCTAGATCTGATATTCAACTTATAGAACTCCTCAGTACACTTTGTCACACTTGAATCTTTCTGCTTCAAATTTTGTAATTTTCAAAACAAACTAATCTGATAATCTGTAGGCATAAACTTTGTCTTCAACTTATTCACCATCTGATCCCAAGACTTTATCTTTTCCTTCCCTCTTCTTTTCCTATCTATCTACAAATGTTCCCACCAAAGGGATGCATGTCCTCTCAACTTTGTACAAGAAAATTTCACCTTTTTATCTTCAGTGGTACCTTCAAATTCAAAATACTTTTCCATCTTTGTAATCCAATCAAGCAATTCTTCTTAATCCAACTTACCACTATAATCCAAGGGATTGAAATGGGGTTTTGTATTCGCTCTGGTTAGGGCTCTTATGAACCTCTCTTCTCCTTGATCTAGGCCAAGTTTCTCTTCTCTTCCTCTTTCTTGAACTTATACCTCTTCATCACTCACATCATCAACTGGTCGACCTCTTCTCTGGGTCATTTTGACTGCATCTAATTTGGCAGCAATTTCTCTTAACATCTCCATTAAAGTTGGGTTTTCATTTCCACGCGCTCCATTTCCTCTAACATTTCTTCTTCCCCCCATCTTTACACAAGTCCTTTGCAGATGCAGGTCAGATCTTCAATCTGCCACCCCACAACAAATCTTCAACAAGACTTCACAAACTTTGAAGACCTCACATGGAAATCTCGCTCTGATACCAATCTAATGCAGCCACGGTAGGAGGGTCAGATCTTCAACAAGAGTAACACAACAAAAGCAACACAAAATATGGAGGAAAATGTAGATTAAAAAATTCTCATTAACATAAATCTCAGTTACATTCAGCTGGCAACATCCGGGTTTATAGGTTCGGCTCTCATACTTGATAATACATGCTCAAAAATACAACAGTCCAATAGGCTCTTATATGCAAGCTAAAATCTTACAAATACAAACTAGATTATTCTTTTGGATCAAATTCTACTTGACTATTTCCTTCTAATGATCAGCTGCAAGCTTTATATCACATCCGCAATTCTGGAAACATCCACGTCGGCCAAAGATCATCACATTCTCCAAGGAAAGAAAATGTAACGGGCGCATGAACAGGTCGGCCTCAAATTTGAATTACTCCTCGGTGAATGCATAGGATGAAGTGTGGACCTATAAAAAAGGTCAAGGAAACTCCAAGGAACAATTAAAATCACACCGTTGAGATCCACAAGTCATGGGAATGATCCACGAACGATCAAATTAACCGCTAGGCTTGAAACTATTGCGGTGTTGGTTCAAGAAATTGTCATGAAATCCAGAATCGATAACTTTCCGAAAAAAAATCCAATCACACTCAAATCTCAGAATAAAGAAAATGAACATGTCCACGATGTACACTAAGATCCACAAGGTCTAGTGAGAAAATATGACGAATCCACCAACATGAACTGAGTAAGAAAAAAATAAGAACAAAAGTGAAAGGAAAATATTTTTGGTTGATGCAAGGTTGCCAAGAACCAAGGATGCTCCTACATCACTAATGGCGTTAGAAAAATAAAGGTTGTAACAATGCATGTTGGCTATAGTAAGTGGTTCCTGGTTCCTATCACAAAAATAAAGCGACAAGAATTCAAAGAATAAAATCGATCTTTGTCCCACCACAAAATGGGTAGCAACAAGAAGATAAAGCCCTTGTAGTCGAATGTGGATAGTGATAATTTTTCCTTTGGTTTTTTCTTCCTTCTTTTTTTTGTTTTAAAAACACCAAAGCACCGATAACTTGGTTTTCAAATTAACACCACCTGGAGGTGCTGTGAAAACTAGTTTTCATCTCCAAGTTTATTATGCAGTTAATACCCACTAGTAACCTAATTTGAACTAGCCAACAACACTTGAAGGTTTTCATTGTTGGATCTTTATTACTTTTGTCTTTTTTCATTTTTTTCCTTTCTTCCCCTTTTCTTCCTTTTATTTATTTATTTGGAAGTACCCATGTGTTACTTGAAGAGGTAATAGGAACTCGAGATACAACATTGAGCTCCTTCGTCAAACTAGAAACAAAATTTTCTATAGAAATAGGTCGCTTGTACAATTTTAAGCGATGCCCATTAACAATAAGAGCCATACAATCTAAATTTATAGTGTGAAGCTTGACTACACCATTTTCATAAATAATATCAATTTCATAAGGCCCTACCCATCTGGTGTGAAACTTTCCATTAAAATATTAGATTCTGAAATCATATAGAAGCACCCAATCTCTTGGTTAAAATGACCATTGTTTGATGAAATGATCATGCAAAGAGTGCATTGTTTTTGAACTGTCTTAGTATGGAAAAGAGCTTGTTGTCATATTTCATTAAGTGCATGTAGGTTATCAATCCTTTCTTTCTGGGATTCACTGAGATTCAATCCTAATTTCAAAGTAGTATGGATAGTCTTTATCTCAAATTCAATAGGTAAAACTGCTTTCTTACCATAAACAAGTTCATATGGTGTAAGACCAGTGGTGGTCTTCCACGTTGTTTGGTATTCCCATACTGCTTCTAGAATTCATGTTGCCCAATCTTTCTTATGAAGTGCTATAGTCTTCATCATAATATTTTTAAGTTACCAATTAATCACCTCAACCTATCCATTGGCTTGGGGTTGATATGGTGAGGACTTGCAATGTCAAATTTCATACTCCCGAACTAGAGCAACGATAAACTCATACATAAACCGAGCTCCTTAGTCTGTAATAGTTTCATGAGGTACACCAAACTTGGTAAAAAATTTAGAGTACAAAAATTCAATAACTTTAGTATCTCATGTTTTAATGCCATAACATCTACTCAGTTAGTAACATAATCAGTACAAACTAATATATGTTCCTTATTTCTTGATGGGAGGTTGATTGGCCCCACAATATCTAAACCCCATTTTTCAATGGGTTCAAGAGACAATTGGGGTTGTAGAGGCATCTCATTGGAACGTGTGGGTTGACCCATATGTTAGCATTTATCATAGTGTTGCACATACTTTTTATAATCTTTATGGAGCATAGGCCAATAATATCTAGTAGTTTGGATTTTATTGGCAGTTCTTTGAGCTACAAAATGACCTCTACAAGGCTTTGAGTGACATGCTTGAAGTATGTCAAAAAAATCATCTTCAGCCACACATCATTGCATAATTTTATCAATATGGTGTATAATAAGAGTCCATTAACCCATGTGTACTAACCACTTAGCCCCACAAGTTTTCAATGATCTCGAGGAGAAAAGTGTGGGGGAAACTTGCAACTGACTAAGTAGTTTACAATATCTAAAAACCATGGAATCTTAACTGATATAGCAAAATGATTCTCATCAAGGAAAGCATCATCAATATGCACATGTTCATCCTCGCATTGCAACCTATATAGAAAATTTACAACCACACTTTCTCGACTCGGTTTATCAAGTATAGTTATATCAAACTCTTGCAATAACAGTAACCATCTAATTATTCTTCTTGTAACTACTGCTTTATTCATTAAAAATATTATTGCAAACTGATCTATATGGATAAAGACTTTATAACTAGTTATTTAATAACATAATTTATTAATTGTATAGACAACAACAACAACAACAAAAATCAGTAACTATGTAGTTTACCTCAAAACCTAAAAAATTCTTACTAATGTAATAAATAGAATAAAATAATGTGTCCTCATTTTGACCTAGGACAACTACCATTGAAAAATCAAAAGCATTAGTAATACTAGTGTGGTAACAAGCTTTTCCTTGATGGTCTCAAAAGCTTGTTGACATTCCCATGTCCAAAAAAAAGTGTAATTTTTTCTCAATAAAACAAAAAGTGGTGCAAAATTTTTACTAAAGTTCTGAATGAACCACCTATAATATCCTATATGTCCTAAGAAGCTACAAAAATCTTTTTGAAAAATAGGAGTGGGAAAATCTTGAATTATCTACACCTTTTTCAGGTCAACTTTAATTCCTTTAGTTGAAATGTAGTTTCCTAATACTATACCTTTTGTTGTGCAATTTATTTCATTACGAAACCTTTGGGGATCCCTTTCTACATATTTTAGCTATATTAAATCCTATTATTGTATGTAGATGGCATGCTTTTTGTAGGATCTAAAATGAAAGATATGAATATATTCAAAAGACAATTAGCCAACTCATTTCAAATTAAGGATTTGGGTGCCACAAAGAAAATCCTTAGTATGAGAATGACAAGACATAAGAAGAACCATGTATTAACATTGTCTCAAAGTGAGTACATAGAGAAGGCATTGAAAATATTTCAAATACAAGATGTCAAATCAATTAGTACACCTTTTTCGATCCATTTCAACTTAACCAAGGAGATGTGTCCCAAGACACGGGAGGAGATAGATTGCATGTCCAAGGTTCTATAGTCATCAATAATTGGCTACTTGAAGTGTGTCATGGTGTATACAAGGCCAAATATTGCACATGTAGTGGGATTTGTGAGTTGGTATATGAACAATCCAGAAAAAGATCATTAGAACTCAGTAAAATGGATTCTCAGGTATTTGAGAGGTGGTACTACCTAGACATTATGTTTTGGAGGTTCCAACTCTTACTATATGGGGATATATTGATGTAGTGTAGAAAAATGTACTCCTTTACATTTTCACACTTTGTTTGGGCCCTATTATTTAAATTATACTTGGGTATGTGCAGGATCATGTCATGGAACAAATAGGCCCTTAAGTGGCGAAAATTTTAGAAAAATCAGATTTAGGCAACTTGACGTAAAAAATTGAATAAGTTATCTATATTATTTCAAAAATATGTAAGAATAGAATCTGTAGCAAATTGAATGTAAAAAATTCTAAACTACTAGATTTAAAAAAAAAAAATTCTATTTGGTGAAAATTTGAAATATCAATGCAGTAGTACCTAAATTTCAAGGAAAAATAAGAAGTAGGTGTCTATCTGACCACCCTAACCACAATAAAATGATAATATTTTTGTATAATATTTTAAATATAAGTAGAGGAATCATGTCCGGATGTGATGCATATTTTTGTAATTTTTTTCCAAGTAAATAATTAATTATGATTTTTTTATTACAACTTTAAAAAATATAAAACGCATATGTCGACCACCTTAACTTTGTCAAAACTTCATGAGATTCATTTTTTTTAATCCTATAGTATACATAGAATTTGATGCATGTTTCGGATTTAAAAAATGTGATACCGTTTGAAAGCTATAGATGTTTTTCAATCAGCCTATCAATCAGGACTTTAGTCATAATTCAAATAGAAAATGAATAATAATTATTTATTATTTATTCAAAGTAAAGCATAATCTATATTGGTGGAAAGTTGAGAATCTCCTTTAAAACCCTTTTTGTTTCATAAATTTTGGGTAAAAAAAAGTCGTCAACCACATACCCTACACATACCCATCATATCACCACTTTTTGGCCCATCATGATCCTACACATACCCACTTAATTATGCCTTAAAAAACCCTATTTTACATCTACAAGCCTAATGAATTACATTTTTCGAAGGGGAAACCTGACAAAAATTAATTTCAACACATAACACTTTACCTTGAGCAATGTGTGTTCCAGGAATAAGGACCTAGGACCCATTCGCCCATTGGTGAATAGGTCCACCCTAGGCCTTTGAACCTAAATTTAAACTAATGTTTTTGGTGATATTTTAATGTCCCTAACTTCAAATTTTGATGTTGGCTTTTAATGTTTAATTTTCAAGAAATTAAGGATACATACCTATAAATACAAGGTTCTTTTATCAAATAAACATTAGGAATTCAAGTGAGAAAAAAGTATAGAAAAGATTATGATCAAGAGCATTCAAAGGTAGATTTATCAGTGATTTATTGCAAAAATCAAAATCTCAAAAACCATGTCAAAGTCTTCTTGCATCATGCATGTTTTTGGAGCTAACATTGTGATGTGGTTTCAAGATTCAAGCAAGCATTCAAAGTCATGATTCAAGTATCAAGATCCACATCCATTGAAGCCATTTCATGCAAGATCAAGCTCAACATTTCATATTTCCAAAGGTTTATTCAATGGTTTAGTGAATTGCAACATAGCATTGTTCATTCATCATTCCTTTCACATTTCATTATTTCAATTCAAGGTTTAATTACTCACCATTCACCAAAAAAAAAAAATCCCTCTTATTTTTGTGTTGTCAATCTTAGGTTGGAGAAGGATTGAAGATCTCTTGAAGATAAAGATTGAAAAATTTGTCAAAGTAGCAAAATTTTTCATCAATTCACAGAAACTTACCTACAAATTTGATTGAACCAACATTTTGACACTAAAACTCGGATCAAACAGAAGCTACAGAGTGACATCAAAGGCTCCTGAAAGTTGGTTGAAAACCTTGAGCAAAGACCCATTCACCCATGGGTGAATGAGTCCTAGACAACCTCTAGAAAATGCCTTTTGGTGACTAGTGCACAATATTCTACCCTTCTCAGATTTGCAAAAAAATAAATTGTTTATATTAGTATTGAGCTTTAAATTGATGTTTCAAGTTTGAATGAGCAAAATTGAGTAGATTTACTATTTTAAGTTTTTCTCCCAAAAGTGTTGTTCAGGTTGACACCCCTATCCTTAATCATAAGGAAATCAGTTGATTCTCTCATTGAATTGACTCGTGCCTAAGGGTTGTAAGTCAATTATTTTTGTGGATCTCATTTCCTAATGAAAGTAGGGATATAGGTCCATCATACGCCCATTTCAAATTAATCCAAACCTATTTTCCTACATTTCAATTGATTCAGATTTGGTAGGTGATATTAATAGTAGGAGGAGCACCATAGAGTGTGTTTTTATTGTACCTATGGAACAAAAATCAGTTAGATTTCTAGATTGCAAAAGGTTGTTGTAGTTTCAACAAAAAAAGCTAACTATGTTGTTGCTATAGAGGTTAGTAAAGAGATTATTTGGTTACAAAGGTTTATGGAGGAATTAGAAAAGAAGTAGGAGGATTGCAAGTTGTATAGTGATAGCCAAAGTGTTATTCATCTTGTAAATAACACAACCCTTCATTCTAAGTGTAAATATATCTAGCTTAGGTATCATTTCATATGATTGATTTTAGAAGATGGAAAGTTGAAGTTGGAAAAGATATACACAAGCCAAAATCTTGTAGACATGTTGAAAAAAGCAATAACTAGGGAGAGACTAATTTCCTACTTAGTTTCAATTGGCCTTCAAGGTTGATGGTGCAAATGAGAAACTTTCCAAGTCTAAAGTTAGAGCCTATCTAGTGGGAGGTTGTAATTCTAGTCTCTAAGTGGAATATTGTTGGTGGAGTCTAACTATCTTCCTAGAATTGTTGTGATTAGTCTCCAAGTGGGATATTTCTAGTTATGGAATATGATCTTATTAGTTCTAGAGCCCATTTTAGTAGGGGTGCAAGGGGGTACCCCCCTTGCGAGGTTTGGGAGTCACGTGCCCCCGAAAGCCATATTTTACATATTATTTTTTATTGTAAATCGAGATTGTTCATTATTAGGTCATAAATTTGATCTTAGAGATTATGTTGGTTTTTCTTGCCCTAAAAGGTAACCCCTATTATGAGGGCATTGCTTATGGTTATGTATTGCATTGTATTGTATTGTATTGTGAGAGGATATTGTGATAGAGAGAAGATGAAGTTACAGTGGATGTGTTGTAGGTTGTATCCCTTCATATTGGTAGACAAAATAAAGGAAAGATTAATTGTTTCTGCATGGACATAGTCCATATTGGGTGAACTATGTATATACGTGTATTTGTGTTTTGTATTATTTTATATTTTATTTCAACATCATTTTATTGTATATTTCTTTGCAATCCTATTTCTACCACTATTGGCTTTCTTAAGTTTGTTGTGATATTCATAATCACTAGAGGTTATTCAAATGTGGTTGATACATGTTTTCTCATATGTACTTAATAATTTATATAGATTTGTATGTAATATAGGTAAGTGAATATTAAGAACTTATCTTTACTTTACATGAGCATATGAACACTTGTGAAAAAATAGAAATTTATATTAATTTTTTGAAAAACAAATTGTACGTGAAAACAAAAGTGAATGATAGTTTCTTATACAAATAAATTCACAAACAAACATGTCCTTCATTAATTAAATTGATGACATATATATTCAATAAAAAGTTGCAATGAAAAAATTATACAAATAAATTAAACTCATGCAAGTGAAAATTGTGACAAATATATCCAAAAAAAATTTGTCTAATCTATTCACTTTATTGAACATATGTACCACTATTCATCTTTTATTTTTTAATTATAAATTTCAAAAATATTAAATATCAAGAATGTATCTTAAATGCTAATACATGCTCATAGAACATTTAAAATATATATCAGATAAATAAAAGATAAAAAATGAATTTCTTAAATATCACTAGAATACTTTCATACATTCATACATAAAAGACATGTAAAACATATATAAAACTAGCAATTGCACCTTGGTGTGCAATGGGTACACCGAAAAAAGTGTGGAAGGTAAATTAAGGGAAAATGTTGACAAGCTACAGCCTGAAAATAAGGTTTCGATGAGGGTTTTAGAGTATGTTACACAGCTTTTAATATAAAATGTGTACAGCCAAGTTATCATTAATAGTTTTCGTACATCTATGTTAAATGGCCTCTCGAAAGCTCTAAGCATGCAAGCCGATCACTCAGATCGCAATCGTTCAGTTTTCCTTCCCGTTTTTCACATTCGCCGGTGTCTGAAACTTGGCCTTTCGCGGAATCTATCTTTCCAGTAGAAGACAGGGAAGAAAGTACGGGAGAGGATCGGGCATTTGAGAACAAGACAGAAAGAAACAAAGAATATTTGAGATGGTCACGATACAGAGGGTGTTCTGAGCCCGTCACTCTAATATGTTCCATGGGTTTCTTGGATTGCTGATTTCTTGTTTAGCAGTGAGGTCTTGTTGTTCCAAGAAATGTATTGCCCTAACCAAGGCCGAGACAAAAATGGCTCCTACTCTCAAAACTTGAGTGTTTTGCGCCAGGTCGCAGAGGAGTTGAACGTACATGCTCTGCTGAGGATGAAATGAAATGAAAGGTTTTAATATCGTCCACAAGACCATCAGCCTATGGGACCCAAAGTTTGGTCTTTAACCATTTTCAACTTTCTTTCCGCCTATTATGAATCTTGATCAAGAAGTTGGCCGTCTTGAGAAGCCTATCCTCTATAAAGAGATCATTTAGATTAACCACCTTCAAGTTACCCTCATACTGGATACGAATGTCTTCATAAGCTGCACACTTGAAGATAAAGTGACGCTCGGTCTCAACCACCCCCTTGCTGCAGAAAATACAGGTTCTTTGCTCCCACACTTCCTTGGGGACAGTCCACCTACCAGTTTCACATCTAAGATGATGAGACCCAGTCCTTAGCTACGCAACGAGAAGCCTCGCTTCACCTTTAATTGGGACACTTAGGTAGTCTTTTTTGTCATGCTCCCACTTGGGGTTGAATTCTTTGATATAATGTGCTTTTTTACAACCAAGTTGTCTAGCCCACATAGCAACTCTAAACTTCTCAAACACAAACTTTTTTATCTCCTCATTAGTGTTAGGACATTCATGCCACTTAAAGTCCCACTTTTTCAACCAATTGTTATTTTGTTTCATCCAAGTCTTCTTCCTACGGTTTAGTTCCTCTTCAACAACCAATTTCGGCCAGCGTTGCATATCCATGTTCTCAACTTTTTTTAAATAACTTAATAATCGGATCACAGCTGAAGCCTCCATCGGAAACATCCCAACTTCAGCCAAAAGAATCTCATAGGGAACAGAAGTCTTGACTTTGATACTAGTAGTGATTAAGTGATTTTGAATTCTTTCAACCTGCCTCCACTTGTGGCTTGACATGCTACTTCCTCAAACTTCACAACCATAAAGGATCGAAGCATAAAATGACTTCCATTGGGCATTGTCTATAGAGGTGACAATTTGCACCCATGGGCATCGATGCCATCCAATGGTTGCACCCGTGCAATCCCCTGCAACCCTCTGCTACCCATTTGTACTTGTTGTTGTCTCCAACTCTTCCCATCCTCCTACGGCTGTCACCCATCACCTACTCTTTGCAATCAATGCCCATTGAAATGTGCGGTTGCCCAATAAAATTATTTTATGGTTTATTTTTATTAATTTTTGTCTTTTCCTCTATAGTCAATACTTTTATGTCCGCTCATCTCAGTATTCTATCATTTTAAGTTTGTTTTTATACATCACGGGCATCTGGTTTTCACTGTTTTCTCTTGAATTTTTAAAGATTAGTTTTATATAATGCTTAAATATTGCATAACCATGTCTTTTTTACTTATGCTGTGCATTCAATTTTTTTAAAACTGTATTTATTTAATAATGTAGTGACTATTTAGTCTATGAATGATAATAAATAATTTCATAAATTTATAAATATTAGTATTAATATAGATATTTTCAATACATTTATCTAAAATATGTGGAGAAATATCAATTTGAAATTATTTATATTTATTTAAAAATTATTTTATTTATTATATATAAAAACATAAATTTTATGTGTTGTTAATTTTGAAAATATTATGTTTATTATTAAATATTAATATTTTAATATGTAAATTAATTAAATTTAAAGTGAATTTTATTTATTTTTACTAACACATTCAGACTATTATAATCCACACCTTGCTACCATTATAAAAGGCCTCTTGACATGTAAAACCCCATCCCGCAACCTAGAGGACTATGCAATACCGCGGAAGCACAACTAATTTTTTTTTTTCTTAAAATTTAAAACAAAACGAGTAAAGTTTCCTACTCTAACCACATACATTCTCTAGGCTACGTAACGCGTCTACATATGAACACAATTGCTTATAAAATTTAACCAACCATAGCATATAAATTTTAAACTCAAGATACAACTTACAACAAAGCATTAAACCATTACAAGATAAAGCTAACACATAGAAATGTATTGAACATATTTCCACATATACAACACTATTAAATCCAATAATGAATAGATCATAAACATTATTACAATTACATCACAAAGGTTCACCTCGATACAAATGAGGTATTACAATTATACATATAGATCCACAGTTACAATGAAAAAGGAGAAGAACAACTCCAGAGAACCACACGAGCTTCTCGAACAAGAAGATCTCGCCATCATGAACGGAAGAGAAACTCAACAGTATAAGATGCACGCCACCCAACCATCTGGTACCCGTAGGCCCAGCCCCCGTGCTAGGAGATAGTAACAGGAAACCAAGACAACCTATTAGCTCTAGACATAGGCAATATACAAAAATACTCACAGAATATATAAATAAGAATTGGGTCACATTGCTTCCAGAATCACAAAATCAATTACCAACACAATACAGTTAATTGGCTATTAACATAAAAGGAGTGTCATCACAAAGGTTGCATTGGTTATCCAAAGGAGATCTTCCTAGGTCCCGGCCCCCTCTTTAGGGTTATCCTGGTAACCTCTTACGATTCTGGCCCCATATGCACACCAGTGCGGAATCAGTTATCTTTCAAGAGGACAAGATAACAATCTTGCCATTCCAGGCCTTCCTGACTCATCTCAAGTCTCGTACAAGCCCTTGAGCCAATGAGCGAGGCTAAATATCTTGTTATATGTGTTAAGCTAATAGATTATTTAATTCCCACTGGATTATACGGACTCCCACATGAGTTGTCCTGGGACCACTTTGTGTCCCGGCCCTCGTTGAAAGCCACTCTCCTATCGACAACACATAACTCAAACTACATGTCAAGGGTAGACAGTGCACTAAGAACTGATAACAAAAAAAACCAATACACCTCAAAAGGTAACACATCTCGACGGATGTCCAATATAGAAAACCTAATACATGCACTACCCAAGAAACTCAAAGGGTGAACTAAAGTTACCACAACTCTTTGCACAATTACGACTCTGGAAGACTTAGATTCACATATTGACATATATTTCCCCCCAGTACATAATTACAGAAACATGTGTCTTTCAAATACAATTCAACAAAATAACAAATCTATCCTTCGGATTTCCTAAATCCATTACAATCAATTCTTGTATATTAAAATACATCATCCAAACATTATTTCAATTTAATAAAATAATAATGAAATAATTAAACATTCCACTTCCAAATTTCAACTGCTCTTAATACTTAACTCAATTTCCTTAATTAAATATATGATATTTCTAATTAAAACATCTACTTGTGCATTGCATGCATTAATTAACAATATAATGTTTCTTTTAAATAAATATGTATAGATATTATAATTACATAATCTAATTATTATTTTCCAATGTTTATTTTAAAATATCAAATTGTGCATTTTAAAAAAATAAATATATATATAAATATAAATTAACAATTTTCAGACAACCCTAATCATAAACCCAATACTTGCAACTTTAATAACTTTTGTTTTCGGATCTGGGTTTCTCTGAAATTTTTACTGAAGGTGGGCAATCAAATCGTCTAAAACATATAAAAAATTCAACTCTACCCAGTTCGTAAATTTTGAGTTATGATTAATTTAGTGACACACTCTCTCTGCTGTTTTGATTTTTAAATTAACAGAGGTTTCTAAATTTTGATTTTCAAATTACCAGAGGTTTCTAAATTTTGATTTTCTCAGAAGATTTCATTTTCACAGCAATCTTTTAAAATAAAGAAATAAGAACTTTACAGTATTGAAAAATCATTTCCTAAAATATTTTCAATTTACATTACAGTAATAAAATAACTTTTCAAATTCAAATTTCACAAAAACAGAAAAAAACATGTTACAGAAGAATGTTGCCTCAAGAAAATGTTGCTGAGCTTTTCTGTAATTTCAATTCCCAATGTAGCCAAAGCTTTCTTCAATGCAATTGCCTCCTTCCAGAAAACACAACTAAAAACACAGCCAATAATTCTACAACAAAATAATTCTAAAACAATTTCCTCTGAGAGATCCACAATTTTCTCACCAATTTTTCACAACCCATACCAAACTTTTTCCTGTGAAACAACTTTCTTTTCTTTTCTTTTCTTTTTCCAAAATCCTCTCCGTGAATGAGTTTTCAACAATTCGATAACAAATTTCTAACTCTCAGTTATCTAAACAAAATATCTAAAATATCTTTTCCCTCAACAATTTAGATATTTTCCATTAACATGCATTTAAATATAATAATATAATTTACTAATTGCAACTAATTTAAATATTTTTATTTATTTAATTACCATTTATTTTTAATAATAAAATTTACTCAATCAACATAACCAAAATAAATTTATTTATTTATTCTAAAGCCCTCACAACAATAATTCATTTAATTAAATATTTAAAATTAAATACACATTTAATCTAAATTAAATTTGCACAAGAATAAAATACCCAGAACAACAATGATAAAACTAAGACCAAGTTCAAACTGACGACACACTATACTAAGGTTAAGGTATGACTAGGTAACCCGTTACTATCTCCCAACATTACTGTTGAGTAATAGACATGCTCAGACCTGTGAAACCAGGTGAAGCTAATGTCTTGTACCTGTAATCCTGTAAACAAGCAATTGTCGCACATGTATACATATAGTAAATCATACACACCGTGAAGAGAGAATTGTGGAAATCACAGGGCACTCGCAAGTGAGTGATGCAATACCGTTCTCTTCACCAATACAGTGTCACATCAACTGACGAGATAATATATCAATTAAACTACGATAAGAAAATATAGCAATGTCATCACAACTAAGCATCTATGCAAACATAAAGCATATTAACAAAATCATCATGCATATAATGTGTCATCACATCAATAAAGTCTATCATCGCTCCACTGTCAGCGATAGAATAACCACAACATAAAACATAGTCTAACAAAGTATCTGAGCTATCAAGAAAAAACATAACAAATCGGAGGGGTGTCATATGACACTTACTATGACTATTTATTTTTTTTAAATTATGAAATATTTTTTTTAAAATGCCACTATTAACAATTTATATATTATGAATAAAATTTATTCTATTAATAGAATATTTTTCATTTATATTATAATATTCATAGTATTTATTATTTAAATATAAGTATAAATTAATTAATAATAAATTATTCTAAGACAATTAGATTACATTTTACTTATTACACATTTTTTTAGAACTTTTTAGTTTAATTTTTTATGTCAAATAATCTTTAGAGTATAATTTGTCCATGTATCTCTTTTTACTCAATTTCCTCCTTTTCTTTTAAAAAAAATCCTAAAATGTTCAAATGGTGAAAATTGTATATTATAATATCATATTTTTTATGGGTCTATTTTGATTAGAGTGTTCTAAATGTAATAATGTAGTGATTTATCTTTACAAGTAAAAAAAATGAAAGTGTAGATGATAATAAGTAATTAAAATAATTTAAAAAATTAATTATTATTGTCATTTATTTATTCTAAGTTTAATAAAAAAATTAAAAAAATATAACAATCCACTTAAAAAGTATTACATCGTTATAATCATGCAAAAAAATCCAATCAATACAATATCCTTAATATACATTACAATATTTATAATGTGTATATTCAAAACTTGTATATTTAATGTGTATATTGTAATGTTTTGAATATACAAGTTTTGAATATACACATTCTAAAAGGTAATCACATGATATGTCCATGAAAATTAAGAATATTGTAATGTAAATTAAGAATATTATATTGATTGGGATTTTTTCCATGATTATTATGATGTAATAGTTTTTAAGTGGATTGTTATATTTTTTTAATGGTAAAGATAAATCACTACATTATTACATTTAGAACACTCTAATCAAAATAAACCCATAAAAAAAAAATATTATAATATACAATTTTCACCATTTGAACATTTTAGGATTTTTTTTAAAAGAAAAGGAGGAAATTGAGTAAAAAGACATACATGGACAAATTATACTCTAAAGATTATTTGACATAAAAAATTAAACTAAAAAGTTCTAAAAAAATGTGTAATAAGTAAAATGTAATCTAATTGTCTTAGAATAATTTATTATTAATTAATTTATACTTATATTTAAAATAATAAATATTATGAATATTATAATGTAAATGAAAAATATTCTATTAATAGAATAAATTTTATTCATAATATATAAATTGTTAATAGTGGAATTTTAAAAAAAATATAGTCATAATAAATGTCAAGAGGCCTTTTATAATGGTAGCAAGGTGTGGATTATAATAGTCTGAATGTGTTAGTAAAAAAAAATATTTTTCACTTTAAATTTAATTAATTTACATATTAAAATATTAATATTTAATAATAAACATAATATTTTCAAAATTAACAACACATAAAATTTATGTTTTTATATATAATAAATAAAATAATTTTTAAATAAATATAAATAATTTCAAATTGATTTTTCTCCACATATTTTAGATAAATGTATTGAAAATATCTATATTAATACTAATATTTATAAATTTCTAAAATTATTTATTATCATTCATAGACTAAATAGTCACTACATTATTAAATAAATACAGTTTAAAAAAAATTGAATGCACAGCATAAGTAAAAAAGACATGGTTATGCAATATTTAAGCATTATATAAAACTAATCTTTAAAAATTCAAGAGAAAACAACGAAAACCAAATGCCCGTGATGTATAAAAACAGACTTAAAATGATAGAATACTGAGATGAGCGGACATAAAAGTATTGACTACAGAGGAAAAGACAAAAATTAATAAAAATAAACCATAAAATAATTTTATTGGGAAGCCCCACATTTCAATGGGCATTGATTGCAAAGAGTAGGTGATGGGTGACAGTTGCAAGAGGACGGGAAGAGTTGGAGATAACAACAAGTACAAATGGGTAGCAGAGGGTTGCAGGGGCTTGCACGGGTGCAGCCATTGGATGGCATCGATGCCCATTGGTGCAAATTGTCACCTCTATAGACAGTGCCCCCATACTGTAGGGGTCGTAAACCTTTTCTCTGAACTATTGGCTCTTAGTAGTACTGTCCAGCTGAATTGAAGACCTAACTACCTAGTTTTTGTTGGTACCGATGAAGTCAAGATAAGTGTGTGGGACCCATCACGTGGGAGACCGCATAATGATGGAGGCATCGACACCGTATTAAATGCAAAGCTTAATTCGTCTGCAGGCTGCTTGAAACAATCAATGGCTGAGGATGATCAAACTGTCAACCATGCTCTCTCCATGCATTTAAACCATTGAAGGAAAAAATGAGCTTGGAAAGCTCAGATAAGGAAACGCCTTCGGCGTAATAAGTATATCACCATTGGTACTTTCGCCGATTAAAGCGATCGAAAGTTTCGTACACAATTTTAAATGTTATGTTCAAAATTACCGATCGAACGATGTAAATAAAGTAAACAGAATCGTCTCGGAGTCGAAAACTTTTTTAACTTTGACAAGCTAGAGGGTCGGGCTTAACTAGCACACTCTAAGTGCTGACTGCTTAGGTGGTCGGGCTAACATTTTACATACCTTCTGACATCAATGTTTCTGCTTTTTACATATTCCGTTTCGGTTAACTCTTTCCTGTGTTTTCAAGTTTAGAGTTATTCTTTTTACTCCCACATTGCTTGCCAGAATAAATACCGTGGAATCCTTTCCTATAAATACTCAACCGAATAGTAGTATAGCCCTGTATTTTAAAACAAAAGTGTGTGCATATGTGTAGGAGATGAATTCAGTGTAAGAGCAATTAAAATAAAGATGCCCTAATTTTTAAATAATATAAAATTTTAAATAATTAATTAAATTGGTTTAATAATAAATATAATAAAAGATGAAAGCAAATTACAATTAAAAATATCTAAGAACAAATAAATAAAATATAATAATATAAATAAAATATTTTTAATAAATTTTATATAATAAATTATTTTTAAATTATTTTATATTTTTATTATTTTTAAATATATTTTTTGTTACAAGGATCTTTAATATATGTACAATGATTTTTTCTATAATATATGTCTTTTACAATAATATATTTATATAATATTATTATCTTACTTTTAAAATAATATAAATATACTAAATAAACTTGTTGAGACAATAATATTCATTTTTTTCATTTAGTATTTGATACTTTAATTTTTACTTTATAATTATTGGGAATTATTTTATTTTATTTAGTCAAGAGTTAATTCTATTTATAGTTATTTTTTAATTTGAAATGACTTATAAAAAATTCTCAAGAATAAAATAACAACAATCAATAGTATAATTTCTAACATATTACAACAAAACTAATTCCAACAACACTTATTACTAAAATGATTTGTGAAAAAATAATTCTTAAATGAAAATGTAACAATAACATAAAAAAATATAAACAACATTCAAAGTATTATAATTCATACAATTCCAAAGACAAAGTGAAATAATTCCAAAAGAAGAGTTAGAGAAATTTGTTAAAGAGTTAGAAAAATAAATCATGGAACCAAAAAATCATGTGTATGCTAGATTTAAACCTACAAGAAAGGGTCTTAGGGAAAATTATGGAGCATGAACAAAAGAAAGAACAATTTTGGATCTACAAGAAAGGGATAATAAACAAATAATGGAGGAGTATAGAAAAAGAACTGAGTTTCAAAAAATTAAAGTCATCACTTTCAGAAGGATTATATAAATCCTTATGTGAATGAGAAATACAATAGTTAAGCATGAGGAAGAATAAAATTCAAAGTTGCAAGAATGTAAAAGGCAGTGGATTTTGGAAGAATCCATCAAGAAGATGAAAGGTATGGATCTTTTCTTAGAAAATATATCCTTATTAATTGTAAGGTTGAAAGTTAAAAAAAAAAATCACTTTTTGAAAATATGGTTGAAAAATATGTTCATCGTTCTTCAAAATATTGAGTTAGAAACATATAGATTGATGCCCTAAATAATTATGCTAATGAGTGTGCACTTTGAGAGAGAATTCTATTTAATTTTAGTTTAACCAAACAACTAAAAAGGGAAGATATGAACACATGAAATTGTTGGAATCTTTGTTTGGTTTAATAATATCATCATTAATAAATTCATCATATCATTTTCTTAGATAATTAGATGAATTCATTTATCCATGGAAAATCATAAGGTAGGTGATCAATTGTATGTTTAGAAAATTGACATTAATTTATGTTTATTTACATAAAATTTTATAAATCTTTTTCATTTACTTAGAAGATTTTAATTTTTTTTTAAAAAAATTAGATAATTCTACGTAAATGAAAAAATTATAAAATAATTCTTAAATAAACAAAAAAACTTTAATAATTCTTAGATAGTTTTGATTTTTTTTAGACATTTAGTTGTGTTTCAATTTTTATATATGATCATGATGCATAAAATAACTCTTAAGTAAATAAAAAATTGAATAATTCTTAAATAATTTTATTTTTTAAAAATATTTAATTATGTTTCAATTTTATATATGATCATGGCACGTCATCTTATTTGCTATTGTAGATATCCATTATTTATTTAGATTTTGAGAAGTACACGTATGGTTATAATTCAATGGGGGAATTATTATTGTTTAATATTTCTAATTTAATAAAATTGAAATATATTTTTATGAATGAAGAAAAGAAAAGAAAAATGGGAGAATTATTATTGTTTAATATTTCTAATTTAATAAAATTGAAATATATTTTTATGAATGAAGAAAATAAAAGAAAAATGATATTAAATTTGAATAATATAAATTTTCCTACTGTTCATTAACATGGACTATAAAATATTTTTTCCATTGAATTTGATAAATTATAATATTTTGTTTATATTTTTTATGTTATCGTTATATTTTCATTTAAGAATTATTTTTTCACAAATCATTTTAATAATAAGTGTTATTGGAATTAGTTTTGTTGTAATATGTTAGAAATTAGAATATTGATTGTTGTTATTTTATTCTTGAGAATAGTGAGCTTGATGAAAATGCTAATTAAGGAAGATATATTGATTACTTTGAGTGTATTGAAAATATAATAAAAAACTAAAGGCATCACATCAAACTAGATTTATATAAAGAAGCAGTGTAAAAAAGACACAAAAAGTGAACTTATAAAAAGAGGACATAGAAATACATGTTCAATAGATATATAAATGCGTGATGAAACAATACACCTTATAATCATATTTTAAAACTGTTGAATTTCATTTTTGAACAAGAGAATAGACTCATTAATTAAAAAATCATATAAATTTACATTTAAAAAACCTTTTGCAAATTTGTGTCAAAATTTCTCTTTCATCTACATTGTTATATTGTTCTAATTTTCCTTTTTAACCATTTCTCTTGAAAAAAATCTCCAAATTGATGGAGTCTCACTATTTTTTGTTATGTCAAGTCAATTAAGGATGTTAATTTAATGACTTACAATAGATAATTTTCTTAGAAATTAGACTTGTCACTCCTTTTTAAGCACCAAATCCAAATGCATTATTATTCATTGACCTTCTAAATCCTCCTAAATTGAGAGATAATTGAATGTGTGTTGTCTAAAATGAATAGAAAAGAATATTTTCATACCAATACATAGTAATTTACATAAACACCCACACACACACACATACGACTTTAGGTGAGAGGCAAAGGGGGTCAATAGGCCAATTCGAGTTTAGACAAGTTGAGTTCATAGTTATGAGGATGACCCCATGATTGTCGACTTGATTTAGAATAAAATAGATGGAATAGATCAATGATAAACATAGTTTATGAATCAATGTGTATATTATTATGGATAATTAGATGGATAGATCAAGCATATATGAACATGAAGTCAAGTGTTAATAAATAAAAGATCTTGCACGTAGATGAAATCTATGCAAATATGCTTGACTTTACATCAGAGTATGACATTTGTCATAATACATATATATACCAAGACATGGTCCAAAAATAAACACAAAATAAATGATAAACATAGTTTATGAATCAATGTGTATATTATTATGGATAATTAAATGGATAGATCGAGCATATATGAACATGAAGTCAAGTGTTAATAAATAAAAGATCTTGCACAGAGATGAAATCTATGCAAATATGCTTGACTTTACATTAGAGTATGGCATTTGTCATAATACATATATACCAAGACATGGTCCAAAAATAAACACAAAATAAATGATAAACATAGTTTATGAATCAATGTGTATATTATTATGGATAATTAGATGGATAGATCGAGCATATATGAACATGAAGTCAAGTGTTAATAAATAAAAGATCTTGTGCGAAGATGAAATCTATGCAAATATGCTTGACTTTACATCAGAGTATGACATTTGTCATAATACATATATACCAAGACATGGTCCAAAAATAAACACAAAATAAATGATAAACATAGTTTATGAATCAATGTGTATATTATTATGGATAATTAGATGGATAGATCGAGCATATATGAACATGAAGTCAAGTGTTAATAAATAAAAGATCTTCCGTGGAGATGAAATCTATGCAAATATGCTTGACTTTACATTAGAGTATGACATTTGTCATAATACATATATACCAAGACATGGTCCAAAAATAAACACAAAATAAATGATAAACATAGTTTATGAATCAATGTGTATATTATTATGGATAATTAGATGGATAGATCGAGCATCTATGAACATGAAGTCAAGTGTTAATAAATAAAAGATCTTGTGCAAAGATGAAATCTATGCAAATATGCTTGACTTTACATCAGAGTATGACATTTGTCATAATACATATATACCAAGACATGGTCCATAAATAAACACAAAATAAATGATAAACATAGTTTATGAATCAATGTGTATATTATTATGGATAATTAGATGGATAGATCGAGCATATATGAACATGAGTCAAGTGTTAATAAATAAAAAATCTTGTGCGGAGATGAAATCTATGCAAATATGCTTGACTTTACATTAGAGTATGACATTTATCATAATACATATATACCTTGACATGATCTAAAAATAAACACAAAATAAATTAAAACATATATCATCATGATATTATTTTCACCCTTAATAAATTTTATAAAAATAAATGAAACATTTTTTATCTTAAAAATAAAATTTTGAAATAATTAATAATAATTATTTTTCATCCTTAATATAGAAAAACTAACGTTTGAAATAATTAAACAATAATAATAGTAATTAAAAATAAAGCCAAGATGAATCACTTAAGTCAAATTTGAGTAATACATCTATCAAAATACAATATCAGAAAAACTAACGTTTGAAATAATTAAACAATAATAATAGTAATTAAAAATAAAGCCAAGATGAATCACTTAAGTCAAATTTGAATAATACATCTATCAAAATACAATATCATTTAGCTTAATTTAGAATTGGAAATTGAAAATACAGATCTGCATTTTCTTTGCATTATAGTAAGCATCTTAAGGTTAAAGTTATAATCCCTTTTTCCATTGTTTCTTCTCACCCAGTGCATGTGGGATTAAGAACCCCTTACATCAAACCATATTTTCTCTCTTGCGCAGCGGATCAACATTGAAAATATCACTTCGCATGGCAGAGATTCTGCAGAGAGGATACTAACTCTTGCAAAGCATGCTTTCTCCCATAGTTTCTGAGGATATCTTCAAGACACTGACTGATTCTGCAACACTTACAGCTCCCAGAGTAGCATAATGGTGGAAACAGAAAATCTGTAGGTGCCAATAGAAACGTAACATAATAGTGGAAACGGTAAATAAAATCCGTACAACGTGAACGAAAACGACAATGGAATGGAAATGGGATGGAAACGGGATGGCAACATGAAATTCAAAATCAGTCCACTGAAATAGGGAAAGTACAGAGTAAAAGGGCCCCACATGGCCCGACCACCTAAGCAGTCGAATGCTTAGAGTGTGCCGGTTAAGCCGTCCCGAGCTGGAGGCCACTGCCATGCTGCAAAGCATACTGCGGGTTCGCGTGGTTCTTAAGCTCAGTCCTCTGTGTAGGAGGTTCAATTCGTTCCGTTCTTTATCACAAGTTGAAATACCTTCTTTTCAGCTTCGCTTAGCGTTCACGTTCCAGGTGCCATTCTTTGATCCATGGCATCTTCTTCCTCGTCTCACCAACGTAATGAAGAACCTCCTCGTTTCTCTGAAAATGAATCTTCCGGAAAAATAAGAGCTGTAGAGAAATCTCCAAAAGTGTATGATGTGTTCATCAACCACAGAGGGCCTGACGTTAAAGAAACTCTGGCTCGTGAGCTTTACAATTCCCTTCAGAAGTTAAACGTGCAAGCGTTTCTTGATTCCGAAGAGAAGGAAATTGGATGCTCGTTTCCTCATACCCTTGAGACGGCCATCAGATCTGCTTCAGTTCACGTAGCTATCTTCTCCCAAAGATACGCAGAGTCAGCCTGGTGTTTGGAGGAGCTGCTCTTAATGTTAGATACGACTGCTATGATCATTCCTGTGTTTTATCGCGATGTGCAGCCTTCTGTTCTCCGCCACGTTGAAACAGGAAAGTATGCCAATGCATTTGCAAATCATATACAGAAGCGGAGGCATAAAGAAGAGAAGCTTGAGGCCTGGAAGAAAGCCCTGCACAAAGTTTCACTTACCGCTGGCTTTGAATCCAGCAAGTATAAGAAGTATAGCTGCTTCTATGTATTTTTAAATCTATTCCATTTACTTATCACAAAATTTATTGATTTTACTCAGCATAGATGTCTTTCTTATGACATCCTCTTTTCTCTTGTAATTTCAGGGAGAGCGATCTGTGTGAAATCATAGCGTTAAAAGTGAAGAAAGAAGTAGAGAGGAAAGAACCTATACATGTTGCAGATCATCCCGTGGGACTCGATGAGCTGGTAAAAGATTTTGAAAGATTCTACAAGAAGAGAAAGGAGGCCAACATTCTCGGCATATCTGGTATAGGTGGGATCGGGAAGTCAACTCTGGCGAGAGAGTTGTTCAATAGGAAACGATCAGAATACGACGGGGCATGTTTTCTGTCAAATGTTCGAGAAAGATCTGAAAAAGGGGAATTGCCTTCATTGCAGTGTAAACTTCTCAAAGATCTACTTCGCCAAGATCATCCCAATTTTGAATGTAAAGAGGATGGAATCAGCTATCTCAAGAAAAGTTGGGGCAAACTAGATAAGAATCTGCGCTTCCTTATTGTTCTAGATGATATTAATCATTTGGACCAGTTAGATGCTTTTCCTATCTTAAATAACTCAGGTAACAGTTTAGCAATTGTTACAACCCGTGAAAATGGTGTGCTCACGAGGGCTGGAATTTCTTTTTATTATTTAAGAGCTATAAGTCAGAATATAGAAGACAGTTATTTTGTTGGTATGCTTTCCACCAATCCCGTCCGGCTATTGGATACAAGGAAGTAGTTGAGGCCTTCACAGATGCATGCAGAGGCTTACCGCTGTATCTTCGAGTTCTGGGAAGGCATATTACTGGTAAAAATATCAATGATTGTCAGTCTGCTTTGAAGAAATATAAGGGCATGCTGCATGGAGACATAACGCAGAGTCTCAAAATAAGTTTTGAGACATTGGACAGAGAGGTAAGAATGTTGTTCATGGATATGGCATGTTTTTTTGTTGGTAA
The DNA here is from genome assembly GCA_007258455.2 of Sequoia sempervirens. NCBI lineage: Eukaryota > Viridiplantae > Streptophyta > Pinopsida > Cupressales > Cupressaceae > Sequoia > Sequoia sempervirens. The sequence goes on from VDFB02252616.1 coordinate 239,805,189, forward strand.
ATCAGTGAATATGGCGAAGAGAGTATTGGAGAGATGCGGATGGAACGCTAGAGATGCATTGAACACACTCAAAGATAAAGGCCTTGTGGAAGAAATTAAAGGGAGGTGGGATCGGGAGGCTGTATTGACAATGCATGACCTCCTGCTGGACTTGGGAAGAGAAATGGCAGAAGAAGATCTTCCCCGTCGCCTGTGGCGTTCCGATCATCTTAGAGATCTGGTTAGTTCCTCATTACTTGGTGACAGTAAAAATTTTAATTGTTGGGATGTTTTTGGCATATTGAACCATTTTTTTTTTTAATGCACAAGAAGTTTAACGTTGATCTTTGAATGCAGGAAAAAATGGGATTCCAAAAGATTCTTGACCACCAGGACAGACCGAAATGGAGGTGTTTTCAGTCTATTCTAGACAGCTCCATGGATGCTCAAATTACATATTTTTTAGGAAATTCAGATAGCTCTATTGAGAGATCAGCTACCCTGCTATGGCTTGAACTTGATTTTAAAGGGCATACACATGAACACATTCCTCTGTGGATTCCTCTCCAAAATTTTCAGTACTTAAAAGTCATCCAAGGACTTCTGAAAGACTCTGGCATGGTGACCAGGTATTTTATTCTTCATTGAAAATCAAGTATCCATTCGCTAATAATTGCTGCTTGTTTACTACTGAATGTTTAAGACGAGATTATTTTTAATTTCAGGTGCCGTCCTCGCTGAAAGAGCTGCAGATTTCTCAAACCATTTTTGTAGAGGACCTAGATTTGTTGGGCATGTCAAATCATTTAGAAAAAATATTAGTAAGCGTAGATAACATGACAATTGAAGGGTGGTCCTTTCTAGAATCCCTTATATTTAATCCTAAATGTTTGGTTTTGGGGCCTTCCAGATTTAGTGTAGAACTGGCGTCCTGTAGAAGCGGGGAGCCAGCTGCTTTCAAGTATTTATCTTCAAGTGAATATAATTTGTCTAATGTCAGATTGAGAGTAATATTGGATTTGAATAACAAGAGACAATCCCTTACTGTTGGTTGTCCCATGGGTAGCCTTCAAAAGCTAGAGATTTTTTACCAGCATCTTGTAACCAAGGTTTTGGTTAGCGGATGTCATTATCCCAACATCAAATCTCTCGTCCTTACATCCATGAAAGGTCTGATTGAGCTAGATTTGAAAATGGTAACAAGCCTCAATACTCTTGAGTTGACTAACTGTAAAACCTTGAAAAATGTATCAGGTATATCTGATCTTGCAAATCTTGTAACTCTGAACATTTATAAATGTCCAAAACTTGAAGAAGTGCCACGTCTTGCCGATCTGACAGTGCTACAGACGGTTACAATTGGTAGATGTGAGAAGCTGGATCGTCTTGAGTTGCATAGATGTCAAAATTTGAAATCAGTCGCCCTTAGTTCCATGGAAAACCTGCTGACTGTGGATTTAAAAAGTGTATTTGCATTGAATAGTCTTGAGCTGAATGATTGTCAAAATCTTGAAAGTGTATCAGGTATATCTGGTCTTGCAAATCTTGTAACTCTGAACATTTATAAATGTCCAAAACTTGAAGAAGTGCCACGTCTTGCCGATCTGACAGTCTTACAGACGGTTACAATTGGTAGATGTGAGAAGCTGGATCGTCTTGAGTTGCATAGATGTCAAAATTTGAAATCAGTCGCCCTTAGTTTCATGAAAAACCTGGTCACTGCGGATTTGAAAAGCGTAACTGCATTGAATAGTCTTCACCTTTTTGATTGTCAAAATCTTGAAAGTGTATCAGGTATATCTGGTCTTGCAAATCTCGTAACTCTGACAAATTTTCATTGTCCAAAGCTTGAAGAATTGCCACGTCTTGCGGATCTGACAGTGCTACAGACGGTTGGGATTGATGGATGTGAGAAGGTGAGTCGTCTTGAGTTGCATAGATGTAAAAATTTGAAATTAGTCGTCCTTTCTTTCATGAAAAACCTGGTCACTGTCGATTTACAAAGCGTAACTGCATTGAGTAGTCTTCAGCTTTATGATTGTCAAAATTGTAAAAGTGTATCAGGTATATCCGGTCTTGCAAACCTCGTAACTCTGAACATTTATCAATGTCCAAAACTTGAAGAATTGCCACGTCTTGCCGATCTGACAGAGCTACAGACGGTTACAATTGGTAGATGTGAGAAGGTGAATCGTCTCGAGTTGCATAGATGTGAAAATTTGAAATCAGTCGTCCTTAGTTCCATGGAAAACCTGATCACTGTGGATTTGAATAGTGTAACTGCATTGAATAGTCTTCAGCTTAATGGTTGTCAAAATTGTAGAAGTGTATCAGGTATATCTGATCTTGCAAGTCTTGTAACTCTGAACATTAATCAATGTCCAGAACTTGAAGAATTGCCATGTCTTGCCCATCTGAGCTGCCTGCAGACGGTAACAATTAGTAGATCAGAGGAGCTGAATCATAGTGAGTTGCATTGTTGTGAAAGTTTGAAATCAGTAAGCGTAGATAACACGACTCCTGAACGTCTTCTTTCGGGGCCTACCAAATTAAGTGTAGAACTGGCGTCCTGTAGAAGTGGAGAGGCAGCTACTTTCAAGTATTCACCTTCAATTGTATATAATTTGTCTAATATCAGATTAAGAGGAATATTGGATTTGAGTAACATGGGACAGTCTCTTACTGTTGGATGTCCAATGGGTAGCCTTCAAAAGTTAGAGATTTTTTACAAGCATCTTGTAACCAAGGTCTTGGTTAGCGGATATCATATCAAATCTCTTGTCCTTACATCCATGGAAGGTCCAACTGAACTAGAATTGAAAATGGTAACAAGCCTCAATACTCTTGAGTTGACTAACTGCAAAACCTTGAAAATTGTGTCAGGAATATCTGGTCTTCCAAATCTTGTAACCTTGAACATCAATCAATGCTCAGAACTTGAAGAATTGCCATGCCTTGCCGACCTGAGCTGCCTGCAGACGGTTACAATTGGTAGATGTGAGAAGGTGAATCGTCTTGAGTTGCATAGATGTGGAAATTTGAAATCAGTCGCCCTTAGTTCAATGGAAAACCTGATCACTGTGGATTTGAAAAGTGTAACTGCATTGAATAGTCTTCAGCTGAATGATTGTCAAAATTGTAAAAGTGTATCAGGTATATCTGATCTTGCAAATCTTGTAACTCTGAACATTTATCAATGTCCAGAGCTTGAAGAATTGCCATGTCTTGCCCATCTGTCGGTGCTACAGACGATTAGGATTGTTAGATGTGAGACGCTGAATCGTCTTGAGGTCGCCGATTGCAAAAAATTGAAGACAGTAGAAATGTGTTTTACTCCAAACCTTGTAGCATTCAGCATTCGTCACTGCCCTGAGCTTGAGAAATTTCTACATCTTGTAGGTATAAGTTGCCTGCAGAGGATTATCATTGATGAATGTGGGAAGCTGAAAAGTCTTGAGGTGCATAGATGTGAAAATTTGAAATCAGTCGTCCTTAGTTCAATGGAAAACCTGATCACTGTGGATTTGAATAGTGTAACTGCATTGAATAGGCTTCAGCTGAATGATTGTCAAAATTGTAAAAGTATATCAGGTATATCTGATCTTGCAAATCTTGTAACTCTGGACATTAATCAGGATATATCAGGTATTGAAGAGCTGCCTGCACTGAAAATTTAGCAACTTTTGCAGTACAGCAATGCAGTTATACGAAATTTAACTTACAGGTTACAGGTATTTAATTCTCACACTATATTTATCATATTGAAAGACTTTTTCTTCTTTTTTGATGTGTTATGGATCTTAAGCTTTGTTTTATCTTTTGTCCTTAAAAGTACATCAAATTCTAGATTTTTTTTAATAATATTAAAATCATAATTATAGTAATCTATCCTGGAACTTAAGAAGACCTGTAATTATTTCCCCCGGTGAAAATTATTCACTAATAGCTTTGCTGAGACATTTTTTCATTCACATATCAGAGGGTGCCGTCAGAGTATATGGTTGCAATTGGGAGCGCAGTGGATGGAGCCAAATCAACTCTTCGACCACATTTCTTTTCCGATTGGATTGGAGACAATGCAGTCATTCAAATTGATGTCCAGGAAAATGGTTTTGAATACAAGCTGAAATTAATATCAGAACACAATTTGTTGAGTGCAATCATTGTATGCACTGTTTTGGTTGTTGATAGCGCTCCTGCGCCGGAGTTTATACGGATAAGACCTTGCACAGGTCCGTACAAGCGCCTGCTCAGAGGAGAATGGATCGTGATAGCTGTAATTACCGACCAAGAACTAATAAGACAATATCTAGAAGATTTCAAGCATCTGCATCTCAGGACTTTGTTAAACCGCTCTACAATGGAAAAGGTATGTATGGTTATGGTGAAGAAAGGCGAAGAATCCAAAACCCTACCACTAGTCAAAATGATCATGGATCGCCTACTAAGGAAATAGGTACAGGTTCTGGTGACAATCTTGGTGCAGCTGATTCTACATTAATGGCCTCACTTAGCCACAAGATGCATGTTGGTCATTGTTTATTGTACAAAGAGGTAAAGTTAAAGCATTTGTTTGGTTCGTAGCAGAGAGCTTAGGCTGCAATAGTATTGGTGTTAGATTGAATTTATGTGGCTTTTCTGACCTTTGCAGGATACAACAGTATGCATCATGTCTCCATTTCCACATTATCATACATCAATGAGGGCGTATTTCAGTGTACAGTTTTGCTACAGCACTATTCCTAAGCACACAAGAAGGTATTTGGAAACTTGAAAAATACTTCTGTGATTACCTGAAAGAAGTCTTTGCACAGATGTTTTGCATTTTCAAACTATTCAGAAGCTTTAGAAATTAGATGGTGCTTATCAGGCACACTGCAGCTCTTTTCGTTTCTCCCAGCATTCTGGCTGGAGGGTTCTTCCTCCTCCCTGTGCCAGACTTCTGTCGTGAGGATTGGATATTTTTTGTGTCAGAGGTAGGAAGCTTGAGATGCAATTCTGGGACATTTAGAGGCATCTTAATGATTATCACATTCTACTAGTTTTCTTGGTCCCCTCATGATTTTTAAAGTGTTTTTATTATGCTACACCAAGTTTCTATGAAAGGATTTATCCGGAGGCCATTTGCAGGGAAGAGTAGAGGAAGTTTATTAAAAAATGAAAAATCTAAAAGTAATTTTTAAAAAAAATATTATAAAGTCTTTAATAGATAATATTATATTTGAATTGAAATTTTATATGAGAGTTGATAAACAAATTAATAAATTTTATTTGTTTTATTGTCAATGAGTATAGTTGTTGTATTAAAAATGCAACAAAATATTATAAAATTGTAGTTTATAAGGAAAATATGCTGTTTCCTCTAATCAATATCTACTAACATTGTATCAACATTAAAGTTTGATTATATATCACTACAATTGTGAGGTTATTCAATAAAATTCCAACCAATTCCTCTTGTGTTTCCTCCCCATGAACAAATGTTATATTTTTAAGACCAACATCCCAATGTGTGGTTGGAGTCGACAATACTAAAGACTCGTTGATCTTGAAGTTGCAAGGCACTTTACACAACCACCAACTTCTCCAACTCTCAAGAGGTAAGTTTGATGTCCCCAACCAAAATAATATTAAAGTATTCTTAGATCTAAAATACTCAAATGGTTTTTAATGCTCACATATAAAATGTACTAAAATTTAAAATGCCCACAAATAATTAAAATCAAAATTGCACTTAAATTTATTGAAAAGGTGAACATACATTATTAGCACACAAATATTTTTTCCTTTTTTAATATAATAATGTAGTCAAATGAAATCAATAGTAAACCATTTATAGATATTTAATGTTTTGATCACTAAGATCCCATAAAGGCAAGTGTGAGAGCATATGGTAAGAAAATTGAATAAATAATACAAAGGTAAATGATTGGTACACCATGAACAAGTAATCATTAAACTACTTAACATTAGGGTTAACTAATATAGATTTGGGTTAGGATATATTTTGTTAAATGAGGAATCTTGTGATACCAATGAAAACTTTGACATTATAGGATTCTTTCTCATTGTTGAGCATGTCAAGGGATTGGGCATTGAAGACTTATTTATTGATTTCACTACCTTTTTCAATGACATAAAAATTTGTATTATCACTTTCATTATTGAAACTCATGTTTACACTACTACCCCCCTCACTCCATCATCAATCAAAATCCTCATCGATCTAGAACTCATTACTTGAGACCAATAGTATTCTTTGTCTTTAGACATGTTCAAAATTGGCGAAGCTTTAGTTAAGTTCATGGAGTCCACAATGATATTCCAAAAAGTGACCAAAAAAGGGTTTTCATATAGATCTTTATGCAAACTCATTTTGATGAACAAGAAAATTTCCTTAGTGCCAAAAAGATAATAATATGAAAAAAAACCAAAAAAATAGTAAACTAAAACAGTTATAGTCCTTTACTGAAAAACTCTTTGATGCACTATCAGATACAAAAGAAAAAATAAATAATGATGTGTCTATTGATGAAAAACTCTTTGAAGCATCAATATGTGAGGAACTTGGCCTTTACTTAACATTTTTCACAATGGTATGAATGATCACTAGTAATATAGTAGAAGAAACACATGAATTCAACTTAGTTATCGACAGTGATCCAAAAAGCACCTATCTTGCAATGAGTATATCAAAAGAAGAATGGGAAATCACCACAACTATCCTCAAAAAATACATAGATATTTTTTTCTTGGTTCTATGTGGACATGCCATGTTTAGATCCTTCACAGTTTTTTGTACACCATTTAGTGGTACACCCAAATATTGTTATACCCAATTGTGTATTTACTTATTTACTATTAGTGTGTAGGGTAAAATATTGCATGTGTGAATGTACTTTGTATTCTGATTGAGAATATATGTGCTTGCACTTTGTTATCAATGAATTATTAATGAATGTTATTTGTTTGACTAATTTGTGTTGCTACATAAAAATCATCGAGGACGATGATTCACAAGGGGGGAGTATGTTACACCCCAATTGTGTATTTACCTATTTACTATTACTATGTAGGGTAAAATATTGCATGTGTGAATGTACTTTGAATTTTGATTGAGAATATATGTGCTTGCACTTTGTTATCAATAAATTATGAATGAATGTTATTTCATTTAATGATATGTGATGAAATGCATGTATGTGAAATGGATGGCTATTGAATTGGATATTCTAACTATGGAGAAATATTATGTGAAAACATATTTTGTTGAACAATTGACTATCATGGGAATGTGTTAGTTGGATGCAGGTATATGTTCAATTCTCCAGGTGTGAGGGGAAGTATCACTCAGGAAAAGAACTTGGTTGGGTAACCAGTAATGTAACCTAACTGAGCTTACACACACACACTCACAGTACAATGGTTGAGTCAAGTTATTATGTCAGGAATTGGTAATTCATCCTTAGCATGATGTGTTTGCATTAGTAAGGGTCTTGATTATTGTTGAATGCATGCTTGGATGATGTTTACTTGTTTAGAGCTTATGAGTTCTTCCTTATATTACTACGTTTGAATTGATGAGGTGAAAACGCATGGAATGTATGTATATGTATGCATATGCATGTCGAAGATGGGCCATACGCGTGAAGGAACATGTACATGAGAGTACATAGGTAGACGTACCTATGCATTGTTATGAGCATGGTGTTATCGAAATGACAATACGACATGTATGTGAATATGTATATATACATCACACAAATATTCCCTATCAATAAGATAGTAATGTGTATGTGCTTGATTGTGCAATCAAATGTGTGTGTATATATATATAAGATATATACATCTATGGACATATGTATACATATGTCGATACATGCGAATGTTTGGCAAATAGAAATGTCCATATGGATATATCAACATATGTATACGTATGTATACATGTACATAAAGGAATATATATATATAAGTGAATGTTAAATTGATCATATTTATTTATATATCGAATGTATATATACCTTGATTGACATGGGATATATATATATATATATATATATATATATATATATATATATATATATATTAGTATATACATACATACATACAAATATATATGTGAGTGATATAGCATTAATGATATTTATTAACATATGTGTGTGTGTGTGTGTGTGTATGTGTACATATATAAATATATGTTTATATAAACATGGTATTAAAGGAGGTTGGATTGTATATATATATATATTATGCAAGTATTATAGGCCGAATAATACATATGATGATATAAGATAAAAGCTGATTTATATGCAAAAGTATTATGCAACAATAAAGGCCAATATGAAAGTAAACCATAGTCTCGATTCTATATGGAAATGAATCTTTATTATTAAGCAACGATTTATCCCAAACTTAGAATGCTTATATCTATTATGTAAAGTGATGGAATATAAAGCCAACTTCATAAAGTATTATGAATGCATGATAGTAGGAAAAGAAAATAGTAAGGCGCGAATTGGTCAAAGCACCATTTATACACTATTACTATGAAACAACTCCATTTTCCTCTGTTGCTCAACAAAGCTATGAGCAAGTCAACATAGTATAAGTGTTGCTTGTAATAGAATATTGTTTCAAGAGAGTTAAACCGCGCCAAAGGGATAGGGAGGTTGGCTGCAACATGACACCAAATTATGAAACTCTATAATATGTAGAAGTCTATTTTGGTTGCAATTCAATTGTCATCATTTGGGCTTGTGCACCTTTGAATTAGTCTTTAGCTACTATCAACTAAATGAGTCGATTTGTAGCATATTATGATGAGTTCACACTCAAAAAAATTCCACCTTTAAGTTGTATGTATAGTGAGTCGACATGCATGGAGAGAGTTGTCGACTGACATGTCTTTTTTGTAGGCTGTAATGTCTCATTTTTTTGTATAAATAGATGGGATAGCTCCCTTATTTGGAACGCATTCTTCTACAAACTTATTTTGTTGTAATTATTTTGAGAGTTGAGAGTTATTGTGTGAGAGTTGTGAATTACTTTGTGAGTGCATATTGTTATCTTGAGGGAGAAGTCATAGTGAAGTATTTCTTTAAGAGGATTAATTGAAGCTAGTAAGTTGTTGTTGGACCTTGGTTGTGCATCAAGTCAGTCAATTGGATTAAGCGTATTACAGGAATGAGGGTCTAGTCTTCTCTTATTTTTCTTTATTTATGAAAGATTGAGATTTGAATGCTTTATTTGATCTGCTTGAAATTACTTGCATTAGGGAATCATAGTATTTGCTTTGGTAAGGGAAAAGAAGTTGTTTTATGCTTATCTATGAAAGTGTTTGTATTTTCTCTATAATAGGAGGAATTATTTGTCATTAGTATAAGTATACTAGATATGATTAAGCAAGGATAGCTTATGGGTTATTCATAGCTAAGTTATTTGATTTTATTAGATAGCTTTTAAAATTACACCTAGGGTTTTATTATCCATTTAGGGTAACTTGCATTTATGATTTGTGGGTAGAAATACCATTAAAGATGTGGGCAAAGGGAATAGGTTGTCTCTAGGGTTAAAAACTACCCATTGAAGAAAAAACCTATGTATATATTATAAAGGCCTTAAGTCAAATTGATCTTGAGTAGTGTATGTGAGTAGGATGACTATCACTCGAAGTACTAGGTGAGAATGCACTTTGTATAAAGTAGTGTGATTGCCTTTGGCTCCACTGTCAATTCACCGTGATCCATTTATATTCATGCTAGTCCTAGATTGTGGGTTTACAAGTTCTAGTCATGTAGGACACAACACTAAGCTCAGGTTGGTTGTTGTTACAAGGTTACTCCACTAATCTCTTTGTTGAAGGGTAGGGCCATCTATTGAATGCTAGATGTGTGGGTGACCACATATGTGTCTATGGTTGGTGGAAAAGCACTTGAGTGATGCTTTTCCTCCTCAACAGATGACTAAAGACCAAGATTTTAAAGGAGGTTCTTGGACTATCTATGTCCATTGCTTTGAAGCTCAATTGAGCTATGTATGTACTTTGTACAAATTTTGTGGAATATTGTAATATGTGAATTATTATATTGGAATGGAATCAAATTTGATTATTGTTATGAAATTTATGTTCATTTTTTCTCTATAAAATAAAGAAAATTTTTATGGCAATGGTTAAGTTACATGGTTTATTTACTTGCAAAGTGAAAACTTAAGAAAAATTACTTTAGTGAATGAATGACATGTTACATGTGGTATTAGAGCTACCAAGTTTTTCTCTAGAACCTAGGTGTTGATGATACTTTATATTCAACATTATATCTAATGTTTGGAAATTCTTGTACCAAGATGGTGCATCTCTGGTTAACTAAAAGAAAGTCAATAATCGAGAATGAGCATACTTGAAGGCCAAGAAGGAAAGAGAGGCCATTGTTCGAACAATTGAGGGTACCAATTATGAAAATGACATCTATTTAAGCGACTCTAAAACCTTCAGTCACACACTTTCTCGAATTATTGATGTAAAGAGAAAGATGAAGATGGAGGCTAAGTACAACTATTTACCTTCTGTCTCACCAGAGAAGTTTGAGTCTTTATCACTTTCAAGCGATATGCCTTCGGAATGGAGTGTCAGTCTGAAATTTATCTTTAGGGACCCTAGAGTTCTTCCGATGGCAGAAGTAATTGTAATTTCCTCTAGTAATGAATTAGAGGGTTATGTCCCCCACGACTATGTATCAAATGAAGAGTTTGAAGGATATTATCCATTTTGGGATAGATATAAACAAATGAGAGATAAAAAATAATCACAATTTGTAGGGTATACCCCATTGAGTTATGTGTCAGAGAGTGAATTTGAGGGATACTCTCCACTTGACTATCTAAATAGCCACTCTATGTAATCAAAAGGATATTTAGATCCTTGTGAATAATAAAATCACGTGTTTATCAAAAAGCTTGTGCTTGAATCTTATGTGGAATTCCTTATTTACGATTGAACATGCTCATTTAAATGTTTTCCATAGGATACTGATAACATGATTAAATATTATATGGATGAACCTTCAGGTATATTCCATTCTTGCAAAGATGGTGAGAACACGAACCAATCCTGGCGGAAGCCAAAAAGTTGGGCAAGGACCAGTAGGAGTTGAAGCTAGACTGGATCAAATCTTAGCAAGGTTGGGAAACCTAGAACAAGAAATAAGGGTAAAGGATAGAGTACAGAAGGAAGTTCCAAACAACAAGGATGAGGGAGAAAACTCTTCTCACAAACATGATCAAACCCATGATCATGAGAAAGAGAAATCACCTTCTATATCTGAGAAAACTAATAGGAAGCGTATGGCTTTTGAACTCTCTAGGGATATGAAGAAAATCACCCCACCTAAGTTTGAATGAAGCACTAGTGGAGATGAAGTTGAGGCTTGGTTAGTCCAAATGGAGAAGTATTTTGAGATTCAAAATTATACTAAGGTCACCAAAGCAACATGGGGAGCATACAGGTTAGTAGGGGAAGCCTCTAACTGGTGGATGAATAAAAAATGGAACTCAATATTAATCCATTGAAACTGGCATGGAACAAATTTGTTGAAATTTTCCATAAAAGATGGTTACCCCAACTCTATTTTGACCAGAAACTCACAAATTTTTAGACTCTGAGACAAGGTGAGATGACAGTTAATGAGTATTGGGACAGTTTTACCCATCTGCTACGTTATGTTCCTATGTACCAAAAGGATGTACTTTTTTGTATAAGAAATTTCATCATGGGACTTAATAGTTAGATCTAGAGAGAGGAAGATGTTCATGGTCTAGCTACTATGGATCTTATGTATTAGAAAGCAATTAAACAAGAGAAGAAGCTCAAAGCTATCTCCATCCACCAAGAAAACAAAAATTGTAAGAAGATTATGGGAGCTCAAGAAAAACCAACTCCATGGAAGGTTGAAGTTGTGCAAAATGTACAAAAACTAGGGGAAAAAGGATCTTGTAATAGTGGGAAAGATTCAAGAAGGGAACGTAGGAGGAATGGTTTTAGTGGTGGGAATACCAACAATGTTGGTGGAAGTGCTAATAAATCTAGAGAATGATACCTTAGAAGCAAGTTGATATTTTAGTTTTGAAATCATACCTTTCCCTTCACCAATGAATAACATATCATGAACATATAATGCAATAAATAGGAAAGAATCACCATCAATTTTATAATAAACACAATAATTTAATTTAGAATGATCAAATACCAAACTCAATAAATATGTATCAAATTTTTGGTACCACATCCTAGGACTCTATTTTAGGTCATACAAAGATTTCTTCAATTTGCAAAAGAATTTACCTTTACCTTTCACCACATAGTGCTCTGGTTGTGTCATATAAATATCCTCCTCCAAGTCACCATGAAGGAAAGAAATTTTCACAACCATTTTCTCAACCTCTAAATCATAAGCAGTAGCAATAGAAAGGAAAAATCTAATGGATGTCATTTTTGCAATAGGAAAAAATATCTCACCATAATCAACACCCTCAACGTGAGAGTAACATTTGGCAACCAACCTTGCTTTTAGCTCTCAATACCTCCATATGAACCAATATTTTTCTTGAACGCCCATTTGCAACCAACAAGTTTTTCGTCCTTTAGACAATGGTACAAGATCCAATTTATCATTCTTTTTCAAAACTATCATTTCTTTTATTATGTTACAGAGACCAATCAGATTCAGATAAAATCTTCATTATTATCTTATTAACTAATTTTTTGCACGTAATAAATATTTTGTTGCACTTGTATTTAAACTAACAGTTACAAACAATAATTAAATGTTGGAAATGATCAATTACAATATTTATTTAAAAGACAGCTACAAATAGTTATCGGTAACCACCCAAAGAAAATGTTTTATTGGGTGCATGAATCAAAACCAATGGAAATGCTTCATTTGTAATTAATGGTACATGTGTGGGAACATATTCCAATAATCAAATTAGAGTTTGGAGGGCAAAAAATCATGAAAAACATTAGCAAAAAATATTAGAGCAGTGGATGGAAAAAATGCAGGAAGTGTCGCGTGTACTCGTAGCAATGGTTGTGTAAAAACAACAATTGAAAAACATGATGAAAAACATTGTTGTAGGTTGCAAACGTTGTTGCATGTCTTTATAAAGGTTTTTGTTGGAATTTTAATATATATTGGACCCTCTGTTAGTGGACGTAGCCCGGATTTGGGTGAACCACGTTAAATCTTTGTGTTGTCTTCTTGTTGTTCATTTTTCTAGGTTTTATAAATCTGTTGTGTTTCATATTTCTTCTACATTTAATTGATAAGTTATTGCCTCCAATACCTAACAAGTGGTATCAGAGCAGGTTGTGTTCATTTATCCTTTGTTGGAAGGTCTTACAGTTGAGTGGGAGTTATGGAAGAAGAGAGCAAGTTGAAGGTAGAAAAATTTAATGGGCATAACTATTAGTTATGGAAGATGTAGATGGAGGACTATCTCTATCAGAAGGATATATGGTGGCCATTGGAAGGGAAAACCAAGAAACCCTTGGCTGTCTAATAAGGATTGGGATATTCTGGAAAGAAAGGCACTTGGCAGTATTCGTTTATGCATGGCATAGCCGGTGGCGTTTAATATCTCAACAACAAAGACTACGACAGATTTGATGCAGACCCTAACAAAGTTATATGAAAATCCTTCTGCTTCAAATAAGGTATTTCTTATGAATCATTTATTTAATATGAAAATGGTATCTAAGGTAGGTCAATTGTTGATCATCTAAATGAGTTTAACACAGTTACCAGTCAATTGACTTCTGTAAATGTAAACTTTGATGAAGGGCTCTTTTGATTTTGTGTTCTTTTCCTGAAAGTTGGAATAGATTGGTAATAGTAGTTAGTAATTCTATTTTTGGTTTGAATACGTTGAAATTTGATGATGTTTTTGGTGTTATTTTGAGCAAAGAAATTCGTAGGAAAATCTCAAGTGGTACATCCACATCAGGTAGTGTTTTGAATGCAGAAAGCAGGGGTAGAACAAAGGAGAGAGGAAAGAATTCTGGAGGTTGTGGGAAGTCATGAGGAAAATCAAAGGACAAGAGGTCCCAATCCAAAGAAAAGAAGGATTGTTGGTACTATGGTAAGCTGGGTCATTTAAAGAAAGATTGTTGGTCTCGAAAAAATAAAGGAGACAAAAATGAGGGAAATAAAGAGGCAAATGTGGTAAGTAATAAATCTGATGTAGATGCTTTGATTCTTTCCCTTGATAATGTTGATGATTCTTGGGTGTTAGATTCAGGGGCTTCATTTCATGCTATGCCCCATAGAAGTTATTTTCTTGATTAAGTCCAAGGGGATTTTGGGTTGGTTTATTTGGGAGATAACGAACCTTGTTAGATTGTTAGAAAGGGAAGAATCAAAATTAAATTGCAGAATGAGAATCATTAGATACTACATGAGGTAAGGAACATTCCAAAATTGAGTAGAAATTTAATTTTTGCAGGGCAACTAGATGATGAAGGTTGTGATATTACATTTAGTGATAAAAATTGGAAGGTTACAAAAGGTGCCTTAGTGGTAGAAAAAGGTGTGAAAGTAGGCACCTTATATCTTTGTACAGGTCATACTTTTCCTTCTACTTTAGTTGTTGTAGAGAGAAGTCAATGTTTAGGAACATTTGTTGTAGTTCAGTAGAAAAATTGGAAGGTTACAAAAGGTGCCTTAGTGGTAGAAAAAGGTGTGAAAGTAGGCACCTTATATCTTTGTACAGGTCATACTTTTCCTTCTACTTTAGTTGTTGTAGAGAAAAGTCAATATTTAGGAACATTTGTTGTAGTTCAATACAAAAGGTGTCTTAGTGGTAGAAAAATGTGTGAAAGTAGGCACCTTATATCTTTGTACAGGTCATACTTTTCCTTCTACTTTAGTTGTTGTAGAGAAAAGTCAATGTTTAGGAACATTTGTTGTAGTTCAGTAGGCAGAAAATCAGACAGTTGCTATGGGTTTTGAATCAACATTGTGGCATAATAGAATTGAGCATATGAGTACAAAATGTATGAAAGTACTTCATTCAAAGAATATTTTACCAGGTCTAAAATGTGTTAATATGGATTTATGTAAAAGTTGTGTGTATGGAAAATAAAAGACAGTTTTCTCAAGGATGGGAAGCAAAAGAAAGATGAGAAATTGGAGCTTGTGCATATGGATTTATTGGGACCAGCTCAGATATCTTCTCTCAGTGGCTCTCAGTATTATGTCACTTTTATTGATGATGCAACAAGAAAGGTACATGGATTTATTTCCTTAAGTAAAAATCTAATGTATTTGAAACTTTTTAAAAATGAAGAAGCTTGGTTGAGAATGAGACGGGTAAAAAGTTTAAATGTCTCAGATTTGATAATGGTGTTGAGTATTGCAAAAAAGAGTTTGAAGATTATTGTTCCTCTAATGGTATTTGTATATAGAAAATGATTCCAAGGACTCCACAAGAAAATGGAGTGGCTGAGTGCATGAATAGAACTATAATGGAGCATGCACGAACTATGGGATTGCATGCTGGGATGTTTTTAAACATGTGGGTAGAGGATGTAAACACTGTTATTTATTTAATTAATAGAGGTCCCTCTAATCCTTTGGGTTGTGGTATTCCAGAGGAAGCGTGGACAAGTAAGAAGGTGAGTTATTTTTTTCTCAAAACCTTCGATTATGAAGAATTTGCACGTGTTGATTCAAAAAATAGAACCAATCTTGATGCAAAACCAAAGAAATGCATATTTGTTGGATATGGCATTAATGAATTTGGTTATAGGCTTTGAGATTTTGAAAATAAAAAAATTGTGAGAAGCAGGGATGTCATATTCAATGAGAAAGTGTTGTACAAAGATCACTTGCAACAACATGAGAAGAAAGAAAATGATTATGTAGTGTTGGATGATATTTAAAACAATGGTGTTCCAATGGTTCCTCATGCTTCGCAACAACAACAACAAATACCAAAAACTCCAGTGAACGTTAGACGATCTTCAAGGATAAGTAGACCTCCAAAAATATTTTCTCCCTCTTTGTAATATTCTATTTTATTAACTGATGTTGGTAAACCGAAATGTTATGATGAAGCTATGTAGGCGGATACCAAGGTTTAGTGGGAGCATGGAATGGAAGAAGAAATGGATTCCTTGCTAAAAAATCAGACTTGGGAATTATGCAAGTTGCTTGTAGGTAAAAAGGTTTTACCAAATAAATGGGTTTATAGGCTAAAAGAGGCAGATGGAGGTAAGAAAAGATGTAAATCCAAGTTAGTTGTAAAGGGATTTGCACAGAAAAATGGCATTGGTTTTGATGAAATCTTTTCTCCGGTTGTTAAAATTACTTCTATTCGTATTGTTTTAAGTATTATGGTTGTTAAAGACTTTCATTTAGAAAAACTCGATGTTAAAACAACCTTTCTCTATGGTGATTTGGAAGAGGAAATATATATGTGGAACATCCATGAGGATTCTAGGTCAAAGATAAGGAGAAACTAGTGTGTAGATTGAAGAAAAGTTTATATGGCTTGAAGCAAGCACCTTGGCAATGGTATATTAAATTTGATAGTTTTATGGCTGAGCAAGGCTACAATCGATGTAATTCAGACCATTGTGTTTATTTTAAAAGGTTAGATGATGATAGCTGTAACATTATTTTATGTTTATATGTTGATGATATGCTTGTAGCGGGGTCTGACATGGATTACATAAGAGAGTTAAAACAGTAGTTAGCAAATTCATTTGATATGAAGGATTTGGGGGCAGCAAAACAAATCCTTGGTATGAAGATTGCAAGAGATAGGAAAAAGAGAAAATTGTTTCTATCTCAAGTTGATTATGTTGAAAAGGTGTTACAGAGATTTCATATGGAGAATGCAAAAGTTGTTAGCACACCTTTGCTTAGTCATGTCAAATTGACTACTTGGATATGTATCCAAAGACACAAGAGGAGGAAGAAAAAATGTCTGAGGTGCCATATGCTTCAGCTGTAGGCAGCTTACTGTACGCCATGGTATGCACAAGACTGGATATTGCATATGTCGTAGGAGTTGTTAGTAGGTATATGAGCAATCCCAGAATGGAGCATTAGAATGCAATAAAATGGATTCTCAGGTATTTGAGAGGTACATCCAATATTTTTTTATATTTTGGGGGCTCTAATACTAATTTAAAAGGCTAGGTTGACTCAGATTTGGCAGGGGATATAGATACCAGGCAGAGTACCACATGTTATGTAGTTAGATTTGGTGGGGCAGTAGTGAGTTGGATTTATTGGTTGCAAAAGGTGGTTGCTTTATCTACCACAAAGGCAGAGTACATAGCTGTAACAAAGGAAAGCAAAGAGATGATACAACTTTTTTTCATGGAAGAGTTAGGAAAACAGCAAGCTGAAAGTTAATTGTTTACAGATAGTCAGAGTGCTATACATCTTGCAAAAAAAAATTCATTTCACTCAAAAACAAAACACATAGAGTTGAGATATCATTTTATTTGGTCAGTGTTGGAGGATGGGCATATAAAGTTGGAAAAGATACATATAGATGATAATCCATTGGATATGTTTACGAAGGCAGTCACAAAGGAGAAGTTGAGCTCCTCTTCAGCTTTAGTTGGCTTTCAAGGTTAAATTTAAACAAAACATAACAGTAGGGTCCAAGGTGTTTATTTCTAGTGGGAGTTGTAGGGGAAATGGTATTATGATTAGTCTCCAAGTGGGAGATGGTATAGTGTGGAGTCTGATCTATCTCCAAGTGGGAGATTGTTATATTATGGAGACCGATCAGACTCAGATAAAATCTTCATTATTATCTTATTAACTAATTTGCTACACATAATAAATATTTTTTTGTACTTGTATTTAAAATAATAGTTACAAATAATTATTAAATGTTGGAAATGATCAGTTACAATATTTATTTAAAAGACGACTGCAAATAGTTATTGGTAACCGCCTAAAGAAAATGTTTTATTGGGTGCATGAGTCAAAACCAATGGTCATGCTTCATTTTTAATTAATGGGACATGTGTGGGAACATATTCCAATACATGGATTAGAATTTGGAGGGTAGTAGGTCGTGAAAAACGTTAGCAAAAATTCATAGAATAGTGGCTGGAAAAACGCAGGAAGCACTGCGGGTACCCGTAGAAATGGTTGTGTAAAAACAACAATTGAAAAACGTGATGAAAAATGTTGTTGCATGTCTTTGTAAAGGTTTTTTCTGGTATTTTAATATATATTGGACCCTCTGTTGGTGGACGTAGCCCGAATTTGGGTGAACCACATTAAATCTTTGTGTTGTCTTCTTGTTGTTCATTTCTTTGGGTTTTATAAATCTGTTGTGTTTTCATATTTCTTCTAAATTTAATTGATAATTTATTTCCTCCAATCCCTAACATCTTCATCCATAGAAATCTTCCAATATTCTGCATCATTCATACCTAATGCCTCTTCTATCGATCCAGGTTCATCCATGTTAGTATTCAAAGAAAAAATACATCTCCAATCATCAAGTGAATACCTTTCAGGTGGTTGTCTATGTCTTGTAGACCTATGAACAAGCTGAGTTGGAGGTTCTTCCTCCTCTTTTGAAGATTCAGAGCTAGATGAGTTTTCCTCAACTTCTTGTCTATCTATAGGTCTAGGTGATCCCATAATAGTGGTTTACACTTTTTGGGACATCCTGATTTTTGCTAAAATCACATATTTTTAGAAAATATAATGATTTAAGCCTTCAAAAATTCCATTTAGAGGATTCCAATTGAAGAGGGTTTGATCAAACCACCTTATATCAAACCCCCTTGGATAGAACCTCGCTAGTTTTAAACCATACCTATAATGAAGTCTCCTTTACACTTATCAAAATGTTGATAAAAAACCACTTTTGATTTACCTTTTGGGGGATCAAATGAATTCATTTAAAAATTATTTTTTGTAAGTATGTAATCATTATCATAAGCTTCCCAAAAAGTATAATTTTAAATATATTTAATTTTATTATTATTTTTATTTCTATTTCTTGTGAATGTAAGTTTTTTAGTGAAAATCAAGCTCATTGTTCTGCACATGTAAAAAAAGAGTAGATTATCAAAAAAAATCTAAAAAATATCTATACACTAGATATTGATATCCTTAATCCAACAAAAAAAATTGAATTTTGATACATATAAAAAAAGTTGTGTTAGCAAGTAAACCTATGTTTGAATTGTAACTGGCTAACTTCAAAACTTAATTAAGAAAAAAATATTCAATAAAACACTATGAAACCAATTGCATGCACTAGATATCGTAGTAAAAAATCTAAATTCAAAAAAATTATAATTTTATCCTTCATAGAAAAAAAGTTATTTGTTAGCAAGTACACGTCACTCTTTAAAAATGGTGTTTACTATTAAAAACTAGTTTTCGAAGGATATGGAAAAAAAATACAATTTGATTCCAAAATTTTTAAAAATATATATTTAGAATCTATAGAGAAAATTTCAAAAATCACTACTTTGCATCATCTTCAAACTCCTCATGGTTTAACAACTATAGGTGTCTGAAAGTGAAGATTTAGTTAAAAAAATTAGTTCAATGTCCACTTTGGCCAAAAATTGTAAACTAGTATTGTGGGATCACCCGTCTCGATTCAACTTTCTCAGGTGTAGAAGGAAATTGAATCACATCTTCCTATTTCTTTGTTATGGTTGCAATGTAATAGAAGAAGGCTTAGTTTCTCTAAAAATAGCACTTCTACTATGCATTACCTTATGTGCAATAGGATGGACCAAAGCTTGTATCCTTTCACACCATAATTGTAACCGATGAAGATGCATTTCACAGCCTTATTCTCCAACTTTGTTCACTTCTCCTTTGACACATGTGCATATGCCTCACAACCCAAAACTTTAAGATGTCTTAATGAAGGCTTGTGGCCTGACCATGCCTCTATAGGTGTATTATCAAAGAGTTGATGTAGGAGACTTGTTAATTAGGTAATAAGCAGTGGCAATAGCTTTAACCCAAAACCTTTGTTCTAGACCAGCACCACTCAACATACTCCTAGCCTTCTCCATCAATTTCATGTTCATTCTTTCTGCAACTCCATTCTGTTGTGGAGAATACATAGTTGTCTTTTGTCTATGAATACCACAATCTTTACAGAATCTGTCAAAATAATTAGAGAAAAAATTGCTGCCATTATCAATTCTCAAACATTTTATTTTATTTCGATTCTGCAACTCACCCATTGCTTTAAATTATTTACAATGATTGAAAACTTTAGATTTACTCTTCAAAAAATATACCCATGTCCTACTATAATCATCAATAAATGAAACATAATATGTGGATTTACCAATTGAAGGAACATCTACAAGACCAAACACATCAAAATGAATAAGATCCAATACACCACAAGATTTATGATAACTCAAGTAAAACTAAACACAGTTTTGTTTTCCATAAAGGCAATGCTCACAAAAATCAAATTCAAGATTACAATTAAATAACCCTTCAACAAGGTTTTTAATTTTTAAGGTCTTTAGGCCCTTTTCTCAAATGTGTCCAAGTCTCTGGTGCCATCACATATTTTTCTCTACATGTAACTTTGATTCATAAGAAAGAGCAACCTTAGGTACGAAAAATCCATGACCATCTCCTAAGGTGAAACCCTCACTTCTTCCACAACCTTTCTTTTCATAGAAGTACTATTGCACTCAACAGTGCATGCATCAATCTTATACAATGTGCCATATTTGACACCTCTAGCGATCACCATAGCACCTCTAACCATCTTGCATCCTACATCAAAAAATACTACCTATACACCTACATCTATTAGTTTCCTCACATATAACATTTTTTTTGGTAAACAAGGGATATGCAACAGACCATTGATCATTTTTGTTCTACCATTAGGAAACTTGATTTTAAATTTACCATGTCCAACAATGTTTAAATGAGAATCATCACCCAAGTACACCTTACCTCCATCAAATTCTTCATATTCAAAAAACCAATCTCTATTAAAGGTCATATGGAAAGATGCACCTGAGTCAATTAGCCATGTATCATTACCTGCATGAGTTTCCAAAGCTACAATGAATGCATCACCATCTTCCTTCTTGAACTTAGAATCATAATCAAATTTATTCTTTCTCTTATTCTCCTCTTCTTTGCAATCCTTACAAACATGTATAGGCTTACCACAGTTCCAACAAATAACTTTGTACTTTCCAGGAGACTTAGATTTTCCCTTGGACTTGGATTTTTCACGCTTCTCATTCTTCTTTCCTTTTTCCTTAGGTCTTCCATGAAAAATTCAAGGCCTCCTTGGAAGTGATGGATACCTTCCTCCTCATCTCTTCAGAAAGCAAAGAACCCACCACATCTTCAACCTTTAATATAACAAAAGTACTCTCAATAGCCACAACAAGAGAATCCCATGAATCAAGAAAAGAACAAAGCAGGATCTAACATTTCTCTTCCTCATCCATTTTGACACCAACTAATGCCAACTAAGCCACCAACATAGTGAATGCTTCCAGGTGGTCTGTAATTCATCCACCGTCTTCCATTCTCAAGGAATACAATTTCTTCCTTGAGAAAATCTTGTTCACTAAATATTTGGCTTGATACATCTCACCAAGCTTCTTCCATAGTTTCTATGTAGAGGTCTCTTCATGGATATTGATTAAAATAGAGTCTGCTTGGAAGCATACTATGATTAGACCCTTGGCTTTATGGTCCATAACATCATATTGAGCAGCTTGAGTAGGATCTTCAGGCCTTGAAACATTCTCATCAACAACATCCCACAAATCTCGATCTATCAACAAATCCTACATCTTTAGCTTCCACATTTCAACATTATTTCCATAAAATTTATCCACCTCTATTCTCCCTAATGAAATTTCCATCTGAAAATTCCTACAACAAGATCACAAAGTGTCTTCTACACAAGCTCCCACTCAAATCTAGATTAGTTAAAAAAAACCCAACAACCCACAATTGAAACCAAAGGTGATCATGCTCTAATACCACTTGTAAGGAAGTTAAGGTAGCATAACAACTTCCTACACTAATTTTGAGAGGAGAATAATTCAAAAGTTTTATAGATCTTTAATAGTTATAGAAACTTAAATAAAAATAAACATAAATATCATGCATACCACAACACGGTGATTTACATGGGGAGAAGCCTTTCAAGAGGAAAACCCCACTCCAAAAGTTGCCCAATATATTATTCAAAAATCACAAATATTACAATATACTTGTAGAGAAAGCTTCTCACAGGAGTATCACCAACCAGAGATCTAGAGGAAATACAACCGCTATCAGACTCTCAAAATACATCACAATCCACAACTATAATACAATGCCCTCATAAAATAGGAATGCCTTCTAGGGCAAGTCAAGATAATAAAATATTGGTCGTCAAATCTAAGACATAATGATGAACGATCCAAATTTATAATAATAAAATATAAATAAGATTTATGTTTCAAGGGTGCTACCCTCGAGCCCCCATCGGGTTGCGCTGCCCCCAAACCCCCAGTTGGGGGGATGATCCCCTCGAACTCCTCATGGGGGGAGACCCCCCTACACCCCCTATCATTGTCGGATGAACAATACCTTATGTATCAATAATAACTTATGTAATTGCAAGGTTGAGACACATTTTCCTAACAATCCCTTGTACACACAATCACCTAAATTGAAACTTAGTCAATTTCTTCAATAACTGTCTTCATCGGATCAAACCTTCTTGCAAAATTGGCTTTCACTATCATCTTCAAACATGCTCATGACACCCAAACTAATTTGCACCAAATTCTTTGTACCAAGATACAATGTTGACATCAATGACAACACTGCAATGCATAACTATATATACCTTCTCATTTCACATGCTCATGTTGCCAACAAATGCATTAATGACATCTCCAGGTTATTCTTCCAACAGTGTGGGGAACCCTAATCCTAAGGTTTTGGGATGTTTAAAAGCTAGGTCACTCAGCTACAATCTATTATGTCCTTCTACAACCTATCACTGTAGGAAATTTTAGATTTAGATTTGCACACATAAAAGAGGGAAAAGGTCATGTTTTATAGGATTTTTCCTTAGTCAAACCCCATGTTGGTGTTCCCACCTCCATAATAGCAATAATGATGATCATGGTATAAATTGAGTGCTCTAAGGGAGAAAACACAAAGTAAATAATAATGAGTGTAATAAATGAAATAACGATAAAATTATCTTAGGTATGAAACCCTTGTTGAAGTGATGTCACAGCATAGGTTTCCACAAAGAGTTGATGATGAAGGAATAAATTATCGTGAACACATGCAAGGGTTAGTCCACATAGCACAATAGAGAGCTATAACAAGCATCTAGAGAGAAGTCGTATGTATCTTCACAATTAGTGCATAATCATTCATATTTCATCATAGTTCATAATGCCCAGTTGTTCAAAGGAGGGAAAATTTTGGGTGGCATTTGAAGGGCTTTTTAACTATTTCAACTATATGTATTTAAATGAATTAGATATTTGATTATTAAAATAATTAGAGCTCCATTAAAACCTAACCTAATGAATAGATAGTGTAAACTTCGATTTAGAAATTATAGTAATGAACAACCATTTAAAATTATAGATCATTATGTTGTAGTATAAAATACCTAAAGAACTTAGCTATTAGAAATGCTTATCTTATGTTGTGTGCACAAGAGCTAAGTGCAATTCCAATATAAAATATAGAGGAATTCAATGTGTGTAGGCAATTTTCAAATAACACAATGCTAATATTTGTATATGTACAAAATATTGAAGTGTATGCACAACAAGTTGGTTGCATACAGTAAAAGGACCAAACTAAAAGTACTTTTTTTTATCAAATATTATTATCATAAATATGAAATATTCTAAGATTAGTTGAAATGGTATTATATATACTATTGATAAATATTGATTTCTGTAAAAGATCTCAATTTCTACTCTATGTACTCTCAAGTACAAAAATGAGAAACATTAAAAAGATCATTAAATAAAACTCTAATTTGAGTTAGCATAATCAATAAAGAAAAATAAATTAAAAAAATCTTTTAGCATATAATAACATGTAGTTAGTTCAATTTGGGAACTAGAAAACCCTGTTCATAGGGTGACAATTTGGAGTAGTCACAACTATTGCATTAAATAGCATAAGCTCCTTCGAAAACACAATTAATAATTTAATAGACTAAGACTAAATTTACTTTCTTGAGTACAATTTAATTAAATATTAAAAATTAATTACTTAGTAAACAAACAACACTTTTTTAAAATTACAATTTTAATTCTATCTCTTGTTATTAAAATAAGTAGAGCTCCATTAAAACATAATGAATTGACAATATAAACTTGGATTTAGATATTATAATGAAGAACTGCCCATTTAAAATTATAGATAATTATGATGTAGTATAGACTATCTAGTGAAAACTATCACAAATGTTTACTACCTTATACTATATGTATAAGAGTTAGTGCGAAGTCTAGTATAAAAATATTTAGGAATTTAATGTGTGTAGATAATTTTCAAATAACGCAATACTAATATTTGTATATGAAGAGTAGATTGCATTGTATACTACACAAGAAAATTGAATGCATAGAATTAAAAAACCAAACTAAAAATATAATTTAATTTTACATATTAAAATAAATAAAAATTATATTACTTAAAAATTATAAATACAAAATTCACTTCTCTTCCATGTCTTTCAAGATCCATGCATGATAGTAGAAATGGATATTGTATTTAGCATCTTTGACGAAAGCCAAATAAATGCTATGTGGTGCATTATAAATACAAAGTACACTTCTCTTCTTCTCAATAGAGTCCATATAAGAAATTGATATTATACTTGATATATTTGACCAAAGTCAAATAAATGTTCTAGAGTGTTTATATATAGAAAATGCAATTCTCTTTTCTATCCATGAGTACCATGCATGATGGTGGATTATATATAGAAAATACATTTGTCTTCTCTGTCCGTGGAGACCATGCATAATGGTGACTATATATAGAAAGTACAGTTTTCTCTTCTCTATCCGTGAAGACCATGCATACTGGTGGATTATATATAGAAAATATAGTTCTCTTCTCTGTCGGTAGAGACCATACATGATAGTGGAAAGTGACATCAATATCTGCAGAGGCACAAAGGAGATGGAACAGAAATTTCCTTGCTATATGTTGGTAGTGGGATACTTACATCTGTCTTTCCGATATATTTTGTATTTGATGGAAATCGACTCCATCAATTCCGTCCCACTGCAACATAATGGAATCGGTACCCAAATAATCCCTTATTTAAAGCGAAGTAAGGGGGACCATACAAATATCATCTCCTCAGGTAGCTTTCATACTGCTTAAAGCTTTCTCCTATCAAAGTATCGACAAATCAACAAAATGGCGTGGAATGCAAGTTTAAAAGGCCAAAATGTACGAAAAGTGAAACAAAATAGTCTAGAAATTGGGCGAAACAGCTGGCCATAGAAGGCCAAAGAATATGAAAAGTCTAGTAGCTGATTACCTTTGCTTCCTCTTGGTTGCCTTTGAAATCTGTACCTGCATGAGATTGGAGGTCGTAATGTTCGCATGGCATCTCTTCAATCCACCATTTCCCAACAAATCCCAATTTCCAAAGCAAATGGTCCCAAAAGTAGCATAATACACCAAAGTTTCCTAAAAAGCACCATTATAGAAGAAACCATTGAACAATAAAGGACCACGGTTCGTCATTAAAGCAGATTTGTTGAGGGGTATCAAAGTCACTCTTGCAGGGGACTCTCTTAAATCCCAAACCCAAGATCTTTGAGAACGAGCCTTAATCTGTAAGTTTTGGAATCTAACTTTGTATTCGTGGGGACTAATTGTCTCATCATAGGACGTGGATGTTGTTGGATGATGAAAGAACTAGTTGGATATTGGATAGGATGAGTTTGGATTTCTTGCTCATGGAAAGGATCTTAATCATAGATAAGATTAGCGTGGATAGTTTGGTATTGATTACGGATAAGATGAGTGGGGACGAAGGGATTGACGTTGTTTCTTGATCACAGATAGGATCTTGATTATTAATGGAAGTAGTTTGGATAGTTTCTCCTTGAGGATCTTGGATAGTTTGACCTTGATTTGGTTGAATGCATGTTTGATCTTACTTTAGATTAAATTCTTGGCATAGCTCTTCAATGTGGATGAAAGTAGAGATTTCCTGGATAGGATTAATAGGCTTTGGATCATCAACAACATGATGACATAATCAATTTTGACTTGAGCTTGGGATAAGAGGCTCTTGGATAGGCTTAGTGAACATTGATTTGCATGATAGTGTTTGACTTTGGACCAAGATGGGACTAGTAGACTCTTTGATGGGTTGAATAGGTATCATATTGCATGATGGTGTTTGATGGGGAGTCATGCTATTAGGATTTTTTTTTGTTCATGCTCAATATGCATGGGATTGACAATATTTGTTGCTAAGATTTTGATTATATGGTCTTATTTGTTAGATACATATGGTACCATATGACTCTTGGATAAGCTTGGGGAAGTAAAGTCATTGAATTTGTTCGATGGATATTCTTCCTTTGCTAGTAGTCCTCGAAGGAAATCTGAAAAGGATGATTTGGATTTGATGGGTTTGGAATGTCAATTAATGTTTTGGATGGATGGATAAGATATGTTGAAGTGTAAGGAGGGAGATGAAGGATCTACATAGAGTGTGGAGGAAATGGAGTCCTAACATGAGATTGGGCTTGGAAACATGGATTGGACACAAGGACCTTGATCTAAGATGTTGCTTTTCTCATCAACAAAATCATAGGGTGAGGGATGAAAGTTCATGGCAAGATTATATGTAATAATCTCATCATCAAAGCTATTATGATCAAGGTATTCATCTTGATCTACAAGATTATCATCATCATTGACAAAGGGATTTCTTATTTAATTTTGTTACAAATTTTTTCTCGGGAATGTATAGGATGAGAGCTTGCTTTTATGGTGATTTTGGGTTTATTGGCTTCACTAATGGTAGGAGGGCTAGAGGTTCTATCTTCCATAATGAAATTCTCAAACCAAGCATTCGTTTTTGAAATGATGAAGGATGGAAAAGTGTTTGGATGCAACTAAGATGCAGTTGTGTTTGGCAGTCCTGGCACGAGACTATGATTTGACAAAAGGATGACTTTGAAAAGACTTGAGTTGATTAAGATGGAGATGGGATTGTATGAGGTGATTTAGTGGAGGATAAAGGTTTGATTTGGATTGAACTAAAGGGATTTAAAACCAAAACTAAATTTCAAGACCTTGGTTAATTGATGGATGGGAATGGATATTTATGCTTAAGATAGGAAAGTTCTTAAACAAGACAAGATCAAGTTGGATTAATTTTTATTAAGATGGGCTAAGTTCTTAAGTAAGCTAAGATGACAAGATAATAATAGGATGGTCTTGATTTCAAGTTTGAGTTTAAATTGATGAAACTAGGATGATATGGGTATGAGTTCGAACTGTCTTTGAAAGATCTAAGGTAAGGTGGATATGACACTATGCTTTTGGATAATAGATTTAGGATTAGTTTCAACCTTCTATCAAGGGATGTAATCTTCTCAAAGTTTGATGTTTGATTGGATTGTTTTGATGCTAAGTTTTGGGATAAGGATTCATTTTTGTCTTAGGATTTGGTGCAAGCATACTCAACAAACATAGCAAACACACTAGTTTATGTGACAAGGTGTAAGGATAACCATTTGTTTTGCCTAAAAGACACATTAAAAACATGAGCAGACTACATTATTCAAGTGGGAGTGACTCCTAATGTAGACCCACAATAGAATCAACTACTAATACATCTACCATGTGAGGGATAGCTAGGAAAAGTCGTTGCACAAAATTTCCTTACCAAGGATGGACAAAGGCTTCACCCAAGGTTAGTTCTATCTAAACGCATGGAGGTACTTGTGAGTAACTTCAAGGGGCAATCCACTTGTCTTGCACCACACTAAGAGATGACTGAAAATATTCTAAACTAGGCTATACAAGCTTCTAAGGGAATTTGTGAACTAAGGGCATGTCTACATGCATGAAACTAGGACAATCTCTCCTAGTCTCTTCACCTCTTGAGTCTTGGTAGACCAAGTGTAAGGGCATGTCTACATGCATGAAACTAGGACAATCTTTCCTAGTCTCTTCACCTCATGAGTCTTGGTAGACCAAGTGTCTTAAGGCTCTACCAAACATGACAATGGCTCCTTTTTGAGGTATAGTTTCCCTCTTCCCCCTTTACATACCTCGTTGGAACATGTGGTTGAGGTCGTCCTCTAAGGTGAGGAAATCCCTAGAAAGACATCCTAAAGGGAAATGAATCTAAGTACTTTTAATCTCCAAGATCACCTTATAGTGTGAGGAGAGAGCATACATACATTAGACTCTTAGATGAATGTTTTTTTATCTCCCCAACATCTTAAATGGCCAAAGGTGGGCAAGCAATCAAATCCAATTGACTAATGGCTACACAAGAATAGATGTATAGACAAGTGTGATAAATACAAAGGTAAGGCAAATGTAAAGAATTGTGTGCAGAGGAGGGATAAGGTTGTGATAACTATATGGGGATAAGCATGTACAGGGATAAACTAAGGCTAGGGGAATGAGCCCAACTTCACACAAGATTATCATTTTTCAATTGTCATTTGTCAATATGCACATGTATCAAGGCATTTCCTCAAACGAGCACAAAGCTAAATAGGAAATGGGACAAGTATATACAAATTTCACCATTAGTATATAATCTTTGTGGTGTCATTTATAAATTCAAGTTCCTAGAAAATTTATATCAAATATTGATAATCCACATTTCAAAAAAGATCAAGCCCACTCTTAGAGATGGTTAGTTAGCCTTGTGCTCACAAACCATGGATGTAGTGAACAATTTTATATTCAACCCAAGTATAAAATAAAGGTAAATCATTATTCAAATTAAAAATAGCAACCAAACTATGTGTTGTATCTTATCAACAAAGGGATTCGCTTCTATGCAAAATGAAGGTTATTATACAATTCATCCTTGGGTTTGAAACATGTTTCTACAATAATTTTCTCATTTGAATATTTGTTGCTTTCAACTATTTGTGAGAAGCCTCACCTTTATCTAATTTGTATTGAATTGTCCAAAGCCTTTGTCCTACCAAGGAGCCTAAGGACATGGAATTCTTAATGTGTAAGGGTTATGTTGCAAAATTAGTCATTTACTCCAAAGATACCATTGTCATTTGATGAAAGCACAATGGCACAAGCTCCCAAGAATATTGTGCTCACCTTGACAATCTCTAGAATTTCTACTCCCATAACACATGCACCGTGCACACAACTATTTGTGTCATTATCAACCATCATGCATGACTTTACAAATTGTTCATCATATGCCACTATACATGTTTCATGTATTGTTCATCATGTAACCTTTTGTGCACTTAGCATCATCAACAAATTTGTGCATGTTACCTTCTCTAACCTTGGAACAAAATACTAATTGTCACAAATCTTATATGACGTGTAGTTGGAAGGTGGGTTGCTCAAGACGAACCTTTACAACTACTTGTTTTGTAATTATAACGTAACATACATATGCGTTCATCTCTTCACATTGCCAACAAAATAATTATATGCAAACAGATTTGATGTGTTTACCCCTTTCTGATGACAATTTCTCATTTATTGTTACACTATTTGTAACATATGTCGTACACTTTATTTCTAATTGTAAATACAAGTAACATACATATTTGTTAAACTCTTCCAATTGCATGCATATCCCAAATATGTTTAGGTTTACATATCTATTGTTTTCCTCCACATAATCATGTCTTTCTCAAGATAGGTTGTCTCCCAAACCACTTGCGATCCAAATCACGATGTGTCAACCTTTGTGAATGTATATGCCCAATTGTATATGAGAAAACAACACCTCAAATGTTTTCTCAGTGTAAACTATAAGACTTAAATGTGTTGAGTTTGTTTCAATCTTGATGTGACACAAAAGAACCTAATTGATGGATAAATTAAAATTGATAGATTTTCATAACCAAAGAATGTGTTTGCATGAAATGAGACCCTAAAGCAATTCAATTATTCTACACTACTGGTTTTGGGATTGTTAACAATCCACATCTTACTATCCAAAATCAATTTGAATCAAATAGTTTCTAACATACTTACCATACTTTTGAAATAAAAGTGGCTTAGGTATTGACTTCCAATGAATAAACGAGTGCCTTGACTATTAACAACCCTTCGCAAGTTCGAAAATTTTATCGCCACCACAATCCGTCACAATTCGCGTCCACTAGAGTCCGCGAAGTTTTTAAGGTTTTTAATAGTTTGAAAATTAAAGCATTAAAATTTTTAAATCCCTACTTTATTTATTTTTCTCTGTATTGTAAATTTATTAATAATAAGTGTTAATAGTTTTTTGTTTTTTATTCTTTTAAACTTTTAAACTAATATTTTCATCATTATATAATTTATATTATATTGTTTATTATTATAATATATTGTATATTATTAATAATATTATTAATAAACAATATAATATAAATTATATAATGATGAAAATATTAAAATTTAGAAGTTTGAAGTTTAAATTTATTAATATTATTTTTTTATAATGATTTTTAAATAATATCATACAAATAATTTGTATTTGTATTTGTATTTATTATTTTAATTATTAACATTTTATTTTGTAGTTTAATTATAATAGATGTATATGTTAAATAATAAATTTATATTAATATTTATTATTAAATAATTGAAATTTGAATTATTAATTATTAATTGAAATTTTATATTAATAATTTTTAATATTGTATATATTAAATTTGTAATATATTATATGGTTAATTATATTGTAATTTTTTATGTTACTAGTAATATTAGTTCAAAAATTAATAATTAATATTATAAATTATAAATTTTGTTTAATGTATGCATTGTATGTGGTATACTAAATTTAATTCTTGTTTTTAATTTTTTAGTCACAAATATGTATATATCTATGATTATTATCTATTTTTTGTACAGACATACTCAATCGTACCCAACCCCCCTTAAAAAATTGTTGTACCATGTATCGTACCGCGTATCCGTACCCATGGCCGATTCGGCAACTTAAATAACAACATAAAGTAAAATAAAACATCTCGGGCACCAATAGTGCTTACAGATATAGGTGTTGTAAACAACTTCAGTCTAGAACCAAATTCCAAGAATAATTTAGATTCATATGCTGCATATTCAATGAATCCCGCCGCCCTTAGACCAACTAGCTTTACAATGATATTATCATACCAAGTAGGGAACATTATATATGGTTCTTAAGTGTTGCATCCTTAAATAGTGTTCCACATTTCTCATGAATGATACATGTGGAAAGTTCAAACCAATTGAAAAATCTGTTTTTTATGGCAAATACCTTGTGAGCTATTTAGATTTTTGCGTTCCAAATGAATCATTTTTATTTTATTTTCCAAAATATGCTCTCTTGTCGATCACTGCAAATACTCTAGAAGAGCAATAAGTCAAGCGTTCGAGTCACAATGTCAACGATAAAATGGCTAGTTCATGTGCCTATAGGTTTAGGTTCCTAATCATTTCCGGTATTCCATATGAAATTTGAGAAAGATAAATTCAATTGATATTTTAGCAATATAAATCATACACAATTCTCCTGTATATATTAAACTGTAAATACTGGCCAAAACTTCTTAAGTTGGTAATCATTTCTGCTCATTTCGTGCCAAGTTTGCAGAAGAACAATTGATGGTTTAGAAATACAAATCATACACATTTTTCCTATATACTCAACTGTAACCACTGATCAAAACTTATTTGCTTTTCTAATTTCATAATTTTATGGGGATAAATTTTCAAGGAACTCATGTTACAAATTTGATTAATCAGCCTTGAAAATACAATCAAATTGAACAATGATTAGCATTCCCAACTTATTTATGGAAACGATCACTACAAGACATGAGCAGATAAGAAAACCATTATTAATACAAGCAATTTGTATACTTCTCAAAACATATACATATAACAAACTATCATGAGTTACATGCCATGACTTTTCTGTTACAATCACTGAAAAGTCTTTCAAATGCAACCATTATCAAATGCCTTATATTCCTTTCTTTTAACTCTTCAGCTAAAGCATGACAAAAGATATTTGTTAAATTTAAGAAACATTAAGTTTTAACCATAAAATTCTTGCGGCTAAAATTGCAATTAAATTTGAATGATACATGAATCCTTTCTTGTTGGATGATAAAGCGCCGGCAATGATAACCAAACATCGTAAGTTTAAATTAGTTTGCCATGAAGTATGATAGAAGCTTAAATATTGAACTTAAACTTTGTTTTATAATAATAATAATGGTTGAGGTTTAATTGAAGTAAATAAATGCTAAGGGTAATCCAATCATTATGCCTAGATAAGGGCTAGCAGACAGGTCAATATGAAAACATGTCAGAATCATCTCCAAATTAAATTTAAATATATAATCTGGAAAGAGACAGAAAGAGACACAATGGGAACAAATGTCTTATGAAAATGATTGTTACTTAAGCACGCATAAAATTGGTCATGGCTCATTACATGTGATTGGCAATAAAAGTCTTATCCTGCTAAGAATATAATGCTTAAGATAATGCATTCGCCCGGATAGATGCAAATATTACTTCACCAATTTTCTTGACATTAAAGCTGTCAGGAACTACAGGCCCCTTTGTATATGTTAGCTTCCATTTTCTTCTGCAATGAAAATGCTACATGGCTGAGAAGCAAAGCAATCAAAAGCAACAAAAAGCCCATGGAGGAATTGGTGCCTTGCCATGAGAAATATTGGAAAGATAGGAAAGGTGACAAACACACACTCCATTTTGATTTTAAACAGGATTTTGAATTCATAAAAGAACAATTGGTTAGAATAACCCTATATATCAATTCTACATTACCAAACTAGTCCTTGAATCTAAAAAATCGGTAGATCCATCCAGAACTCCAAGAATGGTTATTTTTAACTTGCTCATTGGATTTTAGACAAGGTTTTAATTCATAAAAGGACCCCATTGCAGAAATAAAATTCTACATTGCTGAACTAGTCCTGGAATCTAACAAATAGGTAAATCAACCCAGAACTACAAGAAAGGGGTTTTTTCACTTGTGGCATAGGATGGAAGCCAGCCATCAAGAAGTTTCACCCAACTGACACTTTCAGGTTTTGAACCACAGTTCCACCCAGGAAAATCCACAAGCTTAACCCCCATTGTGAATTTTAACCATGAGAAAGATTTAGTTTCAAGATAGGTAGCAAAGCTATTACACACATGCCACTAGCAGAAATATGTGTTGCCTAACGGGAAGTGTAACTTTCTCATAAAAAATTAGTAAAATTGTTGGTTCGGGTTGCCCAACAAATAAAACAATACAAAGAAACTTACCTACAATATAAAATTGCTACTTGCAGCAAGATGACAACCTTTCTCTTCTCCCAAAATTGAATACCATACAACATGAACACTATCCTGATGCAATGAGATACAGGAGTTACCGGATGCGCAACTTCACCGTAAGAATCAACAAACATGGGAAAGCTCAAAGTACCAAGAACATAATAACCTGAATATACAATTAAAGAATGCTCAAATGCCCTGATAAATAATATGATAGACTACTAATCTACACATGTAACATCCAAACAGGAAACCTTGAACTGCCTCCAGGAAACCTAATTTTACAGTGAAACTAGAAAGTGGAAGACCCCAACAGCATTTCCTCTAACTCTTTAAAACCACGGTATACAGGCTCTGTATGGACTGGTGGGAGTGCTAACCTCCGAACCTCTGTCATATACCTGCAAAAACACCACCTCTCTAAACTGAAGTTCTGATCATACAATTACATTGTAGATAGGAAGTAATACAATCAAAAAGTTTAAGATGTGCACTTCTCAGATTATTTGCCTCACCTGTTTGCAGCACTTATAATTTTGTCTTTAATTCCTTGATGTATAACACAAGTTTGCTCGGAGGTCAAAACACCTCCCAGAATAAGAGAAGCACCATTGGCAGTTGTGCCCATCCTTTGTGCAAGGGCTGAGAGTGTCCATTCACGAAGAACTGTTAGCACTGATCGGAGAAGTCGAAGACGAAGAGATGGGGATGGTAAGATGCTTCCGCTTGATAATAACCGATCATATGCACGTTGAACAATTTCTGCTGTGCTTTTACAAGCAGCAAATAATGCCCTTGCCACATCCTCATCTCCAACAAGTTCAACACCTGAAGTTGAACGTTCCTGCACAAGAGGAAATATGATAATATCTATTACATTTACAAGTTAAGTTGTCAAATGTGGTTATCCATGAAACTGAAACTCCAGAAAACATTATTAAAAGCAAATTTACAGAAAATAAGAAAATCTGAAAAAGGAATCCTCTAATTGTTGTTGTTTCCTAGTGGCTTACAATCAAAGCCCTCAGAATGTCTTTACGGAAACATAGTACATTCCCTTAGGACCATAGACTGTAGCCTAGTTCCTTGTGGAGAATACACTGCAATAAATAGGACACAACTATAATCTGCCAAACCATTATGTCACCGATAGAAGTGTAACTGATTTTGACAGGAAGTCCCTCTCATGCAAGGCTTGTAACATCAATGATCAGTTATCTTCAATATTTTCAGTCAATATCTATGTTTTCCTTTCAACTCAAGATCCAATTGTCTAATAAACCTAGTGATGCCTGAAAACAAAAGACACCTTTATAACATGATAATCACCTAATGACAAAAATTTGGAAGTGTAAACTCATTTCACAT
This sequence comes from Sequoia sempervirens, assembly GCA_007258455.2. Classification (NCBI taxonomy): domain Eukaryota; kingdom Viridiplantae; phylum Streptophyta; class Pinopsida; order Cupressales; family Cupressaceae; genus Sequoia; species Sequoia sempervirens. Next base: position 239,840,108 of record VDFB02252616.1, read on the forward strand.
TAAAATACATTCAAAGCAAATGTAAATGTCTGCCTCTTATTCAAAACCCTTCTGATGGCCATTGAAAAGCCCTCATAGATTGATTTCGATTTTCTATGCACTGTGCAGTCATTGAAGTTACATTTTCGGAGTTTTTATCACCTCTACATTTGACAATATCACTTGTGCATTCAGAAATTGTGGATTTTATAGCATGTTTGTACGCATTTTGCAATGTCCAATCATTTTTAGCTGCAAATCTGGGAGAGTTTTCTGTTTTCTGTACAGCTTTGTTTACCAACAATCTGCTTAACTTATACATAGCTTCATCAGTGTCGTGCTCTACTACTTGGTAGGTAATGCATGATGTGCCGAACCTAAAATCTTCCATATGTTCCTAAATTAAAGATCCCAATTCCCTTGGATGCATGTATCAAATTTATTTTCTACATATAAAATTTATGATCTATTAATGTATGCGTGCTCCAAATATTAAAACTCATGTAATATAAAACCTGGGCATCACAACAACCATAATAATTTATGGGCATCAAAACCACTTTAAAATAGATTTATAGACAGATAGATATGTATCAAATATTAATATTTTGTGGAGAAATTTTTGTTTAATTACTTCACAATGCCTAGAGTTCTTAAGAACTTTGTACACTAATAACTTCATACGATCTTTTCATATGGAGCATACCTTTTTTAGCCTTTAGGTAAACATAACAGAGGTACTGCATTTGTATTTAGCAAATCTATATATATATTTCTATTTATATATTTACTTGTTTTAAAAAATCCTTTTGTTTTATATTAGAAATTTTAAAATTTATGATTTTCTGCACTGAACCTAGCCTTTCTCAAAATTTCAAACTATCAATTTTTTTCACCTACATTACAACTAACGAATGGAACATTTTGCACATGGTAGCTCTGGGTACAATACAAACAATCAATCACACACAAATGAGATTTGCACTTAAAATCATGAAAATTTTACCAAGGGTTTACAGCCAATAGATAGCAAGGACAGTTTCAGACTGGTCAATCTCGACATAAGAGAATAACAAAAACACATTAAAAGATCATAGGGCATTATTTTAGAATAATTATATTATTACACCGAATAATATTTGATTTCAATTATTCACAAATAACTGTATCCATTCATTTGTCATTCCAACATCAGATTCCAGATATATCAAAACATTATATTCCCTTAATGTAAGTACTAAATATCATCCTATCTGTCACAAATAACTAATAACTTACTAGACTTCTGACTAGACATTCAAAAAAAACATCAAAACTACAAAGGAAAAAAGTCGGAACAATTTCAGGTATCCTTGCAGATTATGGACAACCACAATTTGTCATAGATACGTCGGTTCTTAAAATTTGTAGATAGCAGCCATGTATATATCGGTTATGCATTGCAGAGAACAACTAAGAATAAAGTTCCAGATGACCAGCAGAAAAAGGATTAGCTGATTTACTGCTTAAAGCAATCTCAAATGCTCACCAGTGCTGCCTTTTCAAGATGAAGACATATTGTATCTAAAGGTAAGCTAACACCATCTCCCGGATATAACTTAGAACCAACTCTCCTCACTACCGAACAAGCTTCTGCAACACCTCCTCTTGTAAGAGCTTGATCGAGTAACCGAGCCCACATCTCTCGCATGATGCCGCTGTCCCCATCTCCAGCATAATTTGAGAAGTGAAGAATTTCCAAACAGATCTGAAACCAAATGAATTACAAAAAGTAAGAACTGGAGGAATTTCCTTTAAGCAATACAAATAAACATTTATGCCTTCTGCTAAATAATTGAAAATTTATGGCCAAGCAAGGAAGAGATTCAGTCTCCAAATTTCAAGCTGAAACCTATGGGTTTACAAATTTGGACAAGATTATATTAGTTTTATAAGACATCTGAAAAAACAAGATTCAATTACCATTGCTTGTTTAATATTAACAGTAAAGCAGATATTTGTTAGCAGATTGAAATAAATATATTGAAGCAATTCAGCAAGTCTAACAATAACTAGTATTCTAAATGTAAGCCAATTTTTCCTGTCTTAAAATACATATCTCATAAAGCACCTTTGAATCAAGAATGCAAGAATTTAAGTTGCTGAAATGGAAAATAGATGCAATCTGAAACAAGCTTGTTAAGGAGTAACTATGATAAGATACAACTACAGCACTTCAACACTTCAATCTTTCATCAACTTTTTGCATGTTTTAGAAGTAAAGATAATAAAGACAAGATGAAAAGAACATATGGAAGATGCTTCCTAAAAGAAGAAAATAGCGAACATGTGCCTCATCCCCTTAAGGTGCCTTGGTTTAGTTTATAAGGGGTCAAACCTGAAAAGATAAATAGGGCTAAGCCATCTAGATAGTAGGGAGTAAAACCACTATAACCATAAAGGAGCAAGAACTGTAGATGGCTGTGCTTCTCGTTTCACCAGCAAGCTAGAGAGGATGGCTCCATAGAGAGTAGGGGGCAACAAATTTTGAAATTGTAAACCAGTTTCTATACGTAACATGCTACTATGGCACAGCACAATCTTTCTTTTTCAGCTCAGAATCTACTAAAGTTTGTTTGAAATGTTACATACATAAGTGTAATGTCCCCTTATTAGATACATAAAATGCACAAGTTAGGGTCAAGAAATTTATTTACCAACACCTGGTTTTGCACATGTAATTTGCCTTGAGGGCCTGCGCACATCATACATTACCAACAAATACACATAATTCCTTAATCCAAATCAAATTAGACAACTCCAGATTGAGCATTTTAAGGATAAGGCAGATGCATTATCATCTAATGCATAAACACATCATAAACTGATATGACTTATTACTCTCGATCGGAATAGATCTTCGCCTTGTTTCGTCTTTCCTAACCTCATTGGACGGTAGGTTTACTATGCCAAGGGTGCGTGCACGATCTCAAAGTGGACTCCCTCAAGGAGTCCCACCTGTCTTGGGACCGCCCATCAATGAAGCGATTTACCAGCCTTTCCCTCCACAAACTCCCTATCCTTATTGAGTGCTAGCGAGCCTGAAGTCTATTCTTCAAAAGTAAAGTCATAATAGTTTATGAGGAGCGGATGGATTTAGCCTCCATGGTAAATAATTCTTTCCCCCAATGCTTTATTTATTATATCTCCTTTCAAAATAATCCTACTCTAAATCCACACTCTATCCCATTCTATTCTCCTTCGATGCTTTTAGCATTTGGGATATCTTTCACTTTATACCCACCATGGGGCTGAGGGTCACGTCTGTTTATTATGAGGGAGATCACAGCCTTTGACTTATCAACTAACTTTGTTTACTTTAAGCCATTGTCTTGTATATTAATTGCTGCCTTTTATAAACTGATCGCACCTCATATTTATTTGCTGCTATTAGTATTAGGTGCATTATGAGTTTAGGAATCGATGTTCTAGGAATGGATACAAATGCTTTTTATTTATTTATTATAGTTTATATCAATTTAGTTTTGATGAATATTATACTATTATAATAATTATAATTAATAATATCAATTGCTTTATTTTGTATTATAATAATTGTATATAATATTATGTGTGGTAATTATAATAATATTTAAATTGCAATTGTTATATTTATTTATTTATATTAATGATAATAATTTTAATATTATCTTTGATAATTATAATAATATTGAATGATTAATAATCTTAATGTGTATTTTGTTTATTTGTCTTTCGACGCTTTATAGCTTAGTGTTACAATTTGAAGGACATGACAATAAGTTGGGAATTAACTAGAAAAAACCTAAGTTGCCGAATCGGGTACGGGTACGTGGGTACGGATACGGGTACGGTACGCCGGTACGGCAAAAAAAAAAATTTGGTGTGGGTACGTGTGGGTACGTCCGTACATAAAACATATAAAAATCATAGATATAGACATATTTGCAGCCTATAAAGTAAAAACAAGAAGTAAATTTGGAATACCACATATCATGCATATGCTAAACAAAACTTAGAACTACCATAAATATACCATAAATAAAAATAATAAATTGATATACCATATTGGAAAAAAATTAAAATTATTTAAATGAACATTTAATATATTATTCATTAAATTATTAATTTATTATTTAAAAAAATTAAAACTAAAATAAAAAATTGATATAGTTATATTTTACAATAAAATAATATATTATAGACTATTAGAATAATAAAATTAAAATTAAATATAATATATTAATAATAAATAATTTAATATTATTATATTATAAATTTATAACAAATTAAGAATTAATAAATTTAAAAATTGAAGCTTAAACTATAAAATACACAATATTAAAAAAATTAAAATAATAAATAATAAAATATTATATATTTAAACATTAAAATGCACAATATTAAAAATTTATAATAGAAAATAATAAAATATTATATATTATATATTTAAACTGTAAAATGCACAATTTTAAATATTATATAATTATTATATTAGGATATATAATTTATAAATGATAATAAATATTAAAATTATAATATGTAACCAGTAACATGTTTAAATTTTTACATAGATGATTTTACATTTTATAATGTTAAAATATTATAATTTTTACATAGACGATTTTACATTTTGTAATAATTATTAATAATGTTTTAACATTTATGATTTTAACATGGACGATTTTTGCATTCTTAATCTTTCATAAATAAATAAATAATAAAGTTCGAATTTTAATGTTTCTCGAAAAAAAAAAACACACGAACCCTGGAACTTTTCGCGGCTGCCCGTTTCTCGACTCCCTGCAACGCATGGATTTTACACTACAATGGTGCCCAAACAATTCTACAATGGCCGCTGAAGTTCGTCTGGAATGGCCACCGAAATTCGTCCTCAATGGCCGCCGAAATTCATCTGCAACTGGTCGCACAACGCGCGAGCAAACAAGAGTCGTTTAGGGTTTTTGGCATTTGCTCTTCACGCGGAAAACCAGAAAAAGGTTTCGATTTCCCCCGAAAAACGCCTCGAACGCGTCGAAAAACGCCACGTCACTGAAAAACGAGGAGAAAATCACTGATACGTTTTTTGGTAAAAAAATCCGAACCCTGTTCGCTTCCGCAGGGATTCCACCACGTATCCGTACCGATACGTCCCGTACCCGGAATCGGCAGGGCAAATGGCCGATTCCGGTAACATAGGAAAAAACTATTAAATTATAAATACTGCAAGGCCTAGTCTATATATAAGAAATCATCATTTATAGGACTTTGCAAGCTCATGTCTTCATATCTCCCATTGAGCTGAGAGGTCAGTAAATTCGTTTGCATTTATTTTCCCTGTTTATTTTTGAAAAGTCCAATTTTTTAGTTGTATAACAGGTTTTCTAGAGGATTTTTATCTTGGTCCAGCTCCATAAGAGCCTGGTGCATTGAAGTAGCTGCAGCATTAAAAACCCAAACAAAACTGCAAGCCGCTTATTCAACCTTTGCCATATCCTAAATTTTACTTTTCACACATTCCCTTTATTCTCTCTTAATGATACCCAGATTTCAAATACAAATTTGTGAAGTATTTAGCATGTCAACGTGGGTTATTCATGGAAGAGGGTACATGTTCTTGACGGTAATATTATTCAAAGTTCTATAATCGATACACATGTCTCCACAACCAATTTTCTTGGGTACAATAACTATAAGAGAGCCATACAGAGAAGTACTTGGACAGATTAAAATTTGATCTGACAATGATAGTGTAAGATGCCTGAAACCCCTCTTAACACAGTGAACATGAAAACTGATAAAAAAAGGCACAATTCAGATATGAAAGATCAAACAATGCTCAAGCTATGAACATATCACAGAATAATATTACTGATACAGAAATATTCGAGATGGACACGGCAGTGCAGAGGCAAAGAAGATATTAGATTCCAAGTTATAACTGCCTAACACAGACACATAAATCTAAATGCGAACTGTTCTATACTCGAATGGTATTTCCCAGAATTCCTTCACAGAGTTAGCAGAACAACAATCACATAATATAATTGAATCGTTCAGAACATTGAATACAGGAGTTTCATGCATCAAGTCTCAAGCCATATTATTATCACCACCCGAAATATACCAATCGGCTACAGGAAGAGTCTCTCGATTGCAAATCAGAGAGACCAATCTATCAATCCTAGGCTGTAGATGCTGCACAGACAGCCCGACAATCTCAGGTCCAGGATGGCAATCGCGTTCTGGGTCCAGGCTGTGATCGCTGAGCTCCCGTGCATGGATGTGTTCAGATTTAGCTCGTAGCAGTTGTGGTCGCTCCCAGAAATCGGCACTTGAATGGCTGTTTGTTGTGATCGACTGTCCACTGTATGTCACTCTAATGATGCTCCTGTGTGCAAATCTTGACTCCTTAGCAACTCGGGTGGTGACGCGGCCCTGGTGGCTCTGCCACCATTCAGGCAATCATCCAGTGATTCTCCCGTGCGTGGGATCCAGAGCTCGTGTTCTTCTCCGGAGATATAAACTGCAGCACAGATCTGTGAGGAGGCCTTTGTCAGGGAGTGTCTTCAGTGATAGCACCTTGATGAATATCGACCTGTGGAAATGCAATCAAATCACAACTCTAGGGAGGTGAAGCTCAAGATCTCCTGGCGAGGGTTTCGTCCCACGAAGGAGTGATTCAACTAAGGTTTTCATCCCAAAGAATCCAAATTCCGTTTCTTCAAATTGATGATCTCCTCAACAATTGATGTGCAATATATAGGCAGTAACAGCGCCTTCCCAAATGGGTCGGCCTGAGTTTTATAAATTTAAATATTATTTTCAATAATTTAAATTTATTATTTAATATTATTTTTAAATATTTAATTATTATTATTTTAAATATTTTATTATTATTTTAAATGCAGATAGTGTTTAAAAACACTGTTCCCTCCACTTTCATTTTGAATTACCTGGGGTCATGACAGATAGCAATTATTTTCTTACCTCTAACAATGACAAAACTGAATCCTAGTTTTACAGAGTTTATTTGAGCATGGGACTTAACTAATATAGGGGGTTTTCATGGTGTACTGGCTGTTTATTATCATTCTTCCTCTCTGCAAGGGATGAGAAGTGGATATCTATTATTCTTTTCACCAATCAAAATATGATGCATGTGGTTATTTTTGTCATTGTTTAGACATTGAGAATCTAAAATAAAAGGTGTTAGTGGGACTGTGGGAGTATTATTTTGTGGTGTCACAATCTTGTTGAATGAAAGCCCTTCCATAAGCAACAGCATGAGCAATGTACAAATTTTGGGTCAGGGTTGTGGTCTGACTGCACATATCTGGTATGGGTAATTTTTCCTTTGGCTAGCTAAATTGGTTTGAATGGAAAAGAAATGTTTTACAGGTTTGTGGTTGCGTGTATAAATAAAAAAGCGCATTATCAGTTTACAACTTTACAGAATCATTTGCATGGTGATCATCTTTTGCTTATATACTGTGTGGAAGGATAAATCTAGATTGATTGTAGTCTCGGTGTTGAAATGATAATGGGGTCTTATTATCTTAGTTTTTCTGGTTCTTTTGGTGAAATAAGAGTATCTGTTTATGACCTGCACAGGTGTTTGTTCCTAGTCTATGTAAGGAAATTTATTTTAGTGTCTATGTAACTAAGGGCGACGCTTGATTGTTTGTGTTAGTGGGAAACCCATCTCATGATTGTTCAAATGATCATTCTGTGGGTTAAGTTGTGGGTATTGTGTTTTGACATCCAGGGAAACTGCAAGAATGAGTTAAGGTATTTGTAGATGTAAGTAAATACACATCTAGAATTAAATCGTTTCCAGGAATCCATATGAGCATTCAATCTTTGTGATTGGATTTGTTGATATGGTGTTGATGCCTGCTACTTGATTTCGTTAAGACCGTCATTTATCATATCATGAACTTTACAAATCAAAGGGATTGATATGGTAATTGTTCAACATAAAAGGTGAATTTTAACTACAATTCCTATCACCCTTTTGATCATAATCATGCTTGCAGTATATTAAGGGATTGCGGTAGCCCACAGGTGACAGTTTTAGTGATCATCTGGATAATGATTGTTGGAAATAGAATGAAGGCTTGTATGAGAATTTATTCTTGTTGAACTTCAAAAAAAGCAAAGAAAAAAATTAAAAAATTCATCAAACTGCAGCAGATTCATTTTAGGTTCTCCAAAATTTTGCCACATTCATTGTAATTTGCTCGAGTTTGTCCAAGACTAACTCACAAAGGAAATTGCATGCCTTGGCAAAACCCCTACCCAAATCAACCTAAAACTCAAACTAAGTTCTAACTAGACTTGGATCCAAGGCCTACAAGACACTAGCCAGCTACTTAGAGTAATAAGGCATCAACATAAATTTAGAAAATTATTAAAAGAATATAAGCTTGTGTGATAAATAAGTAGTAGATTTAGAATTAAACTAAAGTAGTAGTAGATTTTCTCGAGTTTGTCCAAGACTAACTCACAAAGGAAATTGCATGCATTGGCAAAACCCCTACCCAAATCAACCTAAAACTCAAACTAAGTTCTAACTAGACTTGGATCCAAGGCCTACAAGACACTAGCCAGCTACTTAGAGTAATAAGGCATCAACATAAATTTAGAAAATTATTAAAAGAATATAAGCTTGTGTGATAAATAAGTAGTAGATTTACAATTAAACTAAACCAGCTAAAGTATTGTAATATATTATGAAATTTTAAGTTATCATAAGCTCATTCTCTCTTTATGAGCGGAGCATTATGGAATCTATCAAATACCTTCTCAGTTATTATATTATAGGTTGAGTGGCACAAAGTCTCAAATTCAACTTAGGATGATTGTCAACCTCATAATTTAAAACCTCGGCATAGTCTCATAAAGATTCGGCACAACTCGCAAGTCAACTAAGAAACTACACTAAGTCGCCATGACTCGTTAGCCAAATCTTGTTCATGGTTTTGCCAAACTCACCTGAGTCTTTGCAAGAGCACAACCACATCTCTATCACGAACTTGTGAGTTTTTGGTTTAGACTCTAGTGCAGCGTAAACATAATCTAGACATGCCCAAACTTATTTTTTCGTTCATTTTTCCCCTCTTTGAACAACACAGCTGCAAATTTTCAAAACAATCAGAGACAAGGGTTTCAAATGCTTTTTGAAGGCATACCTGAAGTCTAGTGAAGATTAAAATAAGTTTGGAGCAGATTTTGCAAAGGTATGTATCATTTTTTTTCTATGTTCCACCAAGTTTCTGGGACGGGGGGACAGCAGAACGGCGGGACGCGTTTCGGGGACGGCAATTTTTTTAGGGGATTTTAGGGGACGGGGGGACGGCTGTATAGTGTATATATATATATAGAGAGAGAGAGAGATAAATTTTAAAAATATAGGGAAATTTCAGATATTCATATGAGTAATGATAATCATAACAATGAACATTAATACTACAACTACCTAATTGCTTCCATGGACCATAATTCATGTCAAATAGTCAATGTGCATATGATATAAAATAATAAAATGCTCAAAAGGCTACAAGTTTGTACTACAAATATCAAAATGACAAAGTCTCAAGTGTCAGCCGTCCCCCAGGCGTCCCCTGTCCCTGAAACGTTTCCGGGACGGGGACGGGGGGCAAAAACCCAGGGGACGCGTCCCCGTGTATCACTGTTTTTTTTCATATTTCAGGTGACAAATGCTAAAACTAAAGACATGACATCAAGTGTTATGCTGCCCAATTTTGTTTTCTCATTTCTCAACCCTACCACATAGTGTTTCATCTTATTATATCTTATATATGTTTGCCATAACATTTTTTTGGAACCTGCTCATTCTATGTTAAAATCAGCAATGGCTAGATCTATGCAAAGCAGCATTGAGAAAGACTTGAATGGAGACATGGACCCCAAGGTGATGCCAAGGGCAAGGTCCATTGTAAAACTTGTCAACTTCCTGTAACAAGACAAATTAACAGATTAAAATGCCACCTTGCTTAAATACCAGGACATGATGTGAGGACATATAATACCATGTACAAAAAGGTTCTTAGAGAAATGGACGCCCTAATTACCAATTTTCATATGAAAAAAATGTAAAGAGGGAAAATTACACAAAGGCAGCAACGATGAATGTTGATCCCAATTCATCTATAGATTCCTTTGTTTCCCCACACGTTTGTCGTTTGCTTTCCTCTAGTATTGAGTCTCCTAAGAGTTCTAGCCATCTTCCTCTATCATCCAGCTTTTTTATTCCTCCCAATATTATAAGAGCAAAACCTTCACTTGAATATACTAATTGGAATAAAAAGGAACACCATGAGTCTACGATGGCAGCAACATTTTTGTGGTAGTATAATAATTTATCCTTCAATGTGGTGAACAACACATATTGGGTTGGTAAATGCATTGACAATTGATAGTTGGTAATATATTTAAGACTCCAATGGCTAAGGATTTGAATGGCTCATTACTAAAGGAAGCCATAAAATTATATGGTTTGTGGTTGATAATCAAAAAATGTATGGCAGAGAAAGGGCTACAACATCTTATCAAATGGATGCATAGATAGTTGGAATAGGACTCTCCTTAAATTGTTAATGGCTTCAAGTGGCACATTGGTGTTCTTGAAGTTTGTAAATGACTCACCTTAAGTCAAAAATATTGAGACTTTGTGGAATCTCTTAGACGAGGTGACCCAAGAGGTTGGGTTTGAAAATGTTGTCCAAATTGTCACAAACTACACAACAGCATATGTGTCTGTGAGAAAACTTAATATCAAAAGGCATCCCACTATTTCTTGGACTCCTCATGCTACAAGTTGCTTGGATTTGCTGCTAGAGAACATTGAGAAGACAAAATGGATCAAAAGTGTAGTTGAAGATGCTAGACAAGTTACCAAGTTTATCTACTACAATTCTTGAGTCCTTTCTTCGATAAAAGATCACACGAATCACAAAAATCTTGTGTGACCGAGGGTAACAAGATTTTCCACCCTCTTCCTCACTTTGCAAAGCATTGTGGCCGCAATTCCTTTTCTCACGCAAATATTTGTGAGCAATGCAAATAGAGTTTCCATAAAAAAAATTGAAGAGGTGGTTACAAGAAGAGTTTTTGATGAGTTGTTCATCAACAATGCAAAGGAGTACTTAGGGTAAGCAACAATTACAAACAAATTTTATAGGGAATTATCTATTTTTATTTTTATTTTGTTATTAGGTAATTTCATAATAATTTAAAATTTTATTTTGAATCTTTTTCTTGACAAAACCTTTGGTTAAGATTCTAATTTGGAAGATGGAAATGGCATGCCAATGTATTACCTCTATGAGGCCATGGCTAGGGACAAAGGGATCATTTTACATTATTATAGTGTAAACAAAAGAAAATATGAGATCACTTGGCACATCATTCATTAAAAATAGACAAACCAACTCCTCCAACCCGTATGGGCCTTGGCATACTACGTAAACCCAAAGTAGAATGTTACCAAATGATGAGACTAGAGACATATTTCTTGAAGAGTTGGAGATATACAACGGTGCAAAGGGGAAACCAACAACCAAGTAAAATAATAATCCTTTAAATTTTGGCTTAATGCTAAAACGTAGAAACTAAACTCTTATTTCTTTTTAATGTTTTATTTGTAAACTTGTGGTGAGAGAATTATAAGTTGACACAATAAATCTTCAAAGGCTAGCTATTTGTGTTTTGTAGCAGCCCTATAGTGTTTCTAGGTGTGATCACAATTGGAATATATTTGAGACGCTAGCACTCACACGAAAAAGAGAAGCAAGTTGACCCAAGAGCGCTTCAATAACCTTGTTTTTCCCAATACAACTTTCACCTTCCAACCAAAAAGTATGGAGGTTCCTCCTTATGATGCCATTAACTTGCATGACATCAATCCATTTGCTAGTTGGACTGTTGAAGAACATAATCATATTATGTTTGTTGATAAAGATTTTTCTGAATTGGAGATAGCAATAACAAAAGTGGATGCAATGCAAGATAATGAAGGCGTTTTTAATAAACAATCAATCCTCGTGTTGATGTAGACTTACCATCTAGTTCACAACCCAAAAAATTAAGTTAACTAGGAAGGGGAAGAGAAGGATGTAGATTGTATTTGGCTATTTTTTGACATAATTAAACAGTTATAGCGTCGTTATAGAATTATAACAATGACCTTGGATGACATCGATCCATTTGCTAGCTGGACTGTTGAAGAAAATAATCATATCATGTTTATTGATAAAGATTTTTCTGAATTGGAGATTGCAACAACAAAGGGGGATGCAATGCAAGAAAATGAAGGCGTTTTTGATAAACAATCAATCCTCATGTTGATGTAGAATTACCTTCTAGTTCACAACCCAAAAACTTAAGTTCACTAGGAAGGAGAAGAGAAGGATGTAGATTGTATTTGGCTATTTTTTGACATATTTAAACGGTTATAGTGTCGTCGTAGAATTATAACAATGACCTTGGATGACATCGATCCATTTGCTAGCTTGACAAATGAAGAACATAATCATATCATGTTTATTGATAAAGATTTTTCTGAATTGGAGATAGCAACAACAAAGGTGAATGCAATGCAAGGAAATGAAGGCGTTTTTGATAAACAACCAATCCTCATGTTGATGTAGACTTACTTCTAGTTCACAACCAAAAAATTAAGTTCACTAGGAAGGGGAAGAGAAGGATGTAGATTGTATTTGGCTATTTTTTGACATATTTAAACAGTTATAGTGTCATTATAGAATTATAACAATGTATTTTTTACTTTCAAACTTTGAAAATTCAAATTTTGAGCATTTAAGCGTCATATGATATGTAATCTTTGAATTACAAAAATTTGATGATCAAAATAGATTTTTTGAGTTCTCTAAATGCATTACTCTCTGTTTGTTTTTTCTTTGTAATTTATTTTTACGATACATTTTGCCAAATCTGAGTCAAATCAGAGTTCAAACTATAAGCAGTCTTACACTATAATGGAGATGTATGAGACAAATGGCATAGACTAAAGAATAACTAGATAAATGTTCATACAATGAGTTGAACTATCATAATGTATTCCCACCTTAGTGCATGCATATTATACTACTTAACTATATAATAGCCTTTAAGTCAAAAAAAAATCAGGTCCAATTTTTGGGTAACATTACAATAGTTAGTTTTATGATCAGATTGAATGCACAGACAATTAATTCAAAATCAGACACAGTAACACAGCAGATACCCTGGGAAAACCCTCCTCTTGAGGGAGAAAAACCCAGCAACAATATATCACTTATATATTGATATGTAAACACAAGAATCTCCTTTACAAAGGCCGATATGAAGACCAACAAGAGACACTACAAACTGATGTAGATACACAGCAATGAGACTCAGCCTTATATAAATCCTCAACCTGCTCCTCTACAGAATTTGCTCTATAAATGTGACGACTTATGAATGTGATGACTTATGATGAATATGAATAATGAATGCTAAACAATGAGACATGAATGGATATTTATACAATGTAGAGACAGGGACATGTCCCTTCATGAAACAAGTCGACCACAAGAGATAAGCATGTCTCTTCAAGAATTCGCATCCTTCTAGAAAATCGCGCCCAAGGAGAAGAGGTCGGCCTCATCACAAACTCTTCATTAATTAACAAATAATTAATATTAACAAAAGACATGTCTCTTCACTTGCTTCATGTCGGCCAAGAGAAAGAGTAAATATAATTCAAATAGCCGTTGAGGCTCCATTTGAAATATCTCCATACGCGGGTCTGGAAGATGCAGCCCGACACTACTAGGACATCATCAACAATTAGCACTTATCAAGTAGATTTTGTCTTTCCTTCAAATGCATTGATGGTGTAGCTCACCCTTTTGTGACCAAATAGTACTTGTTAGCTCTCCTCATGAAGATAGTACATGTATGGGCTATCAAAGACCATACTCTACACACCAAGATGAACAAGATCTCCACTAACTTCAACAATAGACTTGATTTATTCCAAACTTAATATTGCATTGTCTCGTGTTCTCTATTTCTACTCCCTTGCTTCACCCAACCAAAAAAAACTAAATTAGAATGATCATATGTATCCAAACCAAGCCTTTCTAGTAACTCTTTGAAATCAAATGCGCTCGTTAGCAGGAATTGAAAGGAACAGCAACTTTTCTCTTCATAATTTCAGCTTTATCATGAACCTCTTTGCTGCTCAAGCTACTTTTCTGAGTGGAAGTACAAGCAATCTTCTAATCTACATCAAAGTTACATCCAGCCTTGCTTCCTTCAAATAAAGTAATAATTTTGTTCTTGTTGAATTTCTTATGTGGATGTGACTCCAAATGCAATTTCCATAAAATCTCATTTGTATGACCATCAATATCACAATGCTCATAAGGTTTAAAATATTTCTTGGAAAAAGCAGTAGCAGCATTTTGCTTACCTTTCCCTTTTGGCTTGGGGACACCTTGCTCTTTTGAAGTGGTTTGAAGAGGATGACGACCTTCTCAGATGACTGGAATTCAACAATATACTTCATCATCTTAGATGTTATAATCTTAAGGACATTTGCTCATTTGGACAGCCTTCTTGTGAAATTCACTTGTATATTCCTACACCATTTGGCTTGTCTTTGCCTGAAATATTGACAACCAATAGGGAAAACCTAATTTTAATCAACTTCTAAAATTCATCCCATCTAGTAATTGGTGATAGTTTCTTTAAAGTCAAGGAATAAACATAACTTTCAAACTAAATTAGGGCATGATTTTCCAATTTCAATCTCTCATAAAGGAAATTTGTTGTCCTTCACTAATGCTATGTAAGCTGAAATAACCAATTAATGGCCAAGTTTCTCATCATTTGCTTCATCTTCATAAGGCAGAATTTTAAACTTAGCTTGCACTTTGAATGGAAGCTAAGTTTCAACAATTAGATCGGTACAAGGTTCCTCTCTCTCACAAGTCTTGGGTTGCTCTTTTCTTATCATTAGCTTTGAAATATTCTATAAATTTTCCTAGCTCTTTCATCAGTGCATCCAATAACCTTCTTCCACCTATTGGGTCCCAAAACCACAGCTCCACTTCCTAGAACAAATCCTTCACTTTCAAGGCCAAGGTTGTCATCATGAAGGTGAAACTTTCTCATCCACAAAATATGGAGGGTTGTGTTAATGATATTGCAGCTTCAGGTTCGTCCTTCCAGCCACGAGTGAAGACATAAATAAATGTAGCCTATTGGCTATTTATTTATATGTGACATTTAATGAGAATGGGCACATCTCTTGGCAACAATATAATTTTCTCTTGGGCCGACTTTCCTTATAAATTATATTTATTATTTGTAATTATATTATTTGTGTCTTGGTTGACCTTGTACATGAAGAGGTACGACCTCTCTCACACTTGTATATATACAAGGTCACCATCTTCTATTGATCATACACAAAAGTTCGAATTAATTCAGTCAAGTGCGAATTTCCTTGAGAGCAGATTGCAAATCTATTCAAGGGCAGAATTAGTTGTCATAGAAGTGCAGATTATTATCAGTCATTGCATCTGTGTTAGGTGTTGAAGATTGGCCTTGTGATTGGCCACATTGTAAAGAGATTTGTTGCCATTATTTATATATAAGAGAAGATCTTTGTTGCTGGGTTTTTCTCCCTCAAGAGGAGGGTTTTCCCAGGGTATCTGCTGTGTTATTGTGTCTGATTTTGAATTAATTTTCTGTGCATATAATCTGATCATTAAAATTTAACATGGTATCAGAGCAGGTTTGTGTGAAGATCTGATCAGATTTGTGAATTTCATGAAAGAATTCAAGTGATCAAATTTGTTATATAGTCTGGGCAGATTGAGCATTTGAAAATTTGCCAGCAACTGCGGTTGAAGGATCGAATCCCGCCTAGAACAAAAGAAGAAAGGGATTAGCAAGAAGAGCACAGGGCCACTAATAACCTAAGTAACACAATGATGGGAGCAACGGTTGTAGCCCCTGCAAGTGTGGTGGCCGGTTCTGGACGCGAGCTAACAAATCCTCCCACCGACAGCATCTTGAATTTGCGCTTTTCCAACCACAGCGATCACTTGCTCATTTCCTCCTGGGACAGGAGGGTAAGGTTATACGCGAATTTGTTGAAGGGACAATTTCAACACGGCGGTGCTGTTCTTGATTGCTGCTTCCATGATGATGCCTCTGGGTTTAGCGGAAGCGCCAACCACACTATTAAAAGACATTCTGGGAGTCGACCTCATCCAGAAATGCCACTATAAGATCAGCGAATGAGGAGAGCTATTGATATGGCTTGAGCGTCGAGTAGTGTACATTCACAAAGAGAGTATCATTGGTGTCGTGATAGCCATGGGATAACAAAGTCATACCTAAGGCGTATCAATAACCGCCAAGCTTGTACGACTTTGTGACGGGAGTGTCATATCCTTGCCAGGGCCGATAATACTGATGGTGGAATTCACGGGTAAATTGGCACCACACAAATCGACCACAGAGTTTCGTTTCTATATGTTGAATTATCGTGGATGCTTGCAGGTGGACATAGGTCAATTAGAAGAATTTATTGGGAGGTGCCTGGATAATATGCGTATTATTTATCTTCTTATTGACGCCGCTCAGACTTGAAGCGAGACGCAGGTATATTGAAATCGCTAGCAACCAAATGAGAGTCAGAGCCAATTCGCACCAAATAAAATATTCATGGATTCAGAATAAATCGCACACTAGGAAGGAAGCTCAGGCCAAATAAGTCAAATCATGGAGATTGCATTGAGTGCCTACTGCTAGTATCTCTGTCGTAACTTTTTGATTAACGGGAATTTATTATTTGAAGAAGTCCTAACATCTTTGAAGGCATGGGAAAAGTTGCCAAGTGTGTGTGTGGCATGGAAAGAAAGTGGAGTCGTTGCTATTTTTGGGTGCTGACATACATCTGAATGTCCTGTTGTTGTTCTAAGGGGTCTTGATGCGTGGGAGTTATGTTTTGTTAAACAGATATAAGAATGTTATTGTCACCTCTTTAGGCATGGGCAGTATTAAAATATTTAATCTGTGGAGAAGGAACTGCTGTCTAAGCTGAGTCAGCATTCAGGAACAAAAATCAATTCAGATCTTGGGTTAGATAAATGCAGACCTGAAAAGCATTTTGATTTCATCGAGCAGGAACGAAGTACATGATAAATTTGAATGGTCAAAAACCATGTTCAAATTTAACCTTGCCAAGGGCCTGTGTTCAAACTGTGAAGATTGTAGACTGATCTGAGCACAAGAGCAACAAATCTTACTGTGTCCATCAGAATATTTAAAGAGATAAGTATTCTTTGTTTGCTAAGTCATATCACTTATTTTGGATCTTGTGTGATTAGTATAGAGAGATTGTGATTTCTCTTGAATTGTGTTCACTAGTATAAAGATCCGTTGAAGATTTCAATTTATTTATTGCGAGTCATTTCATGTTGGTTGTGAAGATTTCTGAGTGTGACTCTGAAATAAAAAGAAAATTGAAAGTTCAATGGTGATTGGCCACATCGATATCATTCTCTAATGCATGAACTATGATAGAGCTTTGACTCTTGGAGAGAGTTAGTTCTACATGCTAACTGCATAATGCATTCAAGAAACTTGTAGTTGTTCAGATTGTCTTTTGTTGTGCTGAGTTTAGCACTCTCAAGAGGAGTAAAAGTTGGAAGAAAGAGTTATATCAAAAAAAAATTCAATAAAGATAAGTTTCCTTATCCCTTCATTCTGATTTTCCTTGATATATTTCTCTTTTATGTTGATTTATTTATTCATTTTTTAATATTGTTCATAAATTCTTATGTATTCATAGTAAACCTTGTATGATTCCAGCCTTGATATTTCTTTGGATAGTTGTGAATTGTTGTAATCTCTCTCTATTGCTTTCAGGATAGCTCCAGGAGCAAGAAAGTGATGAGAGATTGCTTAGTGATGAAAAGCTTGAGGCATCTTGTAAGGAAGTCGTGCCAACCAAAGAAATGATCAAGCGTGAAGTCACAACTTGCAGCTATGAGACTGAGTTGGTGGCTAGAGGGAGTTCACTTCCAGAAGTCTTCTTTGCAATCTCCGAAGCAGGGATCAAGAGGGAGTTCAGTGACTCACTAAGAAGAAGTGAAGGTCGCAGTGTTGCAGGAATAGAGTGTTCTAAGAGAACAGCCCCATATCTCTACAAAAGTATATGCTGGAATTCATTTCTCTAAGGCCAAGCATTGCAAGCAATCTTAGACGATGAGGTCAGAAGATTGATGCAAGTACTTAAAGATGCAGATGAGAGCATTGAGAAGTACAAGGCAAGATTCATAGCTCATGGGTTTTCACAGAAAGAGGGAGTTGATTATGAAGAAACATTTGCTCCTGTTGCTCACTATTTCGAGGTACATGGGAGGAGTCTCATGTTTGCAAATTGAAGAAGGCATTGAATGGTCCTAAGCAGGCTCCTTGTGCATGGTACGAAAGGATTGATCGTTACCTGTCAAGTTTGGGTTTCTTGAAGAATGATGTTGATTCAAATCTCTACTTCAAGGTAATCAATGGTGAAGCATTAATTTTGGTATTATATGTTGATGATTTGATCCTTACTGGAGAAGATCACCTGATTCTTGAATGTAAGAAGGAGTTGACTTCAGAATTTGAGATGAAGGACCTTGGGCTCATGCATTACTTCCTTGGATTAGAAGTCTGGCAGAAACCAAATGAGATGATTCTAAGTCAAGGAAAGTACATCATTGATATACTTAAGAGATTTGGTATGATGGATTGCAAATCCATGTCCACACCTATGGAGACCAACTTACATAAGTTGAAGGAGGCTGCAGCTAATTCAGACTTGGTGGATCCTACATTGTACAGTCAGCTTATTGGATCCTTGGTGTATCTAGTTAACACTAGACCTGATATCTGCTATGCAGTGAGTGCACTTAGCCAGTTTATGTGTGATCTGAGACAAATACATCTTGTTGCAGCCAAACATATCCAGAGATACTTGTGTGGCATAGTTGGATATGGGTTGAGGTATACTTCAGATGCAGACTTGGAGTTACATGGTTTCACTGATTCTGATTGGGCAAGTTGTGTCACAGATCGGAAGAGAACCTCTGGTTGTTGCTTCAATTTGGGTTCTGCTATGATTTCCTGGTGCAGCAGAAAGCAGTCATGTAGCATTGAGTACAGCAGAGGCCGAGTACATTGCAGCTTGTATGGCAACTCGGGAAGCAGTGTGGCTTCGTAAGCTCCTTGCAGGATTGTTTGGACAATCAATGGAGCCTACTATCATTCATTTTGATAATCAGAGTTGTGTGAAGCTTTCTGCCAATCCTGTGTTTCATGACAGAACCAAGCATGTTGAGATCAAGTACCACTATATTAGAGATATGGTGCGGAAGGCTGTATAATTGAGGTACATCAGATCGATGAGCAGACGACAGATATTCTCACCAAGTAATAAAGTTTGTGTACCGGAGATAAGCTTGGTATGGTGGAGAATCCAGCCTTGATCGAGTAAGAGTCCCATATCAGTGAGCCTTGTTAATGCATTTCCTTCTAAGACGGAAGAATTTGAGGTGCAAGCCCTTGTTAATGCATTTTCTTCTGAGACGAAGAATTTGAGGTGCAAGCCCTTGTTAATGCATTTTCTTTTGAGACGGAAGAATTTGAGGTGCAAGCCCTTGTTAATGCATTTTCTTCTGAGACGGAGGAATTTGAGGTGAAAGCCCTTGTTTCCACCCTCTGAGCTGAGTCATGGTGGATGTCATGTGTGAGACTCCATGACATATATTGTACTTGTGTTTCACCCTCTGAGAGAGTCATGGTGAAAGTCACGTTGAGGTGACAACATCACGCAAGTGATAAACACTTGTACTTACCATAGTATGGTTGTAGCCATTATGGTTGATATCGTGTTGAGGCGATATCTAATATCACATTGAGGTGATATTCTTCTCTTCACATCTGGTTGTAGCCAATGTGATGGGCATCATGTTGAGATGATTTGTCTTGAGCAGCTAGAAGTTCTCTCCCTAGCTGAGAGGGAGTGTTAATGATATTGCAGCTTCAGGTTCGTCCTTCCAGCCACGAGTGAAGACATAAATAAATGTAGCCTATTGGCTATTTATTTATATGTGACATTTAATGAGAATGGGCGCATCTCTTGGCAACAATATAATTTTCTCTTGGGCCGACTTTCCTTATAAATTATATTTATTATTTGTAATTATATTATTTGTATCTTGGTCGACCTTGTACATGAAGAGGTGCGACCTCTCTCACACTTGTATATATACAAGGTCACCATCTTCTATTGATCATACACAAAAGTTCGAATTAATTCAGTCAAGTGCGAATTTCCTTGAGAGCAGATTGCGAATCTATTCAAGGGCAGAATTAGTTGCCATAGAAGTGCAGATTATTATCAGTCATTGCATCTGTGTTAGGTGTTGAAGATTGGCCTTGTGATTGGCCCCATTGTAAAGAGATTTGTAGCCATTATTTATATATAAGAGAAGATCTTTGTTGCTGGGTTTTTCTCCCTCAAGAGGAGGGTTTTCCCAGGGTATCTGCTGTGTTATTGTGTCTGATTTTGAATTAATTTTCTGTGCATATAATCTGATCATTAAAATTTAACAGGTTGAAGGCCAACTTGATGAGAACAAATTTTATCACCTACTTGCCAAGCTCAACTTAGAGGGGTTCCTAGAGATTTAAGTAAACAAAACAGACAACCAAATTGGTGACAAACTAAACCCAATCTATTGTCTTGAACCCAAATGTTGTCATTAAATCAAGAACAATTAGCTGTCTTAATTAACTCTCCATAGCTGATGCAAATGCCAATGCAACAAATGCATGGTGGTGGCAAGGCACATAATCCACAGGATAAATTAATGACAATAGTTCATAACAGTTTCTACACTGTTCTACTGTGGAAAGATGATCTGCGCTGAAACTAAAAAATGTTTTTGAAAATTGGTTTATTATTTGATTTGTTTGATTTTGTGTGATTGGAACAAATACATGCCAAACCGGTGCCAATCCAAGGACTACAAAGTCACAACTGACAAGGAGAGAATTGCAAGAGAAAGTGCGAAACAACAATTGATCTAATCATTTAAATGCATCAAGATACAGTATTATCAAGTTCACATGCTTAGTAATTCATCAATAAGCTGCACAAATTCATATGTAAACATGAAATGATCTATTATAAGAAGTTGCAACAAGCATAGAAATTTGTCATATTCATCAAATAATGTTTATATTCACAACAGAAGAAATAGCTCATAAAACAAACCTATTTCTGAATAAGTTCATACATCAATGGAGAAATAAAACTGAGTGATAACTTCACAATAACCTCTGTACTAATCTGGCAATGCCTCTGACTCCCTGTAGTTGCAACAAGAGCTGATCTCTCTTTAAGTACAATCTCTGAGTTATTCTTTTGCCCTGTCTCTGTCTCTATACTATCCAATAATGAAAATGAAACCAGAACCCTTTCTTTAAATGCAGCAAGGCGAACCCCTAATCTGCAATATTGTAGCTTCATAAAACCAAGGATCTACAAGCATTCCTGCCCAAAATGGGCATTCGGAATTGAAAGGCAACTGCCAAGTACTGTAGGTAGTTAGGAAATTCTTCTGCATTAATGCAGGGTAGGTGGGCAAGTAAAAGCACATAACACCATTTCACTTGGCACTCAAAACCCTAATCGCAGCATTTAAAAACCTGATGCACATTCTTGCCTTCTTTTAAAATCTGACTTCTTTTCTATGTCAGCATTTTTGAAGAAACTATAACTAATCGATAGCTCTAGAGGTTTTCTAACTCTTAGGAGCACCAAAATGTATGCCACTTCTCTTCCTCAGAGATTCAAATGAAAATGTAACCATGTTGACATGTGAGGATGGTTTTATAACCACCTCACACAACCAACGTCTTCAAACAAACACCTCCCTATTATCACTTGTCAGAGACTAGGCAAGTGCTTGGAATCCTATGGACTCCCGCCCATGGTTACAAAACCACATAGAAGTGTCAATGAACATTAGCTTTGCCTTTGCAAATAGTGATGGTTCAAAAATAACCTTCGGCTTCCAATGATGATTCTAAAACCACTTGAAACTCCTAACAAAGAGACCAAAGAGCCCTTTCCTTGCTTTGTTCAAAAGTTATAAAAACAACAAGGTTAGGAAAACCTTGTCAAGAGCCTACAAAGGTTTTGAAACCTAGTCAACTTGTTGATGCCCCTTTGAAAATTGCATTCTTTCATATTCAGCAAGATTAGAAAAACCCGTCATTGGCATTCAGCTGAAAAGATTCAGATATCTTGTATTTAGTTGAGATGTCATTGGAAAGATTCAAAGAGTGGTGAAATATAAGCAAGGAACATTGTTGAATGATTTCGAGTTTCTCCAAAATAATAAATTTAAATTTCAAGCTGTTTAGATTCACACAAGGCAGGATGCAGTGAAAGCAAACAATCCGCTCCAATCTTCGTTCAGAAGTTGTATCATGGAGCAGTTTTCAGTAATTCTTGCAGTACCTCTAGATGTGTGTGCAATTAGAGTATGTTCAAAATTCAAATACATAAACTCCAATCAAGGCAACAAATTGACTCAAGAGTGGATGAGTGACTAAGAGTTTGTTGATCACAAATATCCACTCCACCACAAATATTTGAAGATATCCAATATCACAACTATTCAGATGAACAGGATTAATCTGTCATTAGATTGGTCACCAGCTCTCTACTGCCAACATCTATACCAAGCCTCAGCTAGTTTTATGCAGAAAAGTCACAGGCAGAGAGAGTATTTATCAAATTTGTAAATCCAACTGCAGCTACTCCCTGACATATTTGAGGTCAAGGGCATGGTGTGAGTTGAATGTTGATCATGTCTATGTTTTCCAGTCAATGAATATAAATTATATAATAATCCATGGGGAAAAAAATTAAAAAATTAAAAATTAAAAAAAAATCCATTGGGTATGGATTCTGCAGACTAGTTTTTACACTTCTTAATACAAATGCTATTTTCTATCTATGTGTAATTTGGTAATTATTATGATATTTAATACATATGTCGACATGAATTTGTCTACATTCAAAAATAAAGTTATATCCTTCTGGAATGTAAAACAAAAAAATTAATACCAATAGTTTTGTGAAATCCTCTAATTGTTTTTTTTTTTTGCTTTTCAATTTCCGAAGTTTTTTGTTGGGTTCTGGTTCTATGTCCAAGCCAAGCACAAGTCCAGTTGAATTCGGTATAGCCAAGTCTGGGTCTCACTACAGTGATGTAAACATGAACATATTGTGAAACATTCAAGTTTCCACAGGGAAAAACATGAGATAAGAAGTGGAAAATAACTAAAAAACAAAATAGGAAGAGTTGTAGAGAACAGATAAACTTTGCAAATTATCAAGAGAAGATCAAACCACCTTTCCATGTGCAAAGAGCTACAGCTCAAACAAATTTAACAGCAGATGAAAGAAGGAACAGTACCTCCCAAAGTTCAAAAGGTACAGCATAATCATTATAGAGTTGTGTAATACTCTTTAATTCTAAAGATATTTCTGCAGCCTTTTCCCTTGCAGACTGTGCAAGATGATCTTCAGCAACAGTGTTCCTTGGAGGAAATGCATCTCCTGAATGTGAGGGATCGTCTGTTCCCATCATAGTGTCATTTCTTGATGCTAGTTGTTCTAATTCTTCTTTGACTTTCATTTGGAAACGTAGTACAGCAAGTTTTCCTTCAAGAAGTTCCAGCAATCCATTGTCGGAATAATCTGTCATAATGCTTCCTGAAGTGCTAGTTCCACTAGCACTCCTTGCTTGTAACACAGCACTACTGAGATAATGAAATCTGTACCAGAGGTCCAATATATTCATTGAATAGTAATGGATGTTATTGCCAAAATAAAACACAAGCTTCTTTTACAGAAAGAATTATCACAGTTGCCTAGTATTGCAACAATGAACTACAAAAGCAACACTATTTACTCAATGCTGAAATAGACACCATGCACTCATTTCCTATTTTCCTTTCATTATCAAAACGAGATGATTGTGGAATATACAAGCATCAAAACAAGCTAACCTTTGGTCTAATGTCAACATTTCAACAATGAACTACAAAAGCAACACTATTTACTCAATGCTGAAATAGACACCATGCACTCATTTCCTATTTTCCTTTCATTATCAAAACGAGATGATTGTGGAATATTTAAGCATCAAAACAAGCTAACCTTTGGTCTAATGTCAACATTTCAACAATGAACTACAAAAGCAAAACTATTTACTCAATGCTGAAATAGACACCATGCACTCATTTCCTATTTTCCTTTGATTATCAAAACGAGATGATTGTGGAATATAGAAGCATCAAAACAAGCTAACCTTTGGTCTAATGTCAACATTTCACCACCTTCTGCTTGCCTCCTTTCTGCAAGCCTCAAGAATACATGTGCCGCAAGTGCATGTTGCCTTTTGTGTACATAATAACGAGCAAGAAGTTCCAAGTATTTGGCTTGTGGAACAACCACAGATGATTGTGCACGAGTAATTGATGGAGAGGAAGCAATTGGTGATTTAAACATTAAATTCCCAGACTGCCATTAACAAATCAAAAGTGAGATCTAAATGAAAATTTCAAAGCAGAAATAAATTATGGTGATCCAAAATTGCTTAATACCTGGAAAATAATTCTGAACCTATATATTATAGGTAACTTGTATCACATGGAAGCAAATAAGAATAACTTTCCATAAAAGACTAAATTCATTAAGAACTGCCATTACAAAAACTATTAATCAAGATCTATTTATCCCAAAATATTAAGAAGAATAAGCCAAACAGAACATTACTACCAGCCTGCCATTGGATACAATTTTATAATATTATCATGATTCCATAGTCTAATGCTAATTCTAACCAGTCTTCCATACCTTGGACTGCTCCCGACTTGCATTCTGCAAGAAAGGTACAAGATCTGGACCAGATAGTTCCAACAGTTCATTCTCCAGGCCAAGTTCAATCATTGTTCGGTATAAGTACTCATGAAATGCTCTATCAGGCCACCGAATACAAAGTTGAACAATTTGACGTATATATCGTTCTTGAGAAGCCTGGTCAAGTATGGGCCTGCTTGCAGTATGTCTGACAGGAGACCCAAACTCTGTATGGATTCTTGTATGTCCAGGTTCACCCTTCAAAGATCGAAGGGCATTCATTACAAACTCATAACACTGTTCCCGGAGGACAATAGCAGCTTGTCGACGATTTGGATCAATTTGTTCATTAAATGCATCCTCATTAGGATCCAGAGCCCGTGCTTTTTGCAGGGGAAGCTCCACAACAGCTTCATAGAATCTAAAGCAAGCAGAAATGAATAAATTTTATTATATTTTCTTAATCCTACTCAATAAAGAGATATAAGTAGCTCAAAATTTGGAGCAATCAAATTAGAAAAACAGGCAAAGTTCAAGTAGAAAATCAAATAAACAGATCAACTTCAAGTGACTTCCAAAGATACATCACATTGCGCTGTTGGTTGCTACAACAGAATTTGGCATGCACATATGTTTTATTACCCAGTTTATTGTGATCCTTTCAATTAGTAATATGCAAAAATTAGATGTAACTTCATGATATATGTTTCGTATCTGAACTTGATAATTATAAATTATGTTTTGATTATTTAAATGTTAGTTTCCATGATTATTTATATGGGTATTGATTGCCCAGCACAGACCCCCAAAACATGGGCACATTGGAGTGGGTAACATAACATTTCCATTAAATTAAATTTGTGCATCAAAAAATTAGAATATATAACTAATTAATGAATTATTTAAAGCACATTAAGGGTAAACAAAAAAGGTGATAGAATGGATAAATCTATCAGGCTCACCATATAATTTATCGGGACAAATGTCAGCATAAAAGGTTTATGAATGGTCAACCCAACAAACACATTATTATGAATGGATGTATCAATAAACATTCAAGCAGTTTATAACATTGTGAACTGTCTTCTTCTATTACACATATTGTGTTATGGATTTCCTTAGGGAATAAACCCCAAAATCTGTGTTTTGGCAATGTTTCATTTACATCAATCATGAAAAATTACACTTAACTTGCACATTGTAACAGAGCCTAGGGTTTTCAAAGCTTGATTTTGGTCATTTGCAAGCACTTGGTATGCTGGCAACACAAGAGTTGTTGAGTAATCATGAGCATTTCATCAAAGGTGTATTATGGAGAGGAAATTGCATTTTAGCTTGGTCAGTAACTTAAAAGGACTTGTCTAGTGGTAGATTATGTGAATATTGCAAATATTTGGAGGTGCGGAGTGCTTATTTGAAGAGAAAAGTCCTTGTTGAGGCTTCCAGACTAAGCATTTGTCCATATAGGAGAATCAACGTTTCTACTACAACCCTTAATTCAAAGCCAAATTTCGCAGATCTGATATACATTTTTTATTCCTCATAAAATTTGAGAGCGATCTATTTTTTCCCACTGAAAAATTCCTCCATTTAGACACACAAGACACATCCTGAAGTCCTTAATCCTAGGGTGATTGTTTGTGCATGTTAATTAAGGTTGTTCAGGTCATAAATAGTTGGAGTGGCAACAAAGAAATTATAACCAACTCACCCAATATCAAACATCAAGGAACTAGTAGCAATAATTAGGTTGAGTGAGAACAAAGGAGGTAAGCAATTCGCCCAATTAAATGAATGCTGTGTATCTTTGCAAAAAAGCAATAAAGCAAATGAGTGATGCATGAGAAAGGGAGAGTAATGTAAGTCATGCCAAAACCCCCAGGCACCACTCTCCTCTACAATAGCTTGGTGACACCTTTAGGAGTGCAGTCATGGGCATAGCACCATTGGATACATTATTGTCTTGTGTTGCCGAGGTCAGATGATTGAATCCTCCTACACATGGGCTTGTGTGTGCTAGCTTCTTGGTTGTTGGGACTTGCTCAACACTTGGCCTCCGGTAAATGTTCAATGGTTTGCATGGATGAGAGGTGGCAATTTCCTATGATCCCACATACCAACTTGTGATTGTCCAATATGGGGAACCATACCACTAGCATGACAGAAAACCAATGAGGCTGAATATTCCCAAGGTTTAAAGTGGTCGTCATGTGTTTGAGTGTCATTGCAAGTCACACTATTATTGTTTTGGCAGTGCCACGTCAACAAAGCAAGACCACCATGCCCAATTGGCAGAGAGAAAAGAATTGAAACACACTTCCCACAATCAAGTATTTTTCTCTGCAAATCTCAAATTTTGAATTATTATTGTTATTGGAGAATATTACCTACTTGACATTCCAAACTTTGATGAGGCATAACTTTGTCCTATGGAATCATTTGATCCTAATTTTGAGGCAATTCAAAGGTCTTTCCAAGATCTACATAGAGGTCAGTCAAGACTTACCATTTGGAGACTTTTAGTATGTGCTCTTATGGTTTGACGATTGTGGTGGATTTATCAAGGGATTAAAAAAGTTCCAAAAAATTGTGGACAAGATAGATGCTTACAAAAAGGGATATCAATTGATGGCAATTATACACACATTGTTTCTAAACTTTATTTCAATATCTAGGTTATATATCTAATTAATCCCAATTTATTATAATAATCACTAGCAAGGGGTGTGACCTACCACCTTGATGGGACACATTTTATCAGGCATGCTCCTCAATCTACATATAAACATCTTACCACACAATTAATTCATATTCGCCTATCTATAGTCATATTCTCATGCTCTATACAATATTTAGATATTACACATTTATTGTATGTCATCGAAGTGAAAGGAAGCCAAATGAAACTAAACAATTTTTTACTTAATCTTGAGAGGAGAGAAATGCAAATAGGCTAGGGTATAAACAATTTAAAATAGATAAACATAAAAGCGACAACATGCAACACAGAAAATCACAAATGACCCTTGGAAAACTCTTTCAAGAAAAAACCCAACAACAAAGGAGCACTCAACAACACCATCGTTAAAATACAATATCAAAGTTTCACTCTTCAATTCTAATCACCAACTATGTCTCAAAAGACTTTGGCAACATAACCCCCTAAAAAATACAAGTCCTCTAGATCTCCAACCAAAGCATCTATTTATAACCAAGCCCAAACAAGAAACCACGAGTGGCTTTCATAAACCTTGGGCGAATATGGCACCCAAAAGGTTTGACCCAAAATCTAACACCCCCTTCCATGATAGGTCCATAAGTGCCCAGATTTGCATGCCTCAAGATACAATGCTCCCTGAGGGCGCACCCCTTGCCCTTTCACCCCTATCCCCTATAGAGAACATATCGAGGACACGAGGAAGCCTAGGAAATGTGTTTTTCTCCAGACATCCCCCATCTATCCCGAGGATAGCTAACCATCTCCTAACATACCCATGGGCATTTTAGTTACTTTTGAAAAAAAACTTACGACCTTTCAATGCTTGTTAGGTTTATGACATGCCCACTTAAGATTTACAAAAAAATATGAAAATGGTGTCTATCAAACTATAAGTTTTAACCAAGTGATAGATCAATGATAAATCATGACCACAAAATCTACAAAATACACATCCCTTGTTGCAAACCTCTACATCTTCACAATCAAAGCCACAATCAAATATTATCGTGTTTCATACATTGGACAACTTGTTTAACATACAAGGACTGCCATAGACAAAATTGGCATGCTATAGTCATTATGCTGTTGAATACAACTTAAGTCATAGTTGGCAAAAAATGTGTAAAACACCCAACCAAAACGGCGGAAAAACAAATACTGGTATAGACAATTCAATCTTCAATCTGTATAATGCTAAACCCGAATTACAGGAAATAACCACTCAGAAAGTAAATGAGAATTATACTGAGAACAAGATTAACTTTCAAAATGCGTAAATCAGAGATTCAACAGTTTATGTGAGACAAGAATGAACCCATCTAAATGAATTGATCTTCCATAACAAAGGATTCGAGTTACAATAATGCTAGAAATGTAGCAGCGACAAGGGCGATGGCTCCAGATCAAGTGTCGCTCTGCAGATACGACGATTACGTTCAGACTATGGATGATGCTCCACCCAAAGGTGGTGTCACATCATAATAATTCCTGTCAATATGCTTTAATCTTCAATGTCGCTTCATTTGATCACATTCCCTTCAAGATGATTGTCCTTGATAATGACCTCCGATTGTAATCCGAAACGGACTGCTCCCTGGATGCCAACGATCACCAGGCTCAGTCGGACAGCCAAAGCCGATGACGCACGACCTAGTGCTTGTCCTCTATAAACTTCAGCAAACTCGATCCCGTGTTGCTCTAAGAATGTCGCACCATTCTCCTGAGAACATGAATGACGTGAATGAGTGAATGGAGAGGATATAACAACAACCACGAATTAAGCTCGGGTAGAGTCTACGCACTACCTGAGAGCTCCGATTGAGCAGCTACGCTCTCAATCAGCCAGGCCGGATTCCAATCCCAAAATTCGTGATGATCTCATTCATCAGCAAGGCCAAGTATAAATACCGATTTGCCAAGCCACTTCGAAGGAAGTCGGCCACAAGAAAACAAAGAAGAGAATTCAAATTTAAAAATAAATGCCAACCAAGAAACAAGTCGGCCACAGAACAAAACCTATCTAATTGTTTATTAGTTAGTGTTTAAAAACACTATTTTCAAGTCAGCCAAATTCAAAGAGAAGTTGGGACATGACAATCCCCACCTCCAGATGGTTGCTTGTCCTCGAGCAACCTTAGGTTAGGATGCTGGAAGACCTCTACCCCTTCCCAGGCGACATCTTCAACTGGTAGATCCTTCCATTTTACCAAATATTGTGGAATAACCTTATTTCTTAGCCGCTTCTCCCTTACATCCAACACTGTTTCGAGCTCAAGGATTAGCTTTCCTTCGTCGTCCAGTGGTGGTAGCTCCATCATTGGGGTAACCTACTGCCTCAAAGCCCTCTTCAAACATGAAACATGGAAAACATTATGAATTCGGCTCCCCAGAGGTAACTCAAGTTCGTAAACAACCTCTCCAATCTTCTTGGTGATCCTATAAGGTCCGTAGAATCTGGGCTTCAACTTTTCTGCTTCATTCCCTTTGAGCGATGACTATCAATATGGCTGCAACCTCAAGTATACCATATCATTGACTTCAAAAACCCTTCTAGTCCTTCACTGATCCGCATATAACTTTTGTTGATTTTGGGCTCGATGGAGATTCTCTTTCAAGGCATTCATGATATCTACATTCTGCTGAATCATCTCTCCAGCACTTGGGACTTTACTGTCAGCAAGAATCAGATTTATGAAGGAGGTGGCTTCATAACTGTATAATGCTTTGAATGGTGACATCCCAATGGACATGTGATGTGTGGTATTATAGCAAAATTCACCTAGATGAAGCCATTTTACCCAAGCTGATTGATGCCCTGTCACATAGTTTCTCAAGTAGCCCTCAATCCATTTATTCATGATCTTTGTTTGTCCATCTGTTTGGGGGTGGTAACTAGTGTTGGGGGTCAACTCCGTATGGGCCAAACGAAACAGTTCTTGCCAAAACAAGTTGATAAACCTGCTATCTCTGTCACTCACGATGTTTCTTGGTGGCCCATGGAGTCTAAATACTTCTCTAAAAAACAGATCTGCAACTTGAGGAGCCTTGAACTCTGAAATAATGGCATAAAAATGAGCATACTTAGCGAGTCTATCCACCACAACATAAATAAAATCTTTACCTTGCGTCTTAGGAAGTCTTGTGATGAAATCCATTGAAATGCTCTCCCATTTCTGGTTTGGGATGGGCAAAGGCTGCAACAAACCGGCTAGTAACATATTTTCGGTTTTATTTTGTTGGCAGACCAAACACTCTTTCACATGCTGCAAAATGTCATTCTTCAGCCCCTTCCAAGCGAAACGCTCCCTTGCTTGCTTATATGTCTTGTAAAAGCCCGGATGACCAGCAAGAGGAGTATCATGGCAAGCTTTTATGATTCTACTCCAGATCTTCGAATGAGGTACAAGATAGATCTGGCCTTTGTAAAGGATGAGCTCCTCAACTACCTTGTACCTGTCATCAACAATCTTTCCCTCCAACACATCATTAGCAAATGAATCCTCGGTGTACTCAACTGTACTATTAGCCCTCCAATCAACGGATATATCAGTAATTGCACACAAATATGGTTTCCTAGATAGTGCGTTAGCCACTACATTATTCTTGCCCTTCACAAATTCAATATCGAAATCATAAGCTTGAAGCTTGCTTACACATTTTGCTGCCTATCATTCAAGTCTCGCTGATTTAGGAAGTACTTCAAATTGTTGTGATCTTTCTTTACCACAAATTTCCCACACCAAGTATTGCCTAAATTTAGCGAGGGTGTGCATAATGGCTAACGTCTCCTTGTCATAGATGGAGAGAGCCCTTTCTAGATTGGTGAGCTTCTGACTCTCATATGCAACGGAGTGTTTATTCTACATTAGTACGGCTCCAATGCCTTCTCCTGAAGCATCACACTCGAGTACAAAAGGGGATGAGAAATCTAGAATAGCCAAAACCGGACATGAGCTCATTACCTCTTTGAGTTTGTCAAATGCCTTCTGAGTTGTGGGACTCCATGAAAATGCTCCTTTTTTAGTGAGATTGGTCAATGGTGCTGCAAGTTGGGAAAACCCTTTTACAAATCTCCTATAGTAGCTGCAAAGCCCACAAATCCCCTCAATTGCGTCAAGTTCCTAGGTGTAGCCCACTCTTGGATGGCCTTGATCTTTTCCTCATCCACACTAACCCCTTCAGCGCTGGTTTTGTGACCTAGGTATAGGATCTCAGTTAGCCCAAACTTGCATATTGACATCTTGGCGTAGAATGAGTTTTTTTCAAGAACATCAAGCACCTCCTCTATATGCATCAAATGCTCTTCCCATGTTTTACTGTATATCAAAATGTCATCAAAGAAAACCAGTACAAATTTCCTTAACTGAAGAATGAATACCTGATTCATGCAAGACTGGAATGTAGCGGGGGCATTGGTCAAACCAAATGGCATCACCAAGAACTCATAGTGCCCGTAATGACATCTGAAGGTTGTCTTATGCACGTCCTCATCCCTGACTCTAATCTGATGGTAACATGAACGAAGATCGATCTTGGAGAAATATACTACCCCATGTAGTTCATCTATCAATTCATCGATCCTCGGGATGGGATAGCGATTCTTGATTGTCTTCTTGTTGAGGGCTCTGTAATTGATGCACATCCTAAGTGTTCCATCCTTCTTCTTGACTAGCACCACTAACGAAGCGAAAGGACTTGAACTCGGCCGAATAAACCCCATATCCAATATCTCCTTAATGGCCTTCTCAATCTCCTCTTTGTCTATCATGTGCTGAAATCCTCTGTCGGGTGGCAATCCTGATGGAATCTCACAAAATACCTTACACTTCTTGTTCAAGATGGCCTGAATGTCTTTAGGAAAAGTCCTTTCCTCCTTCGGTGGGTTGGTATCTGTGATTAAGCATTCTCCTGCCCATGCCACTTGATCCCTACGAAATGATCTTTCCATTCTCTTAGTTGATACTCCCATGGGCCCATTCTTGGAAAGGCCTTTGAGGACAACCTCCTTGTCATTGTGTTTGAGCTTCAGCTCCATAGTCTGATAATTGGTGTGAAGCCACTGCACTCCAAGAACCATATCTATGTCATCGATATCAACCACATAGAAATCTTCTTTCATCTTGTGTCCTCCCAACATCATCTCCAATCCTTGGATTCGTTTAGTACAAGAGAGGATATTCCCCCAGCTGCCACTACATCAAATCCTTCGAAGTCCTCTGCTTCTAATCTCAACTTGGCCACTATCCTTTTGTTGATGAAGTTATGAGTGGCTCCACTATCAATCAATACCGTCACTCTTTGTCCTCGAAGAATTCCTCTTAACCTGAGAGAGTGGTATCGCGGTGCTCTTGCAAGTGTTGCCAATGCACTTCCTGTGGGGACCCCTTCTATGCTGAGCTCTTGAAGTTCTCTATTAACTTCTTCTTCGTTAACCTCTTCTTTGGTTTCTGCTTCATCATCTGAAACTATTTCGATGTAGTAGACTTGTCCCCTACCTTGGCACCTATGTTGTTGATTCCATTTTTCGTTGCAATAGTAGCATAATCCTTTCTTGCGAAGTTTGTTTCTTGACATGCCATGTGGTCCTATGGGAGGAGCTTTTGGTGATGGATTGGCCTTAAAAAAGGGTTTCTTGGGTTGTCCTGCTGATGGAATCTTGCTATTATTCTTCCCTTTCTTAGTGGAGTCTTCAAGGCTCAATGCTTTCTGAATTGCTTCTTCCATTGTTGCTAGCTCCAAAGCCCTCACTAATCCACAGAGGGAGTCCGATAGGCCTTCAATGAAGAAAAACATAAGCCTCTTGTCTAATACATCTTATATGATTACTGCCAACCTTTGGAATTCAGAAACGTATTCCTCCATGGTGCTTTTTTGCTTCAGCCTTGTTAGGTCCTGGAAGTATGCTTTCGGATCTTTTCTATCAAACCTCTCTGTCAACTTGTGGGTGAACTCAGCATACGTAGATACTTGCCTGAATCCTTGAGTCACAATGCCAAGATGCCACCATTCGTGGGCTAAGTCCTGCAAGTGTAGAATAGCGAACTTGATGGCTTCTTCCTCAGTCATGGGGCTGAGGGAGAAATATGTATCCAGCTTCTGTATCCATGCTTATGTCGTCATCTTCCCCGAGCCATCAAATGTTGGGAGGGACAGCTTGCATATTCTATGTTGCAAATCCTTATTAGGATTGTAGGTTGTTTGGTTTCCCTTTGACCCATTCCTTGCGTTATGAAACTGTAAAAATGGCAGCCGGTATCGTATTTCTGGGTCAATCTGCATATAGGCTTCAATGCTGGCATTGATATCTCCTTCAGCGAGCCTCTACTCTTCACCCCTATTGATTGAGCTCTGCTTGGAAATGAATGTCGGCTGAGTAGGACAGTTAATTCTGTTACTTTGAGTCTCCGAACCAGAATGGCTGCCCTCAAGACCATGGTTCGATGTTGGTTTGCCATTACTATTCATAGACTGCATCATCTAATTTAAGTGCTCCTGCTGCTTGGCCATCTGCTCCTGCGTCTGAGCCATCTTTTTCAGGAAATTGTCAAACTGCTCATCCTTGTCCCCCATTTTCTTACCTTTGCCTCCTATTCCTGATGATTCAGCGGCAACTTTCTTCCTCTCTCTATCAATGGCATTCAGATCTCTCTAACTTAATTGCATACCATTCCCACAGGCCGGCAGATCGGTGGCTCTGATACCACTGTAAAAAACCCAACCAAAACAACGGAAAAACAAATACTGGTATAGACAATTCAGTCTTCAATCTGTATAATGCCAAACCCGAATTATGGGAAATAACCACTCAGAAAGTAAATGTGAATTATACTGAGAACAAGATTAACTTTCAGAATGCGTAAATTAGAGATTCAACAGTTTATGTGAGACAAGAATGAACCCGTCTGAATGAATTGATCTTCCATAACAAAGGATTCGAGTTACAATGATGCTAGAAATGTAGCAGCGACGAGGGCGACGGTTCCAAATCAAGTGCCACTTTGCAGATACAACGGTTACTTTCAGACTATGGATGATGCTCCACCCAGAGGTGGTATCGCATCATAATGATTCCCATCGATATGCTTTAATCTTCAATGTCGCTTCATTTGATCGCATTCCCTTCAAGATGATTGTCCTCGATAATGACCTCCGATTGTAATCCAAAACGGACTACTCCCTGGATGCCAACGATCACCAAGCTCAGCCGAACGGCCAAAGTCGATGACGCATGACCTGGTGCTTGTCCTCTATAAGCTTCAGCAAACTCGATCCCGTGTTGCTCTAAGAATGTCGCACCATACTCCTGAGAACATGAATGGCGTGAATGAGTGAATGGAGAGGATATAACAACAACCACGAATTAAGCTCGGGTAGAGTCTACGCACTACCTGAGAGCTCCGATTGAGCAGCTACGCTCTCAATCAACCAAGCCGGATTCCAATCCCAAAATTCGTGATGATCTCATTCACCAGCAAGGCCAAGTATAAATACCGATTTGCCAAGCCACTTCGAAGGAAGTCAACCACAAGAAAACAAAGAAGAGAATTCAAATTTAAAAATAAATGCCAACCAAGAAACAAGTCGGCCACAGAACAAAACCTATCTAATTGTTTATTAGTTAGTGTTTAAAAACACTATTTTCAAGTCGGCCAGATTCAAAGAGAAGTCGGGACATGACAAAATGCCATTTTCATAATGCAAAAATGTATATGCATAGACAACTCATAGAACAATCTCATCTATTAGTATCCCATTTAAGGTCAAACTGGAACATAACCAAATTATCTTTTTACTTAACTATTCCTCTTTGTTAATGAGTTTGACTATAAAACATGCAAACTTGAAGGCTTTAGAAAAACTTTAATAATAAATCCCTCACTTGAATATACACACTAGTCAAGCACATCTTTATTAACTCACGCTCATATGTATATGTGAAGAACAACATAATTCCTATCCATGCTTACAAAGGTTCTATAATGTCTATGATGAGTGCTTTATCAAGGATATCATATGAATATATGAAATTTCCTTTTTCTTATTAGTCATCCCCTATTGTCCCCTAAAACATGGCCAAAAACAATCCTTGTATTGGAAACACATTTCGTAGTCCCTATCCCAAAAACTTGGGAGAGCATAGTCAAAATATGTAGTTTTCTCTCATCTCCTCGCCTATTTTATGCATTTGACCCATCTCACCCACCATTGATAACTGATTTGAGAAATCTTCAGTTAGGTCCCCTGTGTTGAAATGTTGTCTACAGGTGTTCATTTGAAATAGTCATGTTTACAAATCCCTTAGTGAAATATGTTAATTGGGTACTTTGTGGTTATTGCCTGGTGTTAAAGCCTTTCCCTAGGGCTTTTTGGGTTTTCAGAAGTTTCAAGGACATTTGAGCTTATCCCTAGTTCTCTAGCTCCTTCGGGTTCCCACATCTCCACAAAGGTGAAATTATGCAAGGCCTTGGGTTTATGGTTAATGGGAGATCATAATTTAACTTATGTTTCAAAATATTCATCTTCGAAATCCACTATGTGCCAAGGTTGTCTTTTCTTTGGTGGGACTCTGGAATCTCAAGAGGACTTGGCACCTTGGAACCATGTCCAAAGTTCAAAGCTCCTCTTGGAACCCGAAACCCCCATTGCATGTCCAAAGTTCCAAGCTCCTCCTGAAACCCGAAACCACTATCACATGTCCAAGGTTACAAGTTCTTTCTAAAACCTTGATTGCACCTCCATGGTTTTAAGTTCCTCCAAAAACCCGAAACCTCCATTGTATGTCCAAAGTTCCAAGTTCCTCTTAGAACCCAAAACCCCATCAAGTTCCAAGGTGTATCTCAAGCCCAAACTCTCGCCAAGCACCAAAACACCCAAAATTTCATGCCAAGGCTCAACATACTCTTTCCACCTACTCTCCCACCTTTCATGGTCTCCATTAATGACCAAAACTATTGCAAATTGAAGGAAGATGGCTCTCCATACTTTGTGGGTACATAAGGGCATGAATGTGGAAAAAATAAGGAACCAAAATGATGAAAAACATGATGTGCGGTACCCCTTACAAGTGCTTGAGGTTGTGGAATTTCAAGATTTTCTTACAAGTTTGGACATTTCCCACTCTCACATGACCTACAATAGGGTATAAGACATTGATTTTCATTATTGAAGGGGATGGGAAAATTGTTTTGGAGAACCAAGAAGAATACACTTCCAAGTAGCTAAGGTTTCAACTACAGCAAAGCGAAATGACATTTTTTGGGTATTTTGATGATCTAGGCCCATCCCAAATTTGTAATGAACTTATTGTAACCTTTCAAGAATGATTTTAAAGCATGGAATCAACCTTGAGTGAGTGTCTCTATTAGCATTGTGTTTATTTATGGATTGTGTATGCGATCAATTGGCCAGCCAAATGAGTGTAAGATCCATGCAAAGCTTTCGCATGGTATCTCTTTATATAATAAAGGAAATGTTCATGTCTACCCATGAATTGCTAAGTAGACTCATTTAATATTCTACTATTTCTCTAAAAGCATGTATAGAGCCTAGTTTATTTGTGTATTCTAAGAGGTATAGTCTTAAATGAAACCTTCATTAAGGCATCACAATGTGATCTCAATCATTACATGTTTTAAATAAACCCATATGACTCTATTGCCCTACTAAGATTGTCACGGATTTGATATTGACTCCACTTCTCATCACCTCAATACATTAAAATAAATCAATCATAATCACTCTTTTTTAGTCATGTTATTAGTTTATTCTTACTTCCATATATAAGTGCATAACAACAATAGGAGCTAATTATCCATAATTTAAACACTCTACCTAGTAAGCCTTTTTCTATCAAATAAAGGTGTAAACTTATAATATTCAAGCCAACACATAGGTATTTAGTGACAACTAGAATAGGGGTACACCATCCAATGGGTATGGTTTGTGGCAAGGTAACTATGTAGTCCTAGTAATATCATATAACTCAACACCTAAGGAACCCCCCTTAGTCTTGCTGAGCAAAAAGTGACAAAGATCCACCCCACCTCAATAATTGGTCCTCAATTGCTCAACCAGGTTTTAAGGTGTAACCTTCACAAGTTTGACACCCCTGGCATTTGGGAAACTATCTAGCCTTAGGTATTTGGGACCTACAGCTCGGATCACCAACAGAGTCAACAACCAAAGATAAAAGTAACTCCCCTTTGTAAGAGTACGCTTTGGAGATAGCCACCCAAGATCAAGGAGCTTCAATGAAAACTCAAGAGAGGCGAAAATGAGAGAATAATTATAATATATCAAAGGATTTAAATATACAATATTGATTACTTAACAATGAGAAACCCTTGTATATATAGGCCAATGTAACACACAAGTCATCATAAGATTATGACGTGTGCCTTAATCTTATGAATTGGGGCACAAAATATAAAAACGCTCTTATGACTTGAGGCACAAAATATAAAAACACTCTTATGACTTGAGGCACAAAATATAAATACGCTAAGTAAATTTTACTAATTGGGTGTGAAAAGGGCCTAAAATGAACCAATTAGGTAATATACCCAATTCACACCAACACCCTCCCTTGAGTGCAACTTAGGGAGGAAGGAAAGATGGATGGTTCTCAACAAATGTGTAGCCTTCTTAGGTACCCATGTACAAGATGACAATGCCTCTCAAAAGATGAAAAGGAGAAAACTAGTAAGACATAACTCTCACCCCTAAAAGAGAGGAAAAAGAAGAAAAGAGGCCATGCAGCCTTCCCCCCAAAGTGTAGTCTCTTGTGCCAATGATAGATGCTCGATGCTAAATGTTGAAGATGATACAAGAACAATGAACAGCGTTCCTCCCCTTAGGAAGAAACAAACATAGGTGTATGCAATATATCTTCCCAATCAAAAAAGGGAATACGAGGGAAGAAATATAAGAATGTATGATGTCTTCAAAAAGTGCTCAAATGTCGACATATCAATGCCAACAGGTGCCACAATTAAATCAAGCAATGTCAAGCCTAACTCAATAAGGTCAAAATGCAAAACCTTGTGGAAACAAATGTGGCACAAGATCTAAAGATGATAATGAATCCTCCAAATGCTACTCAAGGATGTTTACGCCACTACCAAACTATGACAAATGAATAGGTGGAGAAAGAGCAAGACATTTTGTATGCACCCTTAAGACAATCGAAGAAGATGATAGAACTACATCTAAGTTAAAACCAAAGATGAGATGAACATCCTTAATGATGCCCACCAAATCTACAAGAAGGGGCTCACGAAACAAACTTGATATATCTATCAAGTACTCATCCCAAGAAATTGTAAATACAAGATGATGCATATGCTTTTATTATGTTGAATCATTGGAAGCCCCATTAGAGGCAGCATTCAACTCTAATGAAGCAAGAAATAAAGGAGATGGAATGTCAACACATATCTCTAAAACCTTAGTTGATGAAAGGATACCAAGGTTCATATGGCCATAATTTATCTCCTCAAAAGTGTCCACACTAGATGCCTTAGTGGGAACATCAGCCAAAGGAACATTAGGAGCAAAATGTGAGGTGTACAATTGAGACTAATCATATACCTCTCCAACTGCAACAATATCTCTGCTATGCAAATCTCCACATAATCTAATGTGAACTCGACACTCTTCCATGTCCCATTATGTGATCTAATAGATGGATATAGAGGAGATCGGTTGACAATGAAGGAACACAAAGGATAGCAGTGAAGGATCCCTCACCCATGTCAATAGATCCTCTCCCAAAACCACACACATATGTGGTGCTACCTATCCATATCTGTGGTGTACGAAAAGACTCAAATGAAGAAAATATACTCTATGTTGAAGCCATATAATGTGAAGCTCTGGAATGAAGGATCCATCTTCTTGAATCAAAATCAACAAGTGCGAAAAGTGCATTCCCCTTCTATTTCTCTGATTGTGTATAAGAACTTCCTAACATAGTTGAAGGCAATTTGATTTGATTCTTCATTAGAAGATGCTTCAACTCATCAATTTGTTTTGAATAAGATTGATGTTCTTCATGCCCTAATTTCTCCCAATATACATATTTGAGCTTCTCCTTCTTAGATAGTTCACCTTTGGAAGAGGAATTTTCATATCCTTTTGTGGATGTGGATGTTAATTGTTGTTGTGTGTTCTTCTTGGGCTTGTTCTTTTTCTTATCTTTGCCACTACCCTCTCATGTAGCATCCACCCATTTGTTGCCTTTAGATGTTTTCATTGTGGCTTTGTTTTCTGACTATCAATCAAGGAATGCATAGGTCGTGCTTGTGTGTGTTGCGTCAAGTGCTTACCAATGTTTTAGCTTCACCGTTTTCATTGATAGCCTTGGTTGTTACCATTGTGCTTGCATTGTGATGCAAGAGCATCAGGATGCACAGGCAATCCTGCACACCATAATTTTGTGTTGTTTTAATTTCTCACTTTTTGTTGTGTTGTCTTGCAGGCATGATTTATTTTTAAATCATTTTATCCTCCTACTCCTTCAACATCAAGTTTTTTTGTAAGGTTGATTAATTGAGTTGAAATTGGGATTAATGGTGCTAGAAATTGATTTTTGTTTGAAAATTTAATAGTGGCACTAAATCCCATGCCCAGGTTGGAGGAGGCCATTTTTGGCATCTTGTAACTCCTCTTGGAATTTAAAATTTGCATCAATTAAAGAGGGAAAGGAATTTGGACGCCTGGGAGTGGAGGTAGCGGATTGTGGTAGAGAAAGGCAATTTTTAGCATAGAATTTGAAATTCTTGCTTGGCAAATGGATGAGGAGTAATGAGAGAGTGGGACGTCCAAGAAAGGAAAAGAAGGATTGAATGTGACTGTTTTTACAAGAGAGTGGCAATGACCAAGTTGGAAGATGAAAGAAAGAAGTCAAAGTTTGAAAAAATGGAGATAGAAATGGAGAATAACCTGGGAGACCTAGCTTTGTCGCCCAGAAATGAAATACCAGAGATTTGTAGCTACAATTGCTGCTGTCTGTAGCTGAATTGGAGGCTCTTGAATCTGATTTTCAGTTGTTGAGTGTTTAATCTTGCAAATAGCAGTGTTTTGGCTATGTCTAGTTGCTCTCTGTAGCTTGTTGTTGCAGAATTTGAAAGCTTTGATAATCAAAATCAGATTTGTCTTTAAATTCTTGCAAATTCCATGTGATGGTTAATCTTTGGGACTGTGTTCTCCCAAGTTTCAGTTCATAATTTTAAGATTAATTTCTTGTTTGTGTGTGTTTGGGCTGCAACAATTGACAATCCCATAGGATTCTCAATTGTTGACCTGTACCATTTGGTATCAGAGCGAGTTTTTTCCAGAAATTTGAAGAGAACATGGCATGCAGGGGACGAGGTGGAGGAAGAACCCCACAGGGAGAAGAAAATCCAGCAGTTATGGAGATGTTGAGAGGAACCGCTGCAAGGCTAGAAGCCATAGAGACATCCCAACGAAGAGGAGTTCCTGTTGGAGATGTTAGTGAGGAGGAAGAGGAGGTACCAGAAGTTGCAAAGATAGGAGGAGGAGATGCACAAGAGGATAGATTCCTGCAAATATTGTCAAAGCTAGGAAGTAAGCCAAGGATGGATCCACCAAATTACAGTGGAAGTTTGAACCCAGAGGAGCTCATCGATTGGATTTCAGATATGGATAAATACTTTGATTTGTAGTCCATTGAAGACAAAAAGAAGGTGAAATATGCTTCCACAAGACTGAAGGGACATGCATTTTTGCAACATGCATTATGGCAAAATTTTCCAAAATTTTTGAAACATGAATTTTATGTTAAAAGTGTGGTAATGTGCATATTTGCAACCAAAGGGTATCTTTAGAATTTTGAAATTTGAAGGATTCATCAATGGAATTTTCAGAAATTTAATGGTTTTCCAATATAAAATACTTTTAAAAAAATTAACATTGAGAATGATTTATGATGATTTTTAATGCAAGAAAAGGAGCCTCCTTATTTTTTTTATTTAGAATCTTCTGAGACTATGTTTTATTTTTACCCCAAAATTGTGTATTGAAATTTGTGCCACCCCCAAATAGTACTTTGGCATGATGAGCTTAGGATTTGAGGTTTAGGGTTAGGAAGAAATGGTTCTAGATGTCATCCCAAGTCCAAAAGTGAGTTTGAGGCTACAACAAGTGTAAAATTATTAAAAAGGTGAAAATTAAAGAAAACATGAGGTAATAAAATAAACCAAGATATTTGGTGGCGGCATACTTGGAGCGCTTGTGTAGGCTCGGTATGACCAATCAAGGACATGACATACCTGCGTATGGTGGTGGATGTCACTGGGGTGCTCCCTTCGCATGGCAATGAGCATACGCACTTGGGCCCGCATAGCCATCCCTTATGCTTGATTCTCATCCTTGATGCCATTGGACTTGGTGTCCAACCTAATACCCTCTCCATGGCATGTTTGTGATTGGATGAGACAATGTTTGCACGTGTTCATGCCCATGTTGTATATTTCATTGCGGGCCTATTATGCATTTGATGTTGATCATGCTTGTTGGCTTATATCCTTTTGATGTGGATCATGCTAGTTGGTGTGTATGTTGTGATGATTTACCTTACTAAATAAAATGTGTAAGATGCGTTGGATGTACCTATTGATTGGTGTGTTTGTGAGTCATGATCCCTTGTTTTATGTGAGTTTTGTGCTTATGCCCAAGTGACTATCTCCTAACATAGTAGGGTGGACCTAAGGGTACCACCTGGTTGCGTGGCATGGATACCACTGTTGAGGATCAACATTCTTCAAGGTTGCATTATGGAGGAGCTTTGGATGGCGTGCAAGTAGAGGTTCTCTCCTTGCTTTAGTTTTCTCATTTTTGTAAAATGATATAAAATGCATATTTAAGAACATATGAGTTTTCTCTTGTAATTGTAACAATATTCATTATATCATTCATGTATTGAGTATGATCCTTCCATGTTGGGAAGTAGCCTCCATCTTGTAATTATGTTATGAACTCATTTAATTGCTAAGTGTAATATTTGTAAGTCAGACCCGTGTGACCTTTGTAATTATTGTGTAGTACTTTTTTATAATTGGTGATTTGAATAATGTTCCATCTATGTTTATAATTAAACCCTTTAAAGGAAATGGTTTATTTTAATTGTCTGGTAGTTTTCCACACCTCTTTTTGTAAGGAAGTTGGCATGTTTGTAGCCCTAAATCATAATAGTTGGGCATGTTCGGTTTAAAATATTAAATGTTAGAATCAAGTTTATGGATTTTGTGGGTGAATCTATATTGTATTATCATAATGGATGAGTTTCCCATTGTTGCTTTTGTTAATGTTAGGATCAGATTTAATAGAAAGCAGAAAAATGAACATAAAGAACAAATGAACACAGTATTTATCCTGGGAAAACCCTCCTTCTCGAGGGAGAAAAACCCAGCCACAAATATGTCTCTTATATATTGAATGAAGTAGCAGCAAACAGCTTACAACTTGACCCACAAAAGAATAGTATCTCTCATAGATACATGCATACAAAAGAACTCTGTTTTCCTCCTGATTTCAATCTGCTCTTCAAAAGATTATTATATTCTATAGATGGCAAACTCTCCTTGAAATAACCACTTAACTTAAGCAAGAATCAATCCCAAAATAGGGAGTCGTTACTTGCATGTGCATGCAAAAGGAGACGCACTAGGAGCATTACAATTGCCTATTTTTAGGAGCAGTTACAAATACATTTCATGCAAAGATTCTCTTGCATGTCTGACCGAAGATTCTATTGCATGTCTGACCGAAGATTCTATTGCA
Source organism: Sequoia sempervirens (assembly GCA_007258455.2). NCBI lineage: Eukaryota > Viridiplantae > Streptophyta > Pinopsida > Cupressales > Cupressaceae > Sequoia > Sequoia sempervirens. The sequence goes on from VDFB02252616.1 coordinate 239,883,643, forward strand.
TGTCAACCATCTTAAATAAGACATTTCATGTGGGTCAGCCAGCTTGTCATAATAGCTATTTAAAGAAGATGCCTCTGCTGCTAGAAGATACCTCTTGCTGCTGATACATCAACATTAAATATAAAATATAATTTGTAATATGTAGGCCACCAACCTTAATTAAGGAGAAAATATCTTCTGAAGCTACCAAACACTAACAGCTTTGTGCCTATCTCGACATTGGTGTCAAACAAGCTTGGCATTCTATAGTCATTTTCTCTTGTTTTGCTTGAAGTCCCTTACCTATGTTAAGGAGCTACTATAGACTTTACTATTTTTTTGCGCCTTTGCGTCGAGGTGTTTGACTTGCAAGAAGTTTGATATAGAATGTTTTGCCTTAGTGTTTTTTGTGCCATTGTGTTGAGGTATCGAACTTTCGAGAAGTCTAATACCAAGTGTCAGTGTATTAGACTTAAAAGAATTTTGATACTGAGTGTTTCGATATCGAACTTCAAATAAGTCCAATAATAGTGAAAAGGTATCAAACTTGGGTGGAGTCTAAAATCGGGCTATCAATGTAATGTCCCCTTTTGGCGCTTAGCCAATTCGTGCACATTTAGCTAGTTGCCAAGTCTTTTGGAGACTAACTAGTTAGTTAGGGAGAACTCTTAACATTCTTAGAGAAGCATTTGTTTAGTCTTGTAGAGCAACTATTCTTGGGTTTGAATTCAATTGGTTAGTTGGGGCCCTTTGATGCTTTCAAAATCGATTTCCAACTTTTTGGGTGCTCTCCAAACTTCTTGGAGGAGCAAGCTATTTTCAAAAAGTTACCCGATTGCCTCCAATCATCATCCCTAGTCCTCAATATCACTTTGGTATGATCAAAATTGCAAAATTTTATCATTTGGGTCCTTTCAAGCAACTTGGATATATTATTGAGTTATTTAATTAATATTTCACTTAAGTTGTCTAATGTTGGAAATATTAAAAGGGACAACTAAGTGTAATAGCTCATTTTAAAGGTGTTGAAAAGTTATTTCTAATGGACGCCTTGGAAAAGAGACTTTATTCATGAGAAAACATCATTATTCCTCAAAAAGGTGAAAAGTGCTCCATAAAGCTAATCATTTATTTTATAAAAGGAGTTTTGGAGCAAACAAAGAAAAAGTAATATTTTATTGCTTCAAAAAGTATTAAAAGGAGCTTGAGGGCTAATTGTTGGGGATGTTGAAGATTTACCTTATTGTTATACTACTGGATTGAACCTACTTGTTCTTCCTAAAATCGTTTGAGGACGAAAACCCTCATCTGATTTCTAGTTTCGGATTTGAGAGATAATCCCTAGCTAGTTGGTGTGGCTCTATTCAGAAATCACCAGTGTGCAGAATGAAGTTCCAGTTTTCGGGTTTCAATATGAAGACTTTTAGAATGCTTTGAAGTGCAGATTTTTGGGTGAGATTGCATTGGTTTTCAGAGGAGTTTGGCTTGTTGTTTTATTAAGACCTGACTGAACAAATTCATTGAAGGTATAAGGGTTTGATGAATATTATATATGTTGTTTCTAGCACCTTATCCTTGCACTGCAAGCCATACATTTGCGGAGTATTTGTTGCTAAAGGAGGCCATACCATTTGCATCAACCGTACCATGGTTGGAGGATGGTGTGAGAATTGTTAGGAGTTGAATGCCTAATTTTGGGGTCTTGTTTAGTTTTGTTTGGTGGCATCTAGGGTTGCTTAATCCTATTCCAGCACTTTGACATTGAGTTTTGGCATTTTGATGAAGTTTGTTGCATATTTTAACTGTTGTTCATGTTGCACCAGCATTTTTATATGGCTTAAAATCAGACCCTGTTGGGCTGTGTTGCCTTCCAGATCAATGTATTTGCAATATAATGATGTTATGATATGTTTTATAGTGATTTTCAATAGAAGTTGTAGACTTGGGTGCGAGTTAGGTGTGTGATAACAAGCTTGCTAGGTGATTATTCTCACTGTCCTGACTGTAACAGTGTGTTTGTAGACCCATTTCCAGACCTGCAAGTGCATTTCATGATATTTTGAGGGGTGTTGAGTGAAGTTTGTTGTGTTTGGAGCTGAGGTTGATAGTCCATGTTCATTGTTAGTGAGCTTGGTATATTTGGGTTGCGATTTCTGAGCAATCAACTTGCTGATTTGATGTATGACAGACTTGTACAAGCCTGAAACTTTGACATCAGACTGTTGTAGCATCTTTCCAGAGCTTTGGGGGTGTTTGTTTATGAGGTTTGAAGTGCTGTTTCCATGTAGAAGTGTTTGGTGGTGTTTGGGAATGAAATGGCAGTTATTTCTGAGTGAAATTCTTCGCTGTCTAGACCTGTAACAGCAAGTTGCAGAGGATATCAGAGATGCAACCTTCACCATTTGCATCTGTTTAAGGTATATCTCTTGTCAAGAACATGATTTCACTGAATTACATGATATTTGGAAACATTTGGGGATATTACAGCAGTTTATATTGTATCAGCACTGTTAATCTGTATCAGCACTTTATGACAGTGGATATATCATTGTTCGACATGTTTATGTTGAGCTTAAATATGCTTATGGACTAATGTTGTAAGTGCTTTGGATGGTCATACCACCAAAGTCATTTCTTTCTTATACCTCGGATTGTAACACTGGATGGTTGTACAACTAGTGACTTGCTCTTGTTATTTTCCGATACACACCCCACTGAACAAGCGGCTTATGGCACTCACTCACCACTGAAAAGTGGAAGAGCTTGCTTGCATTTTCATTATTGTATATGTGTTCCCACTGAAAAGTGGAAGTGTTGGCTAACCCCATTGGATAAGTGGATACTACTTTCAGCTGCTTATTTTCAAAAGAATTTGTAATCCCGTACACTGTATGCTCTCACCTCACCCACACTGGGAACTTGGTGATCAAAAAGTAGAAAGGAAGTTTTTAAGCAATCCATTTTGTTTTGAGCTAATAATTCCAAAAAAAAAAAATTGGGGCTGTTCATTACAATCTAACTTACATGGAGTTTGATAGCGGTGAGAGTGTATCAAACTTGGGTGGAATTCAATACCATGGTATCGAACTTCCAAGGTGTTCGATACCGATGTGAGTGTATCGAATTTGAGTGTTGGGTGGAGTTTGATAGTAGGGTATTGATTTTCTACGGAGTACTATACCAATATGAATGTTTTGGCCTTCAAAGTCAAAGAAGTCCAATACTGGTGAAAGGTGTGCACTAGGGTATCAAACTTGCATGGAGCTCGATAACGAAGATGGGTGTTGGACTTTCACGAAGTTTTATGTTGGGGTAACAAACTTGTGGGCTTTTTGATACCTGTGGGCGATCAAGGCTGTTGGGTGAGCTCCAACATGTGTTGGTGTAATTAAATGTGTTGTACCTTGTCCTAGGTCATAATTACACCTTAGTTAAGTTTACTTAGGGACCACATAGGAGGTTGTTGGAGAATTTCCACTTTTGGTGGACTTGACATGTCATTACATTATCACTTCCACCTTTTGTGGGTGATCCACCTTTTATGGTGATTATCACATTATCACCTTTCCACTTTAGGTGGAGTGATAGTTTTTCATAGTTGTCTCATGTCATAAGATTACGACACTTGTCATAATCTTATGCCCTTCTATGTTCTCACCTTGGCTATATAACCAAGGGGTCTCCTATGTACTTTCACTCATTCAATCATATTTGCATTATTTGGCAGAATACAATTTATTCTTGTCATATTGTTTCTATCTCTCTTATGCTTGTGCTTTCTATTAGGCCTCTAGATCTTGGGTGGCTACCTTTATAGCCAATTCTTACAACATGTTATGAAACCTTGTGCACATATTAGTTTTGAGTGGTTTGCTGAAAGCAACGTTTGTTTCACAAGAAACTATCAATTTGTTTTGTTCGTTAATGTCCTACGTGTGTGGCCCAGGATGTTACATCTTGCCTTTTGCAATCAAATCTTTTGGTTTTGAAGACTTCAAGGTGCCCATTTTCTAAGATTATTTTGCTCCCTAGTGAGTGACATAGCTAGATCTTCAAAGGTAGGTATTTTGAACTTACTCCCCAAGCACTCTTTGTAGCATAGAAAGTAGATATGGACACTGAATAGTCAAGTACTACCTTAAAGGGAACACTTAATATCAATTGTGCATCTGAATTTTCAATTTTACAATCCTTCAATTGTGCTCTAAGTGACTTCAATTTGGTGATGAAATTCTATATGTCATCAAAATTGCATGGATTGAGACTTATAATTTGTAATTAGTTTGGAACTAGCATAAGTTAATATATGATTAAAAACTAAGGCAGCTTCAAAAAGAAGAACTGCAAATCTTTGACTGCTGTTGAGACAGTGTTACAAATTCAGAAAAACAAGCAGACTGGGGAAAAAATTGCAGGGCATAGGGCATAAACGAAAATATCACCAAAATCTTGCAATAAATCAGGAATTTATCAGGAATATACTGCAACAAATCAGAAATTTCTTCCTAAAAATATTGTTGACTGGTATTTTAAAATGATCACAATTATTTTTATGATTGTTTGGCAGCCTGGATAACTAATGATATATCACAATAAATAAAAATATTTGCTTCTATGTTCTATGCATAGCAACAACTCAGCAAGACAAGTACTCACTAATCTTTTTGGCTCTCGAGTTTTCATTGGGTTTACTCATTGAATCTGCTAGCCAATATTTTTAGTGAGTTTTTGCCAAGTATTTGGCAAGTTTGACATTGTATGCAAGCTTTTGGCTTAAACTGTGCATATTTTTCTGTCGATGTTTTGGATCACACTCAGTGATCCATCAACAAAGAGGAAATAATGAAATAGGAGTGCAGATAGAGCCTAAGAAATGGTGGGAGAGGTGGACTGAGAGAGAAGACTTCAAAAAAAAAAATGATAAAAACAAGCATATAATGCACATTAGTATATATCATATAATAAAACTACCAATTAAATGCACAAGTGCATTTATAAAATATTATTAAACCATAATATTATGAAAATAAAATATAATATACTAACAAATTATAGGCACATATTGTATGCTATATGCATATTAGTATATTAGAGACGAGAATATATTATAATATAATTATACAAGAGGCATGTATAATAATGTGTTATACTTCCATAATGAACTAATATTATATTAACAGCTAATGATCTTAAAAAAAAGATACATATTATATTATGAAATGCAATATAACGCACAAATTATAATATGTAATATGTAGGAACATATTACAGGTACATATGATGCATATACAATATTATAATAATGGAATTATGTAAATATAAAATTTTAAGAACAAAGCAATGAGAATATAGTATTATTATTATAATATTTTATATGTAAATATAAAAAAGGGAAAATTATGAAAAAAATGGGAATAATATATATATATATATATATATCACACACACATATATATAATAACCATCATACATATATATGCATTATATATATGTGTATTATATATATTATACTATGTAAATATTATGGAAATATATGTATAATCAAGCATAACAGAAGCACTAATCAGCAATATAATAACAAAAGAAGAATAAAAATATAATGTACAAAAATTGTAAAATAAATAAGAAATAAAAATGATGCATAAATATAAAATGAATGTATATTATAAACGTGCCAAAAGTATGTTTCAGACACTACAAAAACATATTTTGGTCGGGCTTCATAAGCACTTCAAATGCTGAAAAACATGGTGTTTTGAAATTTTGAGACCAAATGGCTCATTTGATCTATTACCATTTTTATTGACCAGCTTCCTTCATTCATGTAATGCTTATTGGCCATCCTCACCTTCTTCCCTCATAGGAGGTCATATACATCCAAGTCACTTGGACATTTCTTAAGTTAGACTTCTGTCTTGAGTTTTCTTAATTAACTGTCGATGTTATCATTAATCAAACTTATCTCCAACTTCAATAACCACAGGGATTAAAGAACCCAATTCACTAACTAAGGATGTGCTCCCATGAGTTTGAGTTAAGACGGACCACCGTATTTCACAATGCATCAAGATCTAACATCTTAACCCCCTTTAGGAAGGAGATTAAGAAACACTTTAGTTTTAGATATACTACCTACTATGAGACCTAAGTGAGATACTACTATCTTTACAGAATCTCAAGTTGGTCTCTTTCCCCTTTCATTCAGTACTCTCATTAAAGGCAAGTGGCATTTTTTCTTCATGAGGCTATCATTTATAGATATAGATGCTTTAAAAGATCCCATCGCACTTTCAAGTTGATTATTTCTTTCTTTCAACAAGGAGACAATAAGCTCCCACTGGATATGACTAGTTCACATGTTGATAGGGGCAAATCAATGAAACATGATTCCTTATTGTGTACTACCATAGAGTCTAGCAATCTTCTCAACCTTATTTTAGGTGGAGTAGATTTTCTTCCTTTCAGCATGAAGGGAATGATCCATGAACTACAATGGATTATTCCAATACGATAGTCATCAATAAATGGTTTCTAACTTAAAGAGTAATAAAGACTGATTATTAAGTATGAATATAACAAGCATTTGTAAGAAATAGCGAGATCAATCACTGCCTCAAGTAGAACACTGATATATCCTAGAGAGACCCACTCATGGGCAAAAATTCCAGCAAATGTAAGTACACTTCCACTTAAATCTATTCCAATATGGAAAATACAATGGTCTAAACCTCCTAGGATTGTAATAACAACATTAATCAACCCTGGTTTATTCCCAATGACTTCCAAAATCTCACACAACCCACTGCCCTACTACTCATTCTTACACAGTGACTTAGGAGCTTATAAAACTGTAATGTCGTAAAATTGCACCCCTTGCAATTTCACATACATTCTTGAATCCACTTTAGTGTCCACTCCCTTAGTATTTGTGTAGGCTCATTTTAGCCCCTGCATCAGCCTTTTTCCCTCTCAAGATGCTCAGGACCCCTTTTCAGTAGCTACCTTTGCATGTCAGCTTTGCCCATGATCTTTACAAGAGGCATTCTTTTGGCATGCATGTAAATTTTTGCCCTTAAAAGCATTTGGAAATACAAATGCACTTGCAACACCTAAAAAAATATCCCTTACCACTTCCTGTCTCAAAAATTCCATGGGAAGCGATTCCAACAAGTTCCTAGTTGCTTCAGTCCCTTCTCAAAAAAATCAGATTTTTTGTTAAGATGTCTTGCTCCCACACAAGACGCACATGACCCATTTGGTTGAGATTCAATTTAGAAACGACAATAAATTGAAAAACATGTATAACATTCATGATCATCGTCAGACGCAGATATTTATGTTATAAAGGCCAGACTTTGACAATAGTAGGCATGTCCTATATATTACCATGTTTCTCAAATGCCTCTCTGGCTGACAGTTTTGTTGATAACAATTATTATAGACAGACTAAGCTGGTAGACATTGGCATTAAAAGGACAAACTTTTTGTGACCTACAAATAAATCAAAAATTAAAAACCAATTGCCCAAACTATGTCATTTCAAGTTGTATTATGCCAATGTCATTGACAGCATAAATACAACTAAAGCTAGGCTTTCTTGAGTACAAAACCTACTTATGCTAAGTTTGGAAATTTTCAGCGGTCCACCACAAACTGATTAGAGACATATTGTGGTAGCAATCTTCCACACTTTAACTGTTCAATGTTAATGATGATGAGAAAAAATATGAGGTTTAAATTTGAAACCTCATCTCAAAAAACTCGGAGCACATTCCCACTTATTATAATGTCCCTTTTTAAATTTTCCTTATTTTGCCTTAAATAAATAACACTAACTCACAATAATAACTGCATAGTTGATTATAAATATTAATTTATCCTCAAAATTATAATTCTGATTATATATACTTCAGATTTAAAACGTATAACATAGTTTTGAAAATATAAAACTTATTCTCGAGTCTCTGCTGTAATATTTCTTTTAATTTGCAGTTCTCTCTCCTTGTATAAGTGTGTTGAAATGTGTCCAAATTCTGCCAAGTTAGGAGCTTTTGTCCTTTAAATTGACAAGAGAAATTGTGGGTTTCCATCCTTAAATTTCTGCCATGAGGGCTTCCATCCTCAAGTTAAATGAACTGCTGTTCCATGCTCTCTAGGAGTAAGTATTAGAGAATAAAAGATGTATTCTTCATATGGTGCCTACTTTGTTAGCAGTATATTTTACTTTGTTGTCGGCCGTAGTCGGCCTTGGTCGTAGTCGGCCAATTTCTAATAAAACAATAGTTAGTGAGAATAATAAATGTCGTGTACTTTCGGGTAATCAAGTCCCGATTAATGTTAATATTAATGTTGTTACGAAACGTCGTGTCGGTTGGTTATCTAACCACTGCCGAATGTTATATGTAGTCTGTTGGGATAGTCGGGAGATAGTTATGTGCCGATGGTTATATTGTTAAGCATTGTGATACTTTGTGATTGTACATGATATTTCTGATAATGAATAAAGTTTTGGTGTTCAAACATGATATCTTTCTGGTTACTGTTTTATTCTATGTTCTGCACATGACTAGTTTGCCAGTAGTACGTAAGGTTTGAATTACATTCCGTAGGCAAACATTTGGCGCCGTTGCCTGAACGGACTAGGGCATCACCTGCCATGGCAGCGTAATGGGTCAACCAGCGGAAGAACCTATAAATGCTAATGAGGAACGGGAAGACTCCTTAACAAAAGATCTGGTAAATTTGCGGAAAATATCATTACGTGACCACGTGCGTAGGGAATCCCACATTCGGGAGATCCCTGAGGAAGTCATCTGGGATCGGTTGGAAGTGAACAATGAGGTGAACCACCTCTTGAATCGCATGCCCAAGTTACTGGCCCGCCATTTCATTATCTTGCAGGATTTGCGCGAAGAAGAGGATCACGAGCGCCGAAGGCAGCAAATCGTACAACGTTGCGAAGACAGAACCAAACGTGAAGAGGAAGAACGTGATACTAGCCGGCGTCGTACTTCAGGCAACCAGCAATGATTGTTTGAACAACTAATAAATGCCCGTACGGCCGAACAAAGACAAGCATCGAGTACCTGACGGGCACGGGACTTCGGAAGAGCAAGTTCAGCGATCACTCAGGCTACAAGAACAAGAAAACCGGCGAAGACGACTAAAGCAAGTCGGTAAGGAATTGGATGAGGACTTAATTGAAATAAATCAGAGCATAAAAAGAACATATGAAAATCTGACAAGAATAGACACATCCATTGAACGAGCGCACCACAGTGTGACAGAAGGAAGGGACAAAGACCCCTTCAGCACTCCACACGTAGGAAGATATAGCCCCTATGAAAATGAAGATGATTTGAATAGAAGCATCAGACGATTTCGAGAGTTGTCCCTTTCGGACAACAACGAACAGCTAAGGAGTGGAAGACCAGAGCTTAAGACCCCAAGGCAGAGAGAGCATCGGAGGGAACCCGAGGAGATCCACGGTGTTGAGGACGCTGACGGAGGACGTGGGAGTGACTCGTACGTGGCCAAGGGTGCAAGTGGCGCACAAGGACGTAGCAAGGAAACCACTAGTCTAATCGGGTCCAACACACAAGGAGGTCAACCGGGAAAGATGGCTCATCCGGAACGGCAAAAGTTGCCGAAATTCATGGGGAATGGCTCTGAGGATCCTGTACGGCATTGCAAGACATGTGAGACAATCTGGATAGCCAGCGGGCAAGATGATCCCGACTAGTGGCTGAAGGCATTTCCAGCGACACTCAGAGACAGTGCCATTGATTGGTACTCGGAATTGGACCAAGCACAGAGAGCTACAAAGAGGGTATTAAAGCAAGCTTTCCAGGAAGAGTTCAAACTTCTACGGGACAATAGTGAGATTGTCACAGAAATATATCATACTAAACAAGGAAAGCACGAGAATGTGCGGACCTACAACAGGAAGTTGAAAGACTTGATAGGAAAGCTTGAGGCACAGCCGGCAGATGGCTTAAAGAAAAGATGGTTCATTGAAGGATTGATTCCCTCGCTCCGACGAAAAATGAAAGTAGTACCACCATCCTCGTACACCGAAGCATACAATCAGGCGATGGACATTGAAAGTGAGAACAGGACATCCTCGAAGGGGAAGAAGAGGGATGACGAAGAGAGTGCAGAAGAAAGTGAAGATGAATCGGCAACTGTACAAGCTCTTCGGTGGGATATGATGCGGATGATGAAAGAACTGAAAGCCGATAGGGAAGGATCCAAAGAGGCAAATGAATTATGGTGTACCGACTGCAAGACGGAAGGCCATACAAAGGCGAATTGCCCGAAAAAGTTATTCTGTGACATCTGCCAAGTTATGGGACACTCCGTCAAGGAGTGCCCATACAACTTAAAAACCAGAAGTTCACAAGTATTCTTCACCCAAGGCGAACAGTCAACTCCTCCGACCACACCGCCAAAACCACAGAGCAACAATGCATCCCCTGGAGGCTACCGTAACAATCGGAGAAACACGCCCAAAAGCAAAATTCAGTACGATAGCAAAGGACGGCCCATGATCCAATGCCGAAACTGTAATGAATGGGGTCACTTCGCGAGGGATTGCCCGAGCGGCCAAGGCACCGGGGGAAAGCTATGCAAGTGGTGTGGACCGGGTGATCATGAAGACACCGACTGTCCGAAGCAGAAAGGTAGTATCAATATGCTGGAGGTAGCCGACGAAGAAGTCTTGGCAATTACAAGGGCGCAGTCAAAAAGGGCAAATTATCCAGACCCTCGTACGGAGAAAGAAAGATTTCGGGAGGCCAAGACAAAAGTAGAAGAGGCAATGGTGAAGGAATGCAGGAATCCTAAAGCTACCAGTACGTTGCTACAATCAGAGTCGGAGAAGAATATCGTACGGCAGGTGCTTCACACAACCGTACCCATTAAGGTAACTGATCTCTTGCAAACGATGCCTTATCTCAAAGTAGCGCTTACAAATGTTATTGAAGAAAATCTTCTGAAGGGTCCATCAGAACGAACGCCAGAACTGGTAGCCGAGACCGCAGACCCAATGCTACTCGCAGTAAGCATCGGGAGGAAACCAGCCATCGTCGAGATGGAAATCTTGGGAATGAAATTATCTAACACTATCGTCGATGGAGGTTCGGGAGTAAACGTACTGCCAGAAGAGACCTGGAAGTGTCTGGGTAAGCCGACTCTTTGGCCCCCGACATTCCACCTCATGGGAGCAAATCAACATGGCATCAGACCACTGGTACACTAATGGAGCAGAAGGTCTTGATTGGCACGCAGCTGTTTCTGCTAAATTTTGTAGTCATCCCATTGGAGAAAAAGGTGTACGATGCACTCTTGGGACGGGGATGGTTGATAGCTGCCAAGGCAACCCACAATTGGAAGAGAAATACACTCTCCATAGAAAATCGAGGGAGGAAATACACCATTGATTTGAAGAACCAGGCCGTCAGTGAGGATCTAGCATCTTCGGCATCTGAATCCGGAGGAGAATCGGATGATGATGAAAGGAAGCTAATGGAACCAGATGAAGAAGGGATACTGGAGATTGGGAGTTGCTCGGAGGATGAGACCAGTTCACTGAACGGACTGTTTCACTAGCAGATGGAGGATTATGAAGTCTTCCACCCTGATTGCAACATGCTGCAAGTCAAGGAGGGGGAAACAGAAGAAGACAAAGGCTCGACCAGTGAAACATTTCCTCCTGAGTACGGAGAATATAGGGAAGGTATGGCAGAATTGGATGTGATGCCAGCACATAAGTTTGAACAAGACAAAATAATCAAGTACGAGGAGCCAAAGATGAAGAAGGTAAACCTTGGGGAATCAGACAAACCTAAGGAGATTCTTGTGGGTGATGACTGGGACCCTGTACTGAAGGCGGCAGCATTCAGAATTTTCATGGACTATAAAGATGCTTTCGCGTGGACGTACAAAGATTTAAAAGGCGTACCACCGGAGTTATGCGTGCACAGGATCCCTCTTGTACCGGGAGCCCAGCCCGTACGAAAGCGACCATACAGAATGAACAAAAACTATGCCGCTAAAGTACAGGAGGAGATTGAGAAGATGCTGGAAGCCGGCATCATTTTCAAAGTGGAGGTCAGCGAGTGGGTATCACCGATCATCATATCCTTGAAGAAAGAGAAGGAGCAAATTAGAATCTGTGTTGACTTTCGTAGTCTGAATGCAGTGACTATCAAGGATCCATTTCCTATTCCCTTCACCGACTCAATTCTGGAAGAAGTTGTCGGGCATGAAATGTACTCCTTTCTAAATGGCTTCTCAGGTTACAATCAAATCAGTATCACGGAGGAAGACAAATTAAAGACTACGTTCATGGTGGAGGACGGTGTGTACGCATACAACCGAATGCCGTTTGGATTATGCAACGCACCAGCTACATTCCAGAGGATAAAACTCCACATTTTTGATAAAATGTCGGTAGGTAATTTCAAAGCCTTCCTCGATGACTGGTCAATTTATAGTGATAAGGAAAAACATTTGAAAGCCTTAGGCAAGTGCATGGAATGGTGTAGAGCAGCCCGCCTTGCCTTGAATCCGAAGAAATGTAGATTTATGGTGCCACAAGGGAAGCTGCTCGGACACATTGTGTGCAAAGCTGGGTTGAAAATTGATCCCGACAAGGTGCGAGTCATCGTACAGATGGAGGCTCTGGAAAACGTCACTGGTGTGAAGTCCTTCCTCGGGCATGTGGGATACTATCGGAGATTTATTAAAAAATTTGCCCAAGTGTCGTACCCTCTCGACCTACTAACGAGGAAAGGCCAACCATTTATATGGGCTGAAGAACAGGAGAAGGCATTCCAGGAACTGAAGGATCGATTGATCAGCTCACCCATATTGATGTATCCGGACTGGGGTAAGGAGTTCCATGTACATGTAGATGCCTCTAATTTTGCCATCAGAGCAACCCTAGCACAAGTGGGAGCACGCGGGTTGGACCACCCAGTATTCTTTGCCAGTCGGCTACTTTCAAAAGCAAAAAGGAATTACAGTACGACCGAGCGTGAGGCACTAGGAATGGTTTACTCCGTACAGAAGTTTAGGCACTACCTCCTAGCCACGCCGTTCACTTTCTATGTGGATCACCAAGCCTTGATGTACCTGGTGAACAAGCCGATTATCCAAGGACGAGTGAGCAGATGGTTACTTTTGTTGCAAGAATTTACGTTCACCATCATCGTACGACCAGGAAAGAGCCATGTTATTGCCGATCAATTATCTAGAATCCAGTCGGGCGAACCTGCCGAAGGAGGCGTAAATGAAGATTTTCCGGATGCACATTTATTCCAGATTGCAATACTACCCTCGTGGTACGAGAAGATTGGAGAATATTTGTCCACATCCACGTTTTCGAAGGAAATGCCACCAGCGGAAAGGCGAAAGCTCGTCTTAAAGAGCAAGACGTTCCAGTTGATCTATGGCTTGCTCTACAAAATGGGTCCTGATCAGATACTCCGGAGATGTGTCGTAGAAGAAGAGATACCAAGCATACTAAAGGAGGCACATGAAGGACTGGCTAGCGGCCATATGGGACCAAATGCTACAGCAAGGAAAATTCTCTTGGCAGGCCTATGGTGGCTGACGATGCACACTGACGCTAAGGAGTGGGTGTTAGGCTGTGACACTTGCCAGAGGGTCGGGAAACCATTGAAGCAGGACTTCATGCCACTGCATCCTTCACAGCCACAGGAATTGTTCGAACGATGGGGATTGGACTTCATTGGACCATTAAAGGTGAGTCACTTGCATCGATGCCGATATATTGTGGTCGCTACGGAATATCTAACGAAGTGGGCTGAAGCTCGAGCATTGCCAGACAATACAGCGCAAAGTACGGAAAGATTTATCTATGAGCAAATAGTGACACGGTACGGCATCCCCATTCGGATCACGAGTGATCATGGAGGGCATTTCGTTAATCATGTTATCAGGTTGATGACGACGGAGTTCCGAATTTTTCACAACCTGTCGAGTCCTTACTACCCGCGAGCTAATGGCCAGGCGGAGTCTACAAATAAGGTGCTCGTATCAGTGATTCACAAATCATGTGGCGTGGAAGAAGCAGACTGGGAGGAAAGGTTACTAGTCGTCCTATGGGCATATCGTACAACGTACAAGGTAACAACGGGCCACACACCCTTCCAATTAATGTACGGTCAGGAGGCAGTGATGTCGATGGAGTACATGGTACCAAGCCTAAAGATAGCCATGGAGAATCGGTTGGGTGATACTGAAAGTTTAAAAGAAAGACTATACCAACTGAATAAGCTGGACGAGCAAAGGGTAATGGCACAATGGGCAACGGAGAATATGCAACGGCGAAGGAAGTATTGGCACGACAAGCACCTCCGACGAATGAATTTTCGACTGGGACAGTTAGTTCTGAAATATAACGGCCGTAACGAGATCAAGCCGAGGAAGTTTAAAGTTCGTTGGTTAGGACCGTTTCGAGTACGGGAAGTATGTGACAATGGTTCTATAAAGTTAGAAAATCTAGATGGGTCACTGATATCGAAGGCAATCAACGGATCGAAGTTAAAGCCATATCAGGAGAGAAAAGAGAAGAATACTATCGCCATCAACATGTTGGGCTATGCCACAAAGGAAGATTGGCCTATGCAAAGTGAAGGCCCGAGAGAACAAGACTGGGGACTAGGAGGTCCCGGATATGTAGCAGATGATGTCTGGGCAGAATCAGGCAGAGATCAAATAATTGAAGAAAGGTTGGCAGAGAAGCGAGTGGAAGGAATTGCAGTACCACGGATACACAAGCACCTAACCAATGCAGTGTTTGGAACCCCTGCCCTATGGCGTCGAATGGGAGGACACTGGCACTATGTGGCCCCTTATGAAGGAGTAAAACGAGGATATGTAGCCAAGGAATTGGACACGGAAGCCCAGGCGGAAAAAGAGAAACAAGGCCATGAACAAAATGAGCACCAGACGGATGACGAGGAGGTGGACTAGGACGATGAACAATGGGAGGCTTACTTCGAGAAAAAGGCCCCTTGCATAAAGATAGTGTTGAGGACAGAAGATACATTTGTGTCAACGATGGACGGGTATATAGAAGATCTTCTGAAACAAATGCGTCGGGAGAGAAGAAAAGTACCAAGGGTTAGGAAGATAGCAACTCAAGGACTCTAGAAAATAATTCCTAACCTGGCGGGACCACCAGCAGTACAAGGTGATGATGTTACGTGGTATCAACAATACGGCGGAAGATACATCGACGGAAGTTTTCGAGGTATTGGTCCTGCCCCTTTACTTGATAAATGGCTTGATATAGAGTATATAGGAACGTGTTGTGAGGAAGAATGTTATAAAAGGCCACCACACATGTAAATGGTACTACACCTCGGAATTAAAAGTTCGGGAACACAGTGAAACAAGAGGGATGAAAAGAAAAGAAAAGAGAAGGGAGGAGAGAGAAAATGAACAGAAGTTGAAAAACAAAAAATAGAAAGAAAAAAAGCTATGAGACATCAAAAAATAAAGGAACATAAAAGAGTAAATAAGGAAGAACAAGGCGAATGGAGAAAAAAGAAAGAAGAAAAAAATAAAAGAAATATGAAGGAAGTCAGAAAAGAAAGTAAAAGAAAGGAGAAAAAATTAAATAATAAATTAAACGACTTGGACACCAAGAAAAGAAGTATTAAAATGCGAAAAATTAAAATACAAGTAGTCATGAGAAGAAGTGGGCGCCTAAGGGAGAAAGTGATCAAATTAAATAAAGTTGGAAATAAAATAAATACAGAAACCCCAATCATACGGCCATTTAAAGATGAGATAGCTTGGAGAAAGGGCAAAATACAGCGAAATCACAAAGGGAGAAAAGAGAACAAAAGTCCGTATGGATTTATCAGTAGCAGAGGCACGTCAAGCACAAGGAAGGAGATCGTACGGCACCCTCATCAATTTCTAAGTCTTGAGGTCGTACGGCCTTCAAAGGATCTCCAAATCGTACAGCTGTCACAAGTCTTCACAGCGTACGGCGTTTTCATTCTCTGCACAATGTACAGCATCATCACATCAGGCAATTTCGGCGAAGTACCTCAAGGCGTACGGCATTCACCAGTCTTTCAAGCCGTACGAAATTCACACAGGTGCCAGGTCGTACAGAATTCAATGAAGCCCAAGGCCGTACGGAATTTGCAGGATCTACAGGCCGTACGGAATTTGCAAGATCTCCAGGTCGTACAGAATTCACAGAGTGTCCAGGTTGCAAGGAATTCACCAAGTCTTCAGGTCGTACGAATTCCACAGAAAAGCCAAGACGTACGGATTTCCCAAAGTTGCCAGGCCATACGGATTTCCCAAAGTTGCCAGGTCGTATGGATTTCACTCCTCTATCACATCGTACGGCCATTCAGTCAAAGCGTACGGCCCTCCAATCAAAACATACGAAATTTCCAGAGTTGCAGAGTCGTACGAATTTCACAGATCTTTCAAGTCGTACGAATTTTTCAAGTGTTCCAGGTCGTACGGCCCTCTCAAGTCGTACAAGGTTGCCAGAGTTGTCAGGTCATACGGCCCTTTCAGACACAGAATCTTCAGGCCATACAAACTCAGTCTCTCCAGGGCGTACGGCATTTCCAGCGTTTTTCAAGGTTTTGGCAGTTTTGGTTGGTACGGCAAGAATTGGAGTCCGACAATTTTGATAGTTTCGACAGTTTCAGTAACCGTCTCGAATGTTATAAAATCGGCTAGAATCATCGAACTGACAGCAAAATGGACAAGGGAAAGAAGGTAATGCAGCATAGGCCAAAGGTAGCCTCGACAGGGAAAAGGAAGAAGATGGATGTTGATAATGAGACGATAGCATGAGAGAATCTTCCTGGCAACGAGTGCAAACAGTGGTGGCGAAGCACTCCCGATGACCACTCCTTGAAGGTTGTGCTTCAGCACGCTCGGGTAGACAAAGCTGTGATAGTGCCCTTCTTCAATTCTCGGGAGTTTGAGCCTTGGCTGAAGGCGATGGCGGACAACTATTGCAAGCATACGCACAAATCGACAATTGATTACAGAGGTTGCTCAGTCACCATTTCATTTTGGCCACAAGACTTCGAGCGAGTGTTTGGCGTTCCAGCTACCGGAATAGGGGTTAACAAACCCAAGAAAATGACACAGCAGCACAAGGAGGTGTTAATCAAACAAGTGTGTCGCAGTGATCTAACAACGGAGGAACAGGAGACCATATGGAACACGGGTAACAGGGGCCTCCGGAAACACCATCTGGCATCGGCTGAATGGAAATGCATGATGGACTTAATAAAATGCCGACTCACAGGTGCTAGTTGAGCGTCGGATATTGCTATTTGGATGGTGGACTACATGGTCGGACTCCGCGTCGGCCAAGTATACAACTGAGCGAGGCTACTTGCAGAGAGGATGAGAGATTTCTTATCGCAGAGGCATAAGGCTTTCTACATGACCCAGCATGCTATAGCCCTCTTTCTCGATGTCGTTCACACACAGGTGCCCGAAGGCAAATGGGGTTGATTGCAGCCACTCACTCACCTGGATCCTGGGTTGCCGATAGTATTTTACTGGTCTGAACTAGAAGCGAAGCAAGTTGGCGAGGGCACGGCTTCAAGAAAGAAGAGAAAACGGAAGGAGGCATCGGTGGAAGAGGAAACATCAGCGGAAGAGGCCTCTGAACAGAGTGATGCATCGAACAGGGATGAGCCCATTGATTTATCTTCCTCGTCCTCGGAGTCTAGTCCACCGGTCGATGAGGAGGTCTTCGTCGCCATCGGTGGTCAGGAAGCAGGGGAGATCGACATACCAGTGTTGCAGCCAGCAGGGTTTACTCTTCACGCACCGCCAGCCAGGGAGAACACACACTCAGTGACATTCACTCTTCCTGTTTCGCCAGTTGGAGCCAGGCGAATGTTGAGGGTAGTTTCCTCATTACCTGGTGCATCGCCAGGGTGGGCACCACTTGCCACCACGACATCACAGGGGGCAGCCACTGTATCGGCAGGTTCCATTGCCTCTATCGAGATATTGCCATCGGCTTGTTTGCTTACACCACCGCTAGGATCGGCAGCGTCAGGAGTGGCAACTTCAGTAGCAGGAACTTGGGGAACGATTGCGGCCACTTAGGAGACTAACCCAGCCCCAGGAGCACCCAGGGTAGCCCAGATTGATAGCTGGTTGGGATCAGTAGGCCTCACCTTAGAAGTGGCCGAGCAACCAGAGCAGCGGGAGAAGAGTCCCTCGGAGGGACTAGGGGATGAGGAAGGGCTAGTCGTTCACACTCAGCAAAGTGAGACGGCCAGACTTGTCGAGGACGCACTTGCACACCCGGAGGCTAGAACAGAAGAGGAGACAAGGACGGCCATACATGAGCCTGAGCCTCAGCAGGTAGTCAGGGAACCACCCCAGGAGGAGGCAAAACCTTTTACAGCTCCCGGCGATGAAGAGAACGAGGAGGGTGACTCCACGGAGGGATTCGTTGTGGAGATGTCACAACCAGACCCATCAGACCCACTAGGCACAGTGCAACGATATGTACAGGAGTTAGAGCATATGGGCAGGTTAATGATCGGAGTGGGACAGGTTTCCACAAACCTCAGGATTGGCCGATCTCCTCTAGTGGGCCAGGAAGTTCAGCACATCTGAGGATTTGTACAAATGGGGTGTGAGGCTGAGTTCAAACGGATATTCGGCGAGGAGTGGCCAGCAGGAGAGACTTCTGCAATGATGAGAGCCTGGCGAGGTCGATCACCGAGGCTAGCAGGAAGAGACGCAGGGGTTCTGGAAAGCTTATATCACATAGAGCTTGCCTTTCGGGATGTCTTTCTCCTCATGAAACGCCAAGTATTTGCCACTGAGGTAGCGGTATCACGAAGAGTGGAAGCCTATAGAATCCTGCAAAGGACTAAGGAGGAGTCCACTGCTACTATAAAGAACATCCAGAATGACTTGGCCGAACAAACTCGGCTTGCCAGTGAGAGGGGTGCTCGATTGGAAGTCTTGGAGCCTCAGGTGGCCACCTTGGAGGAGGAAGCCAAGCAGAAAGAGGAAGCATGGGAGCAGCGCTTAAAAGCATTGGAGGATCAGTTGGTTGCAAAAGATGTTGATTTGGCGGCCAAGAGTACAGAGGCGGAGAAGGCAAAAAGCCAACTGATGGAGGCAGCCCGTATGGTAAAGGCTACGAGGGAGAGGGAGATACTGGCCGATCGGCAGCTCCGCACACGTACCGAGGAGGTGAGGCGACTGCGAGCGGAGCATTCTTCTACTACTCCGACGTCATCTGTGCATCCAAGGACGCACTCACTTCCCCCTACTTCTCATTGAACTTGTCTTTCTATATGTATGTTGTCTGGAAGACGACTTCTTTTGTGGGGGGGATGATGTTAGTTGTATATTTTACTTTGTTGTCGGCCGTAGTCGGCCTTGGTCGTAGTCGGCCAATTTCTAATAAAACAATAGTTAGTGAGAATAATAAATGTCATGTACTTTCGGGTAATCAAGTCCCGATTAATGTTAATATTAATGTTGTTACGAAACGTCATGTCGGTTGGTTATCTAACCACCGCCGAATGTTATATGTAGTATGTTGGAATAGTCGGGAGATAGTTATGTGCCGATGGTTATATTGTTAAGCATTGTGATACTCTGTGATTGTACATGATATTTCTGATAATGAATAAAGTTTCTGGTGTTCAAACATGATATCTTTTTGGTTACTGTTTTATTCTATGTTCTGCACATGACTAGTTTGCCAATAGTACGTAAGGTTTGAATTACATTCCGTAGGCAAACATACTTCTCCTTGCTTGGAATCTCTTATATATCTTTTTCCTTCAATAGTCATGATTCTTCACATGCCCTTTGACCTTTGATAAAATTAAACTTTAATTTTATATTTTATATTTTATTTATTTTATTTTATTTTATTTTTATTTTTATTATTATTATTATTTAATATTATTAATTCATTACAATCCCATTTCAAAAAGGGTACATTACAGTCCACCCTTCCCAAGAATGTTTGTCCTCAAGCAATCACAAACTAGGATACTCTTAGAATTTCTTCTTCACTTGACTGAATCTTTTACAAGATACCAGGATCCCAAAACAATCTTGGAAATATTATGAATCTCTCTATTGATGCATTGTATTTTGTTAACTGTCTATCTGTTGCTAAGTCTCGTTGAACAACTTTGTCTTTCTTGTCTTAAAATAATTTTGCTTGATGATTCATATTGTCTTGTAAATCTTCCCTTATTTTTTGTAGTAGAACTCTTATATCTGCCAGTTCTTTTCTTTGTGTTTCTAAACGCATATGAAACTCCTTATTTTTTTCCAAATACCCCTGGATGGTTTTAGACTTTGTCATTTTTCCATTCTATCGAATTCGAGAACATTGCCAACTTTTTTTATCCGGTTTAGAAAGGTTCTAGTTAATGTTTTCCTTCAAATCTTCAATGCCTTTATCCACTTTGATCCTCAAGAGATCACTTGGACTCCACATGCTAAAATAGTTTGGAACTTGAAACAAAGAGTCTGCATGCCCTATACTGCAAGTTGCATCTCTTACTCTATCATTCCTCTTTCCATGTTTTGCATGGTGACAAGAGTCTTGTAATGACATCGGAAGCACCAAGTCTGAAATATTCTCATACCTTACTTAGGCTGCAAACAAAATCCTCATCCTCATTTGCCGAAAAAAAGTTTGCTGAGATCCTCAACACTTTCATTTTTGTAATGCAAAACTTTTGAATTTGGGCTAATCAAAATGTCCCTCTCAAAAGCATATTCATCCTCAATGCTCTTCTGAAAATCAATCAATGACTCACCATGTGGAGGTTTAAAAGATAGTGCATGATTTGGTGCATCTTCCTTCAACATGAACTCTTCCCATTCAACAAGTGGAACCCCTTTTGCCTTCCCTTCATCGATATTTTGGTGACACATGCCATCATTAGAAACCAATAAAACATCTTCTCCTACCAAGGAATGCTTATCTTCAACTTACTTTTTAGGTTTCTCTTGTTCTTGCTCCATGGTGTTTTGTGGCTCTGAATTCAATTGTTCCTCTTGCTCCTTGATTACTTCTTCAACCTCCCCTTGTGATTTTGATTCTTTCTTCATCATTTCCTTACTTCTTTTTATTTTGAATATTTTCAAGTATTCCTCATAAGTAACATAGGATTTATAAATAGTAGACTCTTGATCATATTTACAAAAGGTAATAACTTTGCACTCATCCCTTTCCAGCTGATGACATGTAGATATTTTTTTCATGCACTTGTCATTTCTTTTGCTCTTTTTATTTGTGTGTTTTTATATATGATCGTTTCCTATTTCATTTCCTCATTTTCAAGATGTTTAAGGTCTTCCATTTCTGAGGGAATTGAATGTGTTTTTCATGCACTTGTCATTTTATTTTCTTATTTAAGTATAAAAAACTTAATTCTATATATTTTTTATATTTTTAGATGGTAATTTATCAATTTATTTCCTTAATTTTGAGGATTTTAAAGACTTGCTTTCAGGAGGAAAACTATTCCTGTTTCCATATTTCACGCAGCTTAAATTTGTTTATGACAACTAAGGTTTTACTATAGGGGGTCAAGTGGACTGATGTCTAAATAAACATAAAATGAGCAGGAAAGGAGGTTCGAAAGCAGAGAAGTTTCCAAAGTAGGAAACTTCGATGCAAAAGGCTAGCCTCAGCAATGATCTTACTTAAATATGAGAAAAATAGAAAACCATTTCAAAATGCAGAAACATTAAGAACTCTAGAATCTAGACAATTTTCAGTAAACAAAGATAATATAATCCACATGTTTTGATGCAACAACCCTCTGGAATTCCATTACAACTCATGAGTATCAAGGCATTCAACCTTCTTCAGCATACTTGGATAAAATGGAAAAGCAAGAACAAGTAGTGCAAAATATTTCAGTATGATGAGAAAACCCTGCAGATAAAAACTAACCTCAAATCTTCAAATCGCTGACATAAAGTTAGCAAGTCAGTAGCTTCAGGAACTTTAACCAAGAGATCCAGAGCTTGTCTTGCCAATTTCTGTTTCTCTTCAGAATCCACAGCAGTGTTAGCTCTGTGCAGGCACTCAACAGCTTGAAAAAATTTGTAATCTGATTCATTGTAATAGCTTGGGCATCCATCCCTCAATTTGACACTGATGTCATCCACACTTCCTCTACCATCTGGCCCAATATAATACTGGAAACAAAGGACCAAAGTGAGTGCCTATAATACATGAATATGCATGAAGAGAGATAATTTGACGTGAAGATGAAAAAAATTTGGGCATTGATACCATTGCAGTCAACCAGCACACACAATCAATGATCCAACAACTAAAACATGTAGAAAGACTTTAAGTAGAAATGATAAAAAGATGGAACACAAATATATTGTGCAAATCATTCCTAAACCACAAGTTCAAAACAAAAGAAGAAATGATTTCTTTCCATGAAATGAACAGTGGAAAGCATCTAAAACATCTGGATAAAAGTAGCTAACTAACCTTAATGTAAACAGTAAAACTGTAAAATGAATCTGATAAAAACTAGAGAAGAATTCAAAACCTAAGAGCAACACTGAAAGAGCATACCTGCATCAATGCAGCAACTAATTTTGTAGCAATCTGGTCACCCTTATCTGAACAGACAAGCTCGTGAAATGTCAAGTGAGCTAATTTCTGTCGCATGTTACTATCCAAGCTCTGTGCTAGCCTAGCCACATGGTGTTGAGAAAGAAGTTGAAGAAGAAGAAGCGCTTCACCCGATCTTCTTAGCAATCGCCTTATGCACTCCATGCTTCTAACCTAACAGAAAAATCCAATACAGTACATAACCTGATATTCATATAACGAATATTTTAACTCACAAAATTACTAAAAACAGGCATCATAAAACAAATCAATTTACTGAAAACTCAACTGTGATTTGTAAATTGGGTCAGGAAAGATAAGTCAATCCAAAAATATACTTTATCAGAAATAAAAGTCAGAAAGAAAAATTGGGATCCTATAAAGGACATTTTCAGCACCTCAAAAGCAGATAGCTCTGCTGGATTGTAGGGAACCCTCTGTCTTTTGTTGGATGGTGCTGGGATACTTCCTTGTTCCCCATGGCGAACAGGAATGTTTGACACATGTCTTCCTCCAGTTTGGTCTGTTGTCCCGAAGCTCTCATTTGCATTGTACAGAATAGAACCAGCCATGTCTCCCACCCCAACAACACGACCATACAGTCCTCTACTTTGGTTTCTCCTTGACCTCAAAAATTGTTCTAATGAACGTATTTTGTTTTCAAGAATCTGCATCACATCCATGGGAAGCCTGCAGACAATAATTGCATTGTCTATATTCACAGCACTTCCAGACTCTCCCTTAATAACCATAACTGGATGTTCCCACACAGACCAGAGCAACCTTGATGCACACAAACATAGACCCTCATGAGCACCAGAGAAAACTGGCTCAGCATCTTGCACAACTTGCCCCATATTAAAGCCAGCTCCAGGGGTGATACTGTTCATCAAGGTACTTGCACCCTGTATTCGGGGCATACCAACAAGCCTTGGATCCTCAAATGCTTCGGCAGCCTTTTCAGCAACAACATGTGACACTATGTTCTCTTGACTAGATGTAAGTCGAGCAGCCAAAAGAAGACACATTGCTGCAGCCTCTCCTGATCCAAAACGCTGAAAGAAGTCCTCTAGCAAAGATCTTGGTGCACTGGATTCCAATAACCTTTGCAATATATCTATAGGCCTGTTAAATACAATTTCCATCAGCCCCATTGTACTAAAAACCACAGCTCTCCTCCTTGGAAGGGTATGTTGTGCAGCTAAATCACCTAGGGCCCATAATTTCTTGGCTCTAGTCATTTCACTGGACTCTTCAATGCTTCCAGAGTCACATGATTCCAGTAATGAAGCTTGCACAGCAGCTGTGCACTCTGGAGGAGGCAAGACGTCAGCCAAAGAAAGAGTTCTGCCCTCAACAGCCAACTCAGTTACTGTTTCTCTTAATGCATGAGAGCCTCTACCTGTGGTTGTTACTCCACCCAAAGTAAAGTTACCTGATGTTACTGACAATGTGGTCAAATCCCGATTAACAATTATTAGCCTAGAAGTGGTTGGAAGCGAAGAGTCAGAAAGCAAAAGAACACCACCAGAACAGTAAGCTGTTTCTATTTTCATCACCAAGCTTTCAGCTTGAGATCGGCCACTGACTGAAGGGCTTCCAAATGTAATACTACTTCCGAGCCCAATTGAAGGGGAAGGGCGTGTTGTTACCACCTTTAAAACTGATGGTTTTTGATAACTGCCACTTAACCCAGTCAATCCTCCAACAGGACCACTAGTCCCTATACTTGAAGCTGTAGAGAGATACATCCGACGACCATCTGAAGCAACAGCAACAAGATGTATCCATTTTGACTCCACTGTAGACACAGTTGCAAGCGAGACAATAGATGTCTTAGACAACCTAGATGCTGCCCTACTTACCATTGACCGACCACCTGCATAGCGGCTATCCCTATGATCACTCAAATTTCTTTCTTCTGCAACTTTCTTAGGAGGACCATCTCCCTCCTTCCCAAGATCAAATACCTGAATCTTAGACTCCTGTGTCCGTGCATACAAAATATGTCTTTCATTATCAACTACTAACTCTACAATTGGATCCACAGCTCCAAACTTCAGAACATTAGGCAACACCCACCTGGTTCAGAAGAGATTTTTTGGTTTAAATCAAAGATACAACATTCCAATAACTTAAATGACCAATAAAAGTAAAACAATAATAAGTCAAGTTAATGCGATACATTATATATCAGCACCTTGAAAGCAGGTTGCCTAGCCCCCCTGTAAGACAGACTTTGCGACAACGTTTCTGCCAGCCTGAACCAGTAGAATACTGTAATTCATATATGTGGCTATCACGCCCAGCAAGAAAGATCTGGCCTCTGTCTGTGCATGCCACACAAGTCATAGTAACTCCGTCTGTTGGTATTGTATACTCAGGCAGTGGTTGTAATGAAATTTCATCAAATGGATCTGTATAATCAACACTGCTAGTACAGCATACTCCTAGGAGAATCAACTGTTCAAGAATAGAATCTTAAGTTAGCCATGATGTTCAGATGCTTAACAGATCATTCAACAGGAAAGCATCATTAGAGTGTTGTTCAAATATATTACAGCAGAAACATTATTTTCAAAAAAAAAAAAAAATCAAAACATGATACCAAATTTAAAACTCAGATGATCCGTTGTTCCTTATCAAGTTTTAACTTTATTAAGAAATTCTTCAGACCATGACAAGCAAAAAAATTAAAGTATCAAGGGACACTAATATTGTTATGATAAAATAATGAACCATAAGGATTGGCTTACCTCAACAGGAGTAGCGAGCACCAAAAGATATTGTATAGCTTCAACAAAAATACCAGGCTTAGCTTTTGCAAGGCCTACAGCACATATGGCTTGCTCCTCACCACTATATTCTGGGCATTGTCCATCCCTGAATTAAAAGTATCATTACGATTATTGTAAAAATTATCTGATATATGGAGCTACCATGTTTACATGGCCACCATTGAATGCAACTTGAACAATCAAAATCAATGCATTTTGGGTTGTAAAAGACCAATAGCAAAGACCTCAAGAATTGGATCGAAGTCATTTAGAATTTTAAGCAGCTGGAAAAATAATTATGTGTAAATTGTGGATTAAGAATTTTTGTGATTGCATTTTAAGGATTACGCATAACAAAAAAAAAAGGCATTTCTTATCTATATATTCATGTTGGGAGCTGTTATAAAGACATCAGTCTCTCCATTTACTTAGTAAATTTTTCACAAGAATTAAAACTCTCTCATTCTAGCTATTCATCAGACACACCTCCAACCATATCCTCTGTATTGATTGCTATAGAAGCACCATGTCAATTCACATCACCAGAATGCCACTATCTAATGAAATAAGTATCCAAGATTTAGTAGCATTGGAACTATACTTCTTTCACAGATAAAGGCATTGCTAGAAACCTCAAAGCCATGGATGTGGGTCTTTTTATTGTAGTCAATCCAGATCTTTTCTGATTCTCTTATGGAAGCTAAGTCAGCTGTAATTGGGAAGTATAAAACTTCTCAAGAGAAGCCGTGGTCATCTAAATACAAGTGCAGGTATCAGTACACAACTTTGAAAATTAGAGTATGCCATTGCCTTCGCACATGCTTGTCTTTTTGTATCTCAGCACAAAGAAGCATGCATATAATAGGCGTGTATATATGATTTTTCAAATATTTTGTATGCACCCGATATCCATGGACCTCAATAACAATTATCAATAATGTCTAGAATCCATCATTATAGGTCATAATTTTCTCACACATGTGACATCAAGAAATATGCACACACATAATTGAAAACCATGAGATTACTACCTGCCAAAACCTCAATGCCTCACTCCTAGAAAGCATGGCAACAATCAAAATTGAATTCCATATTACATGGTATTTGGAATCATTGCCCATTCACATTGAAGTCCCTTTTGCCATGTTGAAAGACTCAAAACTGAAATGATTTCATCCAATCTCAAAACAAGTGGCTAACAAAACAAGTTCAAGTCAACTGCTTCCATAGTGCTGTGTCAAAGGCCAAATCATCCATCCAAGACTCAACAAACATGCACACAAGGCAAGAAAATTAGTGTCATGCCATCAACATTGTGACAGATTGTGGCTCGCATGACTGTCTAAACAAAAAAAAATTTATGTATTTCCATTTACCACTTCCTGACTACAAAGACACAAGCACAATGTGCAAGGGACCTCAAGTTCAAATATTTAAAAAATTGTCAAAAGACTCATGAACAAAAGGTGTAAAATATTGGCCAACAAGAATGTCCATATCAAAATACTTAGAAATACTTCAATAGTATTGTCCATGGATGTAAACGAGAATGTCCACATCAACAAACCATAGGTATGATATCAATCCCAACATATGTAAGTTTTAAAGAATTATAGAACAATTAAATGTACTCAATCTAACAAATAAACTAAGTTATATTATGAATAGTTGAAAATGCAAAATGTTAACACAATTCCATGTCTTCGAAATAGACAATTTGCATAGGTGATTCTTGAACATGACTATGAAAAGCCACTCAATAAATAATCATAAACGACAAACTACTTAGAAATACTTAAATAGCATTGTCCATGGATGTAAACAAGGAGATCCACATCAACAAAACATATAGGTATGATATCAATCTCTAACATATATAAGTTTTACATAATTATAAAATAATTAAATTTACTCAATCTAACGGATAAACTATGCTATATTATGAATTATAGAAATTGCAAAATGCTATGCAACATCCGCATCTTTGAAATAGCCAACTTGCATAGGTGGTTCTTAAACGTGACTATGAAAAGCTACTCAATTGTGTAGAATGTCATATAATATACAAAGAGAGTGCTTGTCTACATAAATAAAGAGTATGGATGGTTTGTGGGTAAGATGTTTAAAAATCCAAATAGCTATACAAAAATAAATGAAAAACTTAACACACTTTTAATGCTTATAAGTACAATGCACCTTGGTCATTAAATTCAGCAAGAGTGAAATTATTTCAAGACCCAAACACATGAAATCTAAAATATGATATGCTACATATAACAATTATAGAGAGTAAATGTAGATAGACACCTCATTCTTTCTAAACATGTTGTAATCAACTACATTGCCAAGTATGTAACAAAAGCTAATAAGAGTTCCAAAACTTATTATCAAATGTTGATGTGGCTTTGCAAACATTGAAAACCCTGATGAATTAGAGTCAAAATCATACAAGAGACTTCTAATTGAAACCATTGTCAAAAGAGACATTGGGGCATAAGAAACATCCCATATGTTGTTGGATATTCACTTAGTAAGTAGAGTGTTTGTCACTTTGAATGTTCACAAGAGGTGTTCAAATTAATAGACTAAACTGAGAAAATGACCATGACAAATATGTTAAATCTATCATTGATAGATGCATGCACAAACCATATGTCATAAAAAGTGTTCACTTATTGATGTAACTAGTTCTTCAACATATAATCTGAAGCAAAAGTAAGAAAAAATGGGAGGTAAGGAGTATGGCAGCCATTGTGTGAGTATTCCCAAGGTTTACCACCATACCTACACAACAATTGGATATGTGTGTTTATTTTTGTTCATCGGAGTTATTGCTTTACAAATCATTTTGTGATATATAGAATTTGATATTACATTAACATCAAATTAGGATTCATTCAATTATAATCCTTGGCATGTGGAGAGAAGGATCATTCTAGACAACATTGAAAATATACTGATTATGAAAACTAAGATGTTCAAGATATTCAATGTAACACAATAGAACATAAGTGGAAAACCATCTCTAGCCTACATAGGGGGCAAATTATGGTAGTAAATAAGATAAGATACATTGGGCAGAAGAGATCTTGATAGACAAGCACCATGAAATCATGAATCTCAAAGTGAAGAGTATACTACCAAAGCGATTAAATTTGTAAGCATGATGAAAAATGGTGGATTACTCATATTAGATTATACAACATGAAATATGCCATACGGAACCTTACACGCTAAAAAAAAAACAAGCACATAATATGACCATGACACAATATCATCAAGATGAATATGCCCTACCATTCGGCATGATAATCTAAGGAATAGCAAGGACAGGAAAATCATGTATACTTAGTGTCATTCATCAAGCTCTTCGAGATGAATAGTTACCATAGAATTGCCCCATACTATTATTTGCACCAACTAGAGTTGCAAGATTTAATATTAGTGCATTGATAGTCCATCTAACACTTCAAATCTTGTTCATAATTTGTGCTGATTTAGAAGGAATAAGACTCACAAGTTTTCAAGAACGGATCCAACATATAAAATACAAATTGATTGCTTCACTGTACAAAAATTGTTACAAACATAGCCTCATGAGTCCACCATGTATTTTGTGGAAATGTTAAGATGAGTTCTAGAGGTAGATCAATTGTTCTAATGGAACATTTGTGACAAATACCTCATTTCAGTGATAGACCATTGTACGACAATTACAGATGTACAAAACTATTATGGGAAGAATTCAAAATAGTTGTTACTTTGGACAAGGTATTTAGACAAGGAGAAGGGGAAGACAAACATAGGTTATTAGAAAGAAAATGTAATATTACATTAGATCTAGCCATTAAGAAAGAATTTGACAAGAGTATTCATCTATTTGCAACAAAAGATATTCTACATAACTATAACAAAAGAAAATTGAACACAATGAAACTATGTTACCAGGTTCTTGGGGTTTGGGTGTCGTTCAGAAACGGGTTTGAGTTCAAAAGCAAGGTCTAGTTCGACATACCCACAAGGTACCCAAGGTGGTAGGGTAATGCCCTAGCTGTCCCATCAATGCTCCCAACAAGATTTTTTTTATAATGCTAACACATACGATAGCACATCAATTTGCAAAGGATGGTTGATATTTGGGAAGAACACCATTGGCTTTGTCATGGGACCCAACTTATTATGCTTGTGAAATTAGTAATATGATACTCATCATAAAGTCAAGATCGTCACTATAAAGATATTCCTCAATTGTCACTATAAAGATATTTCTCATGCTGCTTTTCAAGTCATTTGAGACCAAGCTCAACAAACAACATGAATAATTCACGAATTACATCTCAAGTGAATCAGAAGTCAACTGAAGCACTTTTCATCTATTTAAGCATCATGTATCTTTTTTTTTATGTTTTTTATCAATTGATCTATTAGTAATTCCAAAATATTTTTATAATTGATATCGATATCATTTATATCAATGCATAGGTTATCAAGTTTTTATTTATATGATTTTTTAAAAATTATAATAAATGTGGCGAAAGGAAGCCACACCCTTTATTTAAATAGAAATATAAAAGCCAAAGCTACATAAACATAGGCTCTGAATAGACCAGACCTTGTTGTAAAAACAACTAAATCCATGGCACACAAGCCATTCAACAAAACTAGGACTCACTCTGTACACACCCATTTTAACATGGAAACAAAGAGCATGTTATGAGAATTTGAATCTTTTTTGAGTGGATCTTTCTTCCTCTTGTACACAACAGTCCATGTTCCTTTCTCACTACTATCATCAAGAGCCATAAAGCAAGATAGAGACCCCTAAACTAAAAAAGAAACTTTTAATACCTGAACTACCTTTTGCGAGGGAGACTTTGACTTTTGCTTCATCATGGAGGATGCCTAATGCATTGATGAAAGATCCAATGAATTACCTACACACTTGGGCAATACATTCAAGCCTTGGTTGGGCTCAAAAGAGGACCGTGAATCCCTCAACGTGCCTTTAATGGTAAAATGATGAGGAAGAACATCTTTCTAACATGAAACCTAGCAATCCAATTTGTGCTTGGAATTAGGGCAATCTTCTGCAATGTGACTAGTTTCATAACACCTACAACAACAAAAAGGCAAATCCTCATAGTTCAAAGGCCGAGTCCAACAACAATCAACAACTTTTAGAATAATATCTACAAAAAGACCTTTCAAGATGTCTAAATCAACCAAAATGTGAGCAAAAAAGTTGTATGAGAAAAATTAGAGGTCTGTGTATCTATCACTAAAAAGCTTATTGCTTCAAAACAAGGGTCAATCAAAAACTGAAGCAAACGATTTTGTAGGAAAACACATACAAGCATTACATTGAATGACTAAATAGCAAGACTGAAGCAGGATGCCAAGGCTTGAGCATGAGAAAGTGTTGGCCCTAAATATAACAATAATCACAAAGGGAATTATAACAATACTTGACAGAGTTGACACAATAAAAAATGGCAATAAAAAACCCTTGTGCACAAGCATAAATCTCAATATTACCTTCTATGATGGGCCACCAAGTTTCAAATATCCAATTGTGTAAACCAAGAATGCCAAACCAAAAACAATTGAATTGACCAACTAATTCATTTGCAGCGAAAAATTCTTCACCTTCAATCACATCCTCTCATTTCATCACCAAACACCAAAATAGGGGACTTTTTAGCACAAGTAAGAAGCTTATCATTCACCTACAATTCTTTTGTAAGACTCCTAAATTGAAGCAAGATCTACCCTAGCATTAGCACCTTTCACAAATGTAGAGCTTGAATCAAGCCCTAAGGACCCAGATCTTGATGAAAACTTGCTAGAAGAAAAGGTAGTAGTATCCTTATTCAACTTTTTTGTAGTCAAGACTGCATTTGCTATGAATTCCCTAAAAGAATTCCCTAGTTTCCATGGAGGGCTCTATAGTTGTGAGATCCCTACATATTTGCATGTTTTATGGCTTCTATACATGGTAGGGATCAAATCCATGGAGGTGACATCCTACGACAATTCTTGTCTCCTTCATAGTCATAGATCAATTGCCATCGCCCCTCACATATTTAGAAGCTAAGGAAATTAGGAATTCAGGAGTGTACGTATATAATATTACAAATTATATATCTCTTTTTCAAATTATGGGTATTTTAATATATTTATAATATCATATATAAAAATAAAAACATATACAAAATATTGTGGGTGGTAGGGTGGGCGACCCTCTAGGATGGCAGAGGGAGGTGGCATATTGCCACAGTGGCAGTTGGAAGACGGTTTCCATTGTTGAGGTGGCAATTCAGCAGTTTGGGTGGCGATAGCTTGTTATGTCATTAAGTTGGACGTAAGGGGGTGTCAGAAATTTAGCTGGCCGCCTTGTTAAGTGATGATAGTTTTTTTTTAAGAAAGGCGAGCTCATGTTAAAGGAGAGACAACTAGCATTTTGGGAGGTGGTACGATTTGAGTTGGGTGGCGGCGTTTTCGGAGCCCAAGTTATTTTTGGCAAGCTTGGTTCTCTTTCACATTATGCATTTCTTTCAAATGTGAGGTGTTTGTGGGTTTCTTGCCTTCCTTTCTATCAAGTGTCACTGGTAGGAGGTTGAGGATGGCAAAGAGTTCAAAGTTTATAGTGAAGGTTTCTATTGCGGGCCTTGCTCGATTCGGAGCGGACACTCCAATATCCCTGCGTTCGTCGACGAGATAGGCTTCTTTCAGGGAAGTCACTGACTAGCATTTGAAACGGATTTTGGTGAAATACGATCCGTTGGTGCTTGCGACAGTGAAGATGGTGTTGGGTTCTGGTCATCTCGAGTCCAAGGAGTACGGGAGAGACAATTTGCATATCTCTTCCCGTTTCCTTGCCTCTCTGTTAGACAATTTGGAGCCGAAGGTGGAGGCAAAACAATTGTTGTTGAAGTTGTTCAAAGAGGACCTGGTCGAAGGCGTTGATGAGGTGCTTCGTGTGGTGTTAGAAGGCAGGGGATGCCCGCGTCCCTGCGATGTGGAACGAGTGAGCTCGGAGGACACGGTGAAAATTTACCCCTTCCTTTTGGATTTGCAGGGTCTAGGACTAATGCGGCATAGGGTAATTGCGGCAGTTGCCATTATCTTTCTGAAGAAGGTGTTCGGGTTGATGGCGGTGGATAAGGAAGATTGGATGGAGGAGTTCGAAGATTTTGCAGTCTTAAACAAATTTTTGTAAGCTGGGGTGGTTTATTTTTTGGGGGTGGTTTTTTTTTTGGTCGTACTGGTTAGGGTAGTTCTGGATGTCTCGTCGCCATTATAGTGGCCAATGTTTGTTAATTTTAGCTATGGTTAGTGGTAGTCAGTTAGCAATATTTTGGTAGTTCGTTAAGCACTTGGTATGGCATTTTGGGTGGCTCTTGAGGGCTGGTTTACAAGGGTTTTCTATTCGCCCTCTTTCCTGCATGGCAGACGCTTGTAATTCTGGTTTTTTTTATTAATATAAATTAAAACTCTTATGTATCAAAAGAAAAAAACATATACAAAATATCAAATATTTTTTATTAATTGATTCATTATAGAAAAAAATATTTGATTTTACATATGTTTATTAATATATCAAAAGTTGATTGGCTAAAGCTAAACTCGTTCCTTGGCAACCCTATCCTACTATGGTTGTGGTTGACTTGGACCAACCTAATGAGCCAATCTATGACCACAATAATTAATTACATGGAAAGAAAGCTAGCATACCTAAGAAGGAAAAATTTAATTAATCAAAGCATTTCTACAAGCAGTTCCAATACACATGATAGCTTTATTCCAAGAGGAAAGTAAAATTGTTGAAGTTCCAATATTGCAAAAGAATTTGTGGAGTGGGAAAACCAAAAAACACTCCCTTAGTGCTCAAGAAAAAAAATCCAAGCAATAAAAGATAGGAATTTGATTTGAGATCCATAAGGTCGTGAATTTAGCTTTAGGAGCGAAGATGTTGTGAAGAGTATATTAAAAACAACATGCTTTAGAACAAGCTAACTGGATGGATGTACAAAGAGTTAAGGAATGGAAAGGTAATTTTCTTTAGAGCCTCTTTCGTATGGTTCTCAAATGTGCGAATATGGGAGAAAAAAAGTGCCTTGAATATCATAATTGGTCAATACTTGGAACCTCATATCAAAATAAGCTACCAGACAAAGATAAGAAAATTCTAGAAAAAAGTTAGAGCTTATCAAGATAATGGGTTTATTGGGAATAGGCTAAAAAGGACTAAAGCTGTATGGAAAAACCTCAAAAAGTTTAGCATAATTTTGATAGATATATGAAAGCCAATCCAAGATAAGCAAGAGGGGAGTGGATCTTTAGAGATGTTGATGGACAACTTTTCACTCTAATTGGAACTAAATAAAAATAATGAGGCAAAAGAAATGGCTCCCTTGAGGGGAATAGAGCATGTGATAGAGCTAGAGGAGGGGCCAAACCTGTGATCACTACCCCCTATAGGCATCCTAAGAGACTTAAGGATGAGATTGAGAAAATCATTCAAGAGCTTTTGGAGATGGGGCACATAAGGCCAAACAACAGTCCATTTAATTATTTGGTTGTGTTGGTGAAGATGAAGGATGGAACCATGCGCATGTGTGTGGATTACAAAGCATTGAATAAGAAGACAATTAAGAATAGGTACCCTATCCCATGCATTGATGAGCTACATGAAGTAGTCTATTTCTCCAAAATAGACTTGAGATCAGGATATCATCAAAATAGAGTCAGAAAGGAGGATGTGGAGAAGACTGCATTCAAATGCCATTTCGTCCATTTTGAGTTTCTTGTCATGCCTTTTGGTTTGACAAACGCACCAACTACTTCCCAGTATGTATGAATAGGGTGTTCAACAAACAGTTACGTAAGTTTGTGTTAATTTTCTTTGGTGACATCCTTATTTATAGTAGATCATGGGAAGAGCATTTGAGGCACTTTGATGAAGTGTTGAGTATTCTTGAGAGTAAGTCACTTTTTGCAAAAGAGTCCAAGTGTGAGTTTGGGATGACTGAGTTATTGTATTTGGGGCATATTATTAGTGCTAATGGTGTACATGTTGATCCTAATAAAATCAAAGCAATACTTGATCGACCACCACCCACTAATTTGACACAGATTAAGGGACTTTTTGGCCTATGTGGGTCCTCTAGAAGGTTTGTTAAGGGTTTTTCACAAGTTGCTGCCCCACTTACTGATTCGACTAAGAAAGGGGCTTTCTCTTGATCTGAATCAGCACAGAAATCATTTGATCTGTTTAAAAACTTGAGGAGCTCGTATCCTGTATTGGCAATTCCTAACTTCTCTAAGCCATTTGAGCTCGAGTGTGATGCTTCTAGAGATGGTATTGGGGCTGTCCTCATGCAAAATAAGCATCCAATTGCTTTTGAGAGCAGAAAATTGAGAGGGAGTGAGAGAAGTTACTCTATATATGATAAAGAGATGTTAGCCATAATGCATGCTTTGGCTAAGTACATGCAATATCTTGTTGGGGCAAATTTATTGTTAAAACCTAAGTCACAAGGTTCAAATTCAAATTCGAGTTTGGCAACATTGAAATTTAGATGAACTTCGACAAGGAAAAAATTTGAAAAGTAAAAAATTCGGATTAAATTCACCTTATATAAATATGTTAAATTTAAAATAAAATAATATTATATTAAATATAGTATATTTGTTAACTTTAATTTAAATACTTTACATCTATTAAATTTAATTTAAATATGCTAAATTTAATTTGATTGAAATATGCTAAATTTAATTTGATTTAAATATGTTAAATTTCAATTTAAATACTTTAAATATATTAAATTTTAATATATTAAATGTTATATTAAAATTTAACATTTTTAATTTTAATATAACATTTAATATATTTAAAGTATTTAAATTAAAATCGGCACCGCCCACACATAAATCGTGCTCATAATGATTAATATTACCGACGAGCGCTGCATATAAACTCGGAGCATTTAATATATTTGTTTAATTTAATTTAAATACTTTAAATTTCTTCCAGTGCACAATCATGGGAAATAAAATAAGGAAGTCTGTGAGGCAAACGCAGCCACCATGGCCATGCAATTAGCAGCTCTTAACCCGAGCAAGCGGTGAGTGGAATTTCAATGCATGCCAGAAGAGATTTTTTGTTCGATCGTGTTGGTGATGATATAAATAAATTCCTCGAGACAATGGTATTGAGCTTTGAAGGTGCTACAGAGCATGCTACGAGGCTTAGCTGTTATTTGGATTTAAACCCAGGTGACATTTTCCGTGAAAATCCCGAGCCGAATGTTAACGAATTTAATAGAAAATTTTGAAGTTTGCCAAAAATTGAATGTCATGCTTGATATTCGGTGAATCCTATGACTTAGGTTAAAACTGATCATAATAGTCTAAAATATTTTCTTAATCAAGAGGACTTGAGTGAAAGACAACAAAAGTGGGTTAGCAAACTACAAGCATATGATTTTGATATTGAATATGTAAAAAGGCAAACGGAATATGGTGGCTAATGCACTATCTAGAAGACCTCATTTGTGTGTTTTTCCTAAGAGAGCAGCAGATTGGAAGGAGAGTATACAAGCTGATTATGCAAAAAATAACCTTACCAACAGCATTTTAGATGGTACATTGCACAATGATAAATACAGTGTAGGGGATGGTTTGATCTTTTACAAGGAGAGGATATTGTTGGTGCCTAAATCAAAGTTGAAAGAGCCGATTTTTAAGACTTTTCATGACACTCCAATGGCTGGACATCCGGGGTTTTATAAGACTTACAAGTAGATCCGTGAGAGATTCTCATGGAAGGGGATGAAGGAGGATATTACCAAGTACATTTGTGGGTGTCAAGTGTGCCAACAAAATAAAGATGAGCATGCATACCTTGCTGGTTTGCTACAACCTTTGCCCATTCCTACTCAAAAGTGGGAAAGTATTTCAATGGACTTCATCACAAGGCTTCCCAAGGTGCAAGGGAAGGATTGTATTTATGTTGTGGTAGACTGTTTGACAAAATTTGCCCTTTTTTTGCCGTATTAGTAGGTTATACAGCGTTACAGATGGCAGATTTGTTCTTTAAGGAGGTGTTTAGACTACATGGGGCACCAAAGAACATCATTAGTGATAAGGCCAGCAAGTTTATGAGCTTGTTTTGGCAAGAGTCGTTTAAGTTATGTGGTACTGAGTTAACTCCCAGCACTAGTTACCACCCCCAAATAGATGGTCAAACTGAGATAGTCAACAAATGGGTGGAAGGTTACCTACAGAAATATGTTTCAGGACAGCGGAAGGCATGGGTAAAATGGTTGCACTTGGGGGAGTTTTGTTACAACTCCACATTTCACATGTCTATCAAGATGTCACCTTTCATGGCCTTGTACAGTTATGAAGCTCCTAGCTTCATTGATTGTTGTTTGGTGATTGTAGGGTGCCCAGAGCTAAGGACTTCTTGTAGAAGAGTCAGGACATTATGAGGGCATTGAGAGAAAACATTCAGCATGCTCAAAATCAGCAGAAGTTGTACGCAGACCAACATCATATAGAGCGAGAGTTTGAGGTGGGTGATGTGGTTTATGTTAGATTGCAGCCATATAGACAGTCCACTCTGTTGGCGTTTAAATTCGCACCTCTGGAATGCGTATTTGAAATGGACAGCTATGCACAGATAAACTGCTCTTCAAATTAGAAGGGGAAGCTCCCTCTTGCTGATGGTGTTGAAAGAAAGTAAACTAAGAACTAAGTTGCCTATCTTTTTGATCAGCTAGAGCACAAGGTTTATAAAACACAAACGCCGCAGCTGAGATTTTCTAAGTTAAGAATTTCAACTACGACTAACTTAAGCTAATGACGTTTCTACCTTCTCAAGTAATAGCAGAGCGAGAGAAACAAGAAATGAACGAGATTGATTTTTGACAAAATACTTCAATAAACTCTCTCTCAACAAAACATCTACACACTTCAATGCAAGTTGAAATCAAGATCATAAAAGTATAACATAAATAACGGAAATCTGAAATTTTGGATCAAGGCAAAGGAGGCTCATGATTTTATTACTCAAACTTCTGGAACAATACTCACTTCTAACATGCCTGGAACAAGAAATTGCAGCTAAAGAGGCTTGCAATCTTGTTCTTACACAATAGAAACAGCAATCACACTAACTCCTTGTTGGCTAAAGAGGCTCAACAATTTGCTATCACAACACAATTGAACTGAAACTGAATAACAACTTGCTGCAATACAGGCTCGCAATTTGCTAACACAATAACCATTCCAACACAAAGTGAACTGACACTGAATAACAACTTACTGGCTAAAAGAGACTCGCAGTTTGTTATCGCAATAACCATTAAAGAAACTAATGAGCAAAGGCTCTTATTTATAGGCAAGCAGAGGAGTAGGGAACCCTAAAATCTCCTTGCTTTCACAATCTAGGGCTTGCTCAGCAAGCAAGCTTTATTTCTAAATCTAGAAAGAAGATAACGTCTAACACTTAAGAAAGCAGGAAAAGCGGGAAACGCCAACTATTACATTTATCTTCTTTCTCTTCTTCAAAGAATGGATAAGAATTGTTCCAAGAATAGAAAGAAAGCGGAAAGAAAGCTGCTTTAAAGTTTAATCATATCCGCTAAAAAGCAGGAAACTGGGTCTTGATCAGGTGCATTGATACTATCTAAGGCAATATTCTGATTCTCCAAGATCTCCTCGCCTTCTGTGATCAAACTTAGAGAATCCTTCACTTCTTTGGCCGCTTTATGAGTTATGTTCTTGAAAAGCATCGCTGCCCAAAAAGATGACTCACTAATTGATAGCTTGGCGGCTCTGCAACTTTATGTTTCTGACACCTCTCTTGATTTCCAACCAAAGAGTATTGCACAACTCTTTTCTGATACCTTTCCTTTTTCTCATATCACACCTTCTCTCATTCTTCAGCTAAGATGATGAAGTTTTGTCATAGCGCTGATTTGGTCTTAAACTCAAGGGGAGTGTACTCCATATTGAAAACCTTGAAGAATGACTGTAAACTCACCTATGTTTAGACAAGCTTTGAGCAATTTCCTATTTTTAGAATGCTGGTTTTTCTTCCTCTGACGAACAAATTTTGGAAATTTTTCTGAGATATGGGTTTTGCTCAGAATTTCGTTGCAAGACAACCCGGATCGTCCGTTTTTGAAAATCTTGAATTTTGACTGAAAAAACAGCAAACCCTAATTTCTTCAATTTTTCACTGAAAAAGCTGGCACCTGGGTTTTGTTCAGAATACAATTAGAAATGGCCCCAGTTGATCAGATTTGAAAAACACTAATGGCTGATCGAAAAAGCAGCCAACCCTCGAATTTGAAATTTTCTTGAAAAAGCTGTGATATGGGTTTTCTTCAGAAGACTATTTTGAGAGGACCCAGATGATCAAAATTTGCAAACTCTGAAGATTTCACTGACATGCAAGGAAAAAGCAGCTGCTGCAACTTGATGAATTTCTCCAAAAATTCCTCAAAAGAATCAGATGAAGAAACACAGAAGGCTGAAAATTGAAATCTTTGATCTTCTCCTTCAAAAATTTGATCTTCTGGATGAAAAAGCATGAAAAAGCAAGATCTTATGTTGCTGGTCTGAAAATTATTTATGAAAATCAGCAACCTTGAACTCTTGAATCTTGAAATAAAACCTCAAAGTTGCTGCTCCACTTTCCTTCTTTGGAAGCCACCTGCAAAAAATGATGAAAACTAAAAGGAAGAGATGTCTTAAATAGATTTAGGGCTTGAAATAGATTTGCTTTCTTTTGCTTTAATCTTCAAACCCTAAACTCAACTTGTTCAATGAATTTAGACATTCATCTTTCGTCTTGCAATTTTAAAACTTGAGAATTTTGACTAAGGCATGACAAGTTGGGCGCCCTTCTTGGCTAGGGGCGCCCACTTCACCCAGTGTTAGTCATTTTTTGAGTTTTTTCAACTTTTCACCATTTTGACCCCTTACTTTGACTTCGATCTCTGGCTTCCAGATTGATCCAATGAACGAGCTAGATGATTCATCGCGTAGCCTGACTGTTTCTGAGAAGATTGTTTTGGAGGCGCCGTTGACGGAAAACTTCGTTTTGACCTTCAAATTCATGGGAGCCTATTTCTTCCAGGGGCTCTGAACTTTCACAGTGTTAGCCATTTTTTCATGATTTTCAATTCCTTCATTCCCTTCTATCTTCTGATGAAATCTCAATTCCAGTAGTTACGCTGATCTGATCGACTGACCGTCAACTCCATTGGATAGCTTGACTAAAACTAACGAAGCGATCTTAGAAGCCAAATCTGCAAATTCTAACATCTCAGGGCTCAAAATCTTGGGCGCCCTTTCTCTCCAGGGGCGCCCAACTTAAGCAGACTTAACCATTTATCACTTTCTTCATCCTTTCACTTCTACAGATGATCTCGCCTGATCTGGTGATCCGGAGCTCGGATTGACTGACCGTTGGGCTTGTCGCGAAGCTGAGAGGATTTTGGAGGGGGTTCTCTGGGAGCAACTTCATTGAAAAGTTGAATTTGGGCCTTCAAAAGCTTGGGCGCCCTTCCTCTCCAGGGGCGCCCAACTTCACTATACTTAGAATATTTTTCATAAATCTTACCTTTGCTTTTGAATTCTGAAATTTCACTCTTGTTGCACCCTATGTTCTGCCTCCTGTATCAGACGACTGCCAACTCTGATTAACATGCTGAAGGTCTCGTTGGAAAGCCTGACCAGTTTTGAGGAAGTGATCTTGGAGGTTTCACTGGCAAAATCATTCGTTTGGGCTCTCGAAATCATCAGTGCCTTTCTCTTCTAGGGGCGCCCATTTGCTTCAGACTTGGAATATTTTACCTAATTTTCATCTTTACTTTTGAACCGTTATTCCATACTTTCAGCTTGATCTGGATTCGCCGGAGAACGACAAGTCAAATGCTCTGACGAAGACAGCCATTGCGAAGTTGTTTGAATTCTGAAGAGACCGAGCTCAATTGCAAACCCTAATTGCTAGATTTTCCCTTCCAAAAGACTGGGCGCCCCTGGGCACCTGGGGCTCTGAAAACTTCCAGAATTAGAAAATTTTCTATGATTTTCACTTCATCTTCTGGTTGAAAACCCTCTGTTTGACCTCGAATTTTGGGTGACTGAATGATCCGTTGACTGCATCGCCGGACTTGCTGCGGAGCTGGAAGGATTCTGAATAACTTTGACTGAGAGCTCAAACCCTAATTCCATCATCTGGTGCCCTAAAAAGATGAGCGCCCTTCTTCACCTGGGGCGCCCATGTCAAGCAGACTTAGCCAAAATCTGGTAAATTTCACCTTGCTTCTTCATTCAACATGCATGTTCATCATTTCGTCTTTTGTTTGATGCTTGATCATTGAATCTGACACCTGGCAGCTAACTGACCTCCATTGATGACCTCGGAGCTCCTGATATGCTTCTGAAAAAGCAGAATAGACCCACTAGGGCAAAACTAATTATTTTGAAATTCTGACTACACCAGCCTGATATAGACGTATTTTGAACCAATCAAAATCAGTTTGAACCCTAACGGACCAACTTTCTATTTTTAGAAAGTTTTGCCAGTAGTCGTTTTGAAAGAAAAGAAACCCAAAAAAGTTACTATTTTTAGAAAATTTCAAAAAATAGCAATTTTCCTAAAAAGTAGGGATGAAAAAACTGAGATCTGGGTTTTGTAGATTAAGCTACTCTTAGCAGACTCAGATCGTCAGATTTTGAAAATTTTGCGTTTTAACCCCTCATGCAAGACCTGCACACCCAAATTTTGACCTTTTTTTACTGATTTAACAAGACTTTTACTCATTTCTTCAAAATGTCTAAGTGTAAAAAAAAATTTAATTTTGGGGTACAACACACTCTCGAGAAGAGTGGGGTAGAGAAGCTGAAACCTCATTTCTATGGTCCTTTTAGAGTCACCAGGAGAGTAGGGGAGGTGGCTTATGAGCTCGAGTTACCAAAGGGGAGTAAAGTGCACAATGTTTTTCATGTGTCATGCCTCAAGAAGGGGCGTGGACATAATGTGACCCCTTCAGCAGTGTTGCCCCCATTGGATGAGGAGGGCAAGTCGGTACTGTTCCAGAGGCAGTGATGATTTCAGAGAACAGATCGTCAGGAGGAGAGTTATTACAGAGTATTTGGTGAAGTGGCAGGATTTACCAGTTGAGGATGCTACTTGGGAGAGTGAGCAAATTTTACAGCATCCTGCATTGCGATTGCTTGAAGACAAGCAATCTTGGGGAGGAAGGACTGTAATGTCCCCTCCTAGCCTCTGAGCAATGGAGATGTCCTTTAGCCTATTCCAAAGTTCCTGTAGGCTAAATGGAGTTGGTAAGGGAACTCAGTGCCAGTCCTTTCTGTGGAGGGTTTCAATGTTTCAAGCAAGTCTTTCTATTTTTAGTAGGGGCCAATTCCAACACTTACTATTTATAGTAAGTTGCTTTGCTAATCAGTTTTCATCCTAGCTTGGGTTTTCAGTGTATTTACTATTTTTAGTAGTTACTAAAAATAGTAAGTTTATTTATCGTAACTAGTCCTGGCCAGGCTTCATTTAGCAATATCTTTCCAACTTGGGTGTTGGGTTTTGCTAAGGTTTGATTAATTTAATATTTGAATTCCTCACTTAAGACGTTTTTAAAAAGTTATTTTATAACTTAAGTTGAGGGGTCGGAGGGTCATCAAAAAGCACCTTGGCACCTAGTTCAATGATTTAAGTTGTTTTAAAAGCAACAAAAGTGATTTAGAAGGCTGGATAAGTGGGATGCCCAAGCGAGGCATAAGTGAAGTTTAAAATGATTTTTTAATTAAAAAGCAAAGGAAATAGGGCGTGGCGTTTTGGAGGGAAGATGAATTTCAAACTTGGTCACCCTAATCCCTCATTGACACTTTATAACATCATTTTGGAGTCTCATTTGTTCATGTCTAAGTTGGTTGCATAACAGGATGCTGCTGGATTTTCTCCAAAGGTCTGCAGTTTGGTGTTGAGGACAAAAACCCTCTTCATTTGGGTGCTGGTTTTGGTGGTGAGAGATCCACCCTAGTCAATTTGGGTGTGATTCTACAGAAGGGTCCACTTGGAGCTTCACAAATTTCAGGTTTTCAGTATTTTGGCATTGATAAGATGAGGATTTTTGAATATTTTTAAGGTGTTGCTTTTTGGGTTTGGTGTGAATAAGCTTGGTTTTGTTGGGACTGATTATGGCGTTGTTTTTCAAGGAGGTATTTGTGGGTTTGAAGCTGCTTACAGTGATTCTCTGAACATTACCTTTCCAAGGCAGAAGTTGGTAGTTTAATCATAACTCCATATCAGTTAGGGTTTGCACTCTAGGTATTGGTTCAAC
The DNA here is from genome assembly GCA_007258455.2 of Sequoia sempervirens. Classification (NCBI taxonomy): domain Eukaryota; kingdom Viridiplantae; phylum Streptophyta; class Pinopsida; order Cupressales; family Cupressaceae; genus Sequoia; species Sequoia sempervirens. The sequence goes on from VDFB02252616.1 coordinate 239,926,449, forward strand.
AGAAGCTCCTCATCAAGGCGTCCTAAATTATTTATTCACATGAATTTATTGAACAAATTCTGATTTATTAGAACAGGTCGCCCTCCTCAGGTGGCCGCCCTCTTGTGGGTGTTTTCACAGTTGCAGGCCTGCTGATGTATAGGCCAATATCCACCATCATTGGAGACTGAAAACAGTGGTCTTGGAGTTGGAAATTACAAGGGGATTGCTGTTAAACAAAGTGGTATTGTTCGTTGCAAGCTAGGAGTTTACAATGTTGCTGAATGAGCCATTATACCAGGTCTGATATGAACATTTCTGAGTCTGATTTTATTGTATGCAAAGACTGTTTTTCTGTCATGCTATCTGACAAATGAATTCTGAAAGTTTGTCTAATTGTAAGCAATTTTTATCTATATTTCCTATACTTGTGCTCTTTACATATCATGCATGTTTGAAACAATGAATGGCAATTGAAAACCAAACAAACATCTGCAAACACTTTCAATCAGCAATCAGAACAAATATAAAAAAAAAAAAAACTGGGGCAGTCATTACAGTGCACTCTGTAAAGTTTATAATGTGTATCAAACATATGAGAATGATAAAAGAAACAACAAAGTATTGGGTTAATGATAAAAGATGCGGCTTCTGGTTTTGCTAACTTTCTTGTAACTAGAATATGCTTGGCACTGAAAAGGAAGATTTACCTGTAGGCAGGAAGCAGATGCTTAAATTTGATTTTTGAAATTCATGTTATATTTTTATTTTCTTAATTTGGAGTCAATACCAACTGGGAGTTGGTATCTCAACCAACATTTTTTGCAGGCCTGGGGTCCCTTAACCCTAAGTATCTTTAGCCCAAGAAAAATTAAATGAGCTATGAATTTCTACACACTTCACTACTAAGATGAAAACAATCAGTCCTTGCTGGTTCACTACCATGCATGGCAACGGATGTGAAAGGGAAGAATTTTGCTGTAACTGGAAATTATGAAGTTCCATGAGCTTCATCAGTTATATTATGGCCTTATCCTAGGCCATTCCAATGCAAGTAACAAGCTCTAATGTTGTAATAAAATAAATCCTTCACTGGCTAACCTTAGGACTCAATGGTCTAGTTTAATGATAATGTCTCGACTCTCGACACATGTTCTAAATCTTCTTTATTCTGGTGAAACAGAAAATCATGATTCCCAGTCATTACTTTCCAATAGAGATTGAGATATTTATCTTCTGACAACATTATTATAGTTCCTTCCTCTAGGCACTAACCACCCACTGTTGATCTTAACAGAAAACCGCCTAGCTGGCTGTGCCTGAAGGTCTGCAGTGGGATTGGAGCACAATCAGAGGTATTCAGCAGACTGGGCACTAATACACAGCAGGCAGCAGACCTGCCACTACTTACCTGCACATCGCCGCCCTCAGAACCCTCAAAAATAGCCCCATTCAAGACTTCCAGGCCTAGCACAGAAGTGTTGGTTTCTTGCAGACATAAAGGCTTTCAGATCTGAGATCAGAATTTAGTGCAAATCAGGCTACAAGAAGTTGTTTCAGACCCTAGGTGGATCCAACTATTCCTCTTGGTCAGTGACAGAAAATTCTGAGCTATTACAGTGCATACTTGCAGATCTAACTACCATTCCCACAAGTATTACAGTCCAGTTCTGAGTTGTGACGCAAGATATAGGGCAGCCACTGAAAGTCATTTCAGGTGACCATCGTTCAACTATTGTTTCCTGAACTCTATTGTCTACTAGTGTTATCCAGGAAAATCCGACCTTACAAATTTGTATTCCAAACTCTGTAATTGTTTGCATTAATCATTGGTTTGGAGTGTTGCACAATGCTCCTATTTACATATGCAGTGAATTAACATTAAACCCTACGAAATCAGACAAAAATGTGTATTGTCCAAACATAATTTCTAGGATATTTCATATTAACACGCAGCTGATTTCTGAAATATGCTTTTACATAATAATGCACTGCAGAAACAATAAATGCAATAAAAACACAATTTCTAGAAATGGTAAGCCATGCGAACCACAAGATTGGTAGAAGAATGGCCCTTCCTAATTTTGATTAATACAAAATTAAAATGATATTTTCAAATTGCAAAAATAATTCTTTAAAAATATGTGATCAGATTGCAGATATTTCCTTGTATTTCAAACAATATAAATCATCCAAGAAACCATTATAAGATGATATTTCAATCAATATCAATAACACTCAGGCACAAGAAAATCAACAATCTATCAAAAAAAATATGCAAACAGCTTAGGAAAATTTCTTTGGACAGTTGGGGTTAGAAAACAGAGACGATTCCTTAAGAAGAAACCTAAGTAGAATTGTAGTTCTTTTCTGCCAGGCTCCCAATACAGTGGGAAAAAAGTTTACCATTTATCAAATCGCCAAAGGAACAAAGAATTGTCAACAGAAGCCCAGGCCCTCCGAATTTCAGGAAATATACCACAAAGGGCTGTTCCTTCACCTCCAGCTGCATTGTAACGGTCTATTAAAACAGGTGGCAACTCTCTAGCATTAACAACTTCAATAGAACGAGGCCACTGCAAGACAATTCAAACATGCTTCAGTAATTTTTGGACAACTACAGTGGAGTATAAACAAACAGATAAAATACTTTCTGATTTGAATGTCAATAAAAGATTTTTCTGAAACTTGGCTGAAAGTACATGATTATCAACTGAAAATGAAACTCTGCAGCAACATAGTGGTAGCCCCAAGAAAAGAAGCACAAAAGATGATTTGCATAAAGACCCAAAAGATCATACCAACCAGTGTTCCACGGGGTTTCGGGGACGAGGACGGGGGGGTGGCAGGGGACACACTTCGGGGACACAGGGATGCGGGGTATAAGTTTGGGGGCGGCGGGGGGACGGAAGGGGGACGGCAAGGGAGTGGTGCGCTGAAATACATATAGTACTTGAAAAATTAGTTATAAAAAGATGTATAACTGTAGAAGCCTTAGGAACAAGTAAAGTATAAAGTTTAAACACATTGCAATGATTTCATTGAACTAGTGAACATTGAAAATCAAAATGAAAATATACTCATCAGTTCAAGCCCCCTTATCTGCCATTGACAGCGATTATTCAAGGTCTGGTTTATTTGTACTCAGTAATATATGCATTGTCTTGATCAGTTATTGTATAATCTGCTCAAATACTGAGTTAGAAGTCTGCTGTAGCAAACTGAGTATTCTGTGCAAGCATTTCAGTCTTTAACTTTAAGTCACACAGAAATTACTTGTAAAAGGCTGTTATATTATTTCTGTTATTGCATATTTTGGGTTACTCTGTCAGCACAGTCCTAGTGTGTCTATGAGAAAAGTATATTGATTGTAATGATGATTCAGTCAGTTCACCAAGGCTTGTAAAGCTCATATCTACGGTGTTCTTAAAATGCTAGAGACATGAAGTGTTTAAGTTGATTTTCCATATAGTATGTTCTGTCAATTTGAATGTTTTAGGTAAATGAAAACAAAAAAAATGATACTTAGTCTTTGACTTAGGGTAACAAATAATTAAATTTAACTTAAATCTTTTAAGTTGTAATAGTTTTCATTTTTGTTTTTTAAATTTAAAAGAAAAAATCATTATTTTAATGCATTTTTGTGGGGGACGCCCAAGAGTCTCCTCAGAGTCTTGGAGAGGCCTAGAAGTCCCCTTTTGGAAGAAACGTTAAGGGGACGGCGGCAAAATGGGGGGACGTTTCCTAGGCGTCCCCGCGTCTCGGGTTCATCCAAAATTTCAGGGGGGGGGGAGCCGCGTCCCCATGGAATGGTGATACCAACAGTAACAAAGCAGAGCAGCATAACACCTGGACACAACAAACCTACAACAAACGAAGTGGATACAGTAACACTTATTTTTAAAGAGTAAAGCTTAAGTTCATCGGTAAAAAGGAATATTAAATTAAATACATAAGTTGCTAGTTTGGGTTCAAGTTTGCATTCAGGTTTGAAGTTTGGGTTCACAATTCGGCAGACATTTTTTTCCCAGGTTCAGTACATCTGGGTATGGCAATACAATATATATAAGATATTCATAATAGCTATATAGATTAAAAACTAATAAAAATATATTTTTTGGTTTATATATAAATATATTAAAAATAAATAAATAATTTATATTTTTTTTAAAATAAATTGACAAATAATAAATAACCTAGAAACTTAATAATATTAGTAACAATATCAATAATGACTAATTGAAAAACCCATTGAAAAAAATTACTGCTAGGAAATCTAGATGCTATAAGAAAATAAATAAAACAGTAAAACTTGTAAAGACAATAAAACAACTTCCATTAGAAGATTTGGTAAGTGATGAAGTACCAATTACCAAACATGATATCTTTTGCATTGGAAGAAAACAACATGAAATAATCTACTGGTTTATTGAAAAAAAGCCATTAATAAAAGTCACTTAAGTCTCTAAACCACACGATACAAGTGTAAGGATGTCAAAAGAACTGTAAATCATCCAACAGAAGTTAAGATGAGACAGAGAATTGTGAAGTGCGCAATAGGCATAGCAGCAACAGCAAATGATGATGAAACCACATTATCAAGGTTTAGAGGCTAGTAAAAGACCTGCAAATCACACAATTGAGGGTTAAAGCCAGCTTCGCTATGTTGCTGGGTATGCCCCCCCAAGTCCCGGTCCCACACCAAACTGGTCTAGGTACCAGTCTCACGACGGGAGCGGCCTGGGTTCACCTAGAGTGGCCCAGGCACCTCGGGCAAACCCAAGGGGAACTAAGGGTCACCCAAAGAAAAAAATCATTTTTTAAAAACATTTTTATAAACAAAAAAGGTGCGAAATACCTAATTTCACCCCCGTGATAAAATTGTAAAAATGGTGTCCGCCATGAAGGTTTGTGTGGTTTCAAAGGCCTTAATTTGAGTGTTGCCCCCAAACTCCCATGAGGGGCAGTGCCCCTCAACCCTATTGGGGTCTCCACTCACAAACCCCCACTAGTTACTAGGATCTCTTGTCGGACAAGAAACTTGATTAAAATGGGGTGGTGACAAGGAATTGGGATCTAACTCTTGAGTGTGTTGATTTAGACGTTATTGTCACACAAATTGCCAAAAATCTCTTTAGATGAGACAGCTTCTACATATGACATGGCTAGTGGAAGTGGTATTGTAACTCATTGTGGTTCAAATGAAATTGAACCTAATTTTGACTTTGATGCTCTCAATGAAGAGCAATATGAAGCTTACTGAATATTGATTATAGTTTTCATTGTGTATTGACTTTTGACAAGTCACTAAATTATGAATTTACGGGTTTTTTCTTTTTTGCAAATTACGAGGTATTTAATGATTTTTGTTGGCAATTATAACTATAAGTATTACTGTTTTTATATTTTATAATTTAAAAAAAAATTATATATATATATATATATGTATATACAGCCATACCATACCCAAGAGAAATAAAATTGTCATATCAATGTACCCTAACCCCAACCCCATACCAGAACCAGCAACTTAGCAGCTTTTTAATCAGCAACAAATCCACAGTGAACCCAGTGCTGCCTCAGACCCAGACCCATACCAGAACTGAATTTCTGCAATAAACAGGCCTAAATAGAAGACCGGTAACATACTTGAATATGGAAGATAAGATAGCCACATTAACCACTAGAAACACCAACTTAACAATTACAGAGACTATTAATGTAAGAAAGGAAAAGCTACATTAATCTCTAGAAATAACAAGATATCAAAAGCTCGGTAAAAAATGACAAACCTAATAGCTTATATAAAAAAGAATGAAATCTTTACAAAAAAAAGGAGGAAGAAAATCCCTTTCTAGTCATCCAACACCAGATTTATACTCTACAACCACAATTCAAACCACAAATATGTACTTGGAATGTCATCAGGAGAAAGGGATAAGAAAATAATGTGCTTGAACAATGGCTGAAGGAACTTTGGTACAACTAAACAAGCTGGTAATTTGTCTGACCTCATGGACTTGCAACAAGCTATGAAAGAATGAGGCAGTTTAAGAACATCTTAAGGGGTATTAAAGTCAGCAATTTTAATGCAACCTTCATAAACATCGTCTGTAAATAGTCACTTTCCACTTTTGTGCTCACATTCAAGGAGATACCATGGGAAGAAGAGGTGATCAGCATGTCAGTCCCTTATGAAACCTTGAGCATTTGCGTTTTATGGTAACAATCTCTTCATGAAATATAATTATGCATCTCCAGTAAATGTTCCTAAACAGTGTGTTAAAATTATTCCCTGTAGGCTGTATCTATAAGTAGACAGTTGAATCTTCCCTGAACCTTTAGAGTTTTAATAAATCAATCCCTGTCCAACTCATGAAGGCAATAGAAGCATAAAATATTATCAACATGAGCAATGTAACAATCATGCTCAATGCACAACTACTGGGAGAAAACCTCAAGCTAGCTGTAAGGGAGCCCAAGTCTTCTGGCTTGAAATGCCAAATTTATTCAGGGGAAACCAACCACCACTCCAGCTGAAATGAGACAAAAGTGCTCCAAATAAGTCAGCTTGGCCAAGAAGCATTGCAAGGGCGAGCCATGTGCTCCACACAAAGCTTCTATCAATACCCTTACTGAGTATTGTTATGGATCGTCTCTCCAATATCTACTAAGAGACATGGCAAGAGCAAGTTGTATACAGAGATACATATCCACATATATGCATACTTAAGTGCACTCATACAAAAACAATACATGTACACGTACATATGTGCGTTCCCACCTCCAAACATAATGTGAAATGCAAGCCTACCTGAGCACTAATAAGCAAAGATGCATGAGAAATGCTAACAAGCCTTTATATTGTGGACTGATGTATGACAATATTAAAACCATCATGGAAATACTGGATAGGCTCCATTGAACACCTAATGTCATCTTCTACCAGGACTCGGGCTCACAAATTCATGACTTGAATGAACTACAGTTGCACTATATACATCCTACCTAAAATAAAATTATCCTTAAGGAATAACAGATCACCTAAAACAATTTAATCATAATGTTTCAAGCAGCCTGCCTATACCTATTGTCTCCCTAAGGCACAAAAAGAATGACAAATCGAAAAATAAATAAAAATATTCCTAGAAGGCTCCAAGAAATAAAACGAAGTACATCTGCAATGTATGCTCATTAATTATAGTGCAAACAATATCATATCAAAATAGGGGTAATTATGATGTCTACCGCACTTTTGCAATTTTGTTGCTCCTTCTGCAGCTCAAAACTCTTTCAACCCCAATCCTTTCCCACTGAAGAAAGACAGAAAATTATCTCACATAGAGTACAAATATACACATGCTCCTTCTCAACATGTTGGACACAATTAAAAAGAGTCGCTCTCTGCTTCAAAAGACCATGGGGCCTTGGGTGCAAACTTGTTGCAACATGAGAAATCACACAATGCAGTCTTAGATTTGCAGTCAAGAATGGGAAAGATGGATACTCACAGGGATCTCCCCTCAAACCCCTTTGTTGCAAAAACAAGGATATCTAACACTTTGAACTGGGATGCAGGCTGCTAGCTTCTGAGAAAGTCACAAATTTGGCAAGGGCATGAAATATCTGGTGATTAAAATTTAGGCAGGCCCCTTTACTTCCACCTTTTAGATCACATCCCTGAAGTTAGCATGGATGCAAAAATTGTTCACCATGAAGAATACCTACAAGATCATGCCCTCACTTGCAGATTTACAAGATTGTGGCCCAAGTTGTCGATCTGCATAATCCTGAAGTGATATAAAGAGGCCATGGAGAAAGAAATAAGCATTTACCCCTATGCCAGGGGTTTTTATTTGGAACTTGATTATCTCATGGATAAGGAGATTGTGTTAAAGGAAGGTCCTTGGGTATTCCAAAGTGATTACATACAAATGAAACCATGCTATCCAAACTTTGATACACAAACAAATTCTTTCACCTCCGCCTTCCTGTGGGTCTGTCTACCATACCTACATCTGTAGATATGGGAGATAGAAGGCCTAAAGGCTATTGATAATGGGTTAGGAAAGTATCACTATATCTCAAATGTGACTACCGACCACACATGTTTTACTTACACATGTATATGTGTGGAGATGGATCTCTCCATAGGGCTTTTAGCTGAGATTTCTCTAAAGGTAAGCAATAGAAGATGGGGTCAACATGTTGACTTCAAAAGAGTTTCTTTTAGGTATAGAAAATGTTACTCCATGGAGCATCACACCTCTTAATGCCACAACAAGTATATCAACATACAAGGAAACCAATCATTGCAAGTATCAATTGGTGGCCTGGAGCCAAGTCTCATCACTATGTTATTTCCCTTGGTATTCAGACTAAAAGAAATCCCCCCCAAGACCCAGATTGTGTTCCTTCATCTGAAGCTTTTCCTTCTCCAATTGTGTATAATTTCTCAAGCACCACTATTGTTAGGATTCAATTTGAGAAAGATGTTTCAACCATGCACAAAACTAGAATAGGCATTGAGGCTCCAACATGCTCAATAGTAAAGACAAACTTTGACGAGGTGGAAACAAGTGATGAAGTTGCAAGCCCAAGATGCAAAGAGATAAAAAACAATTTTCTCAAGCCCAAATCGCCAATATTGTCTGGTCATAAATGGACTGAGGTAAAAACGAAAAACATATCCTGACAGAGAAATAATAAGCATCAGATGACATTGAGATCATCGCAAAATAGTGATTATGAAAAGAATTAGTAAGAAATTGTATTTTTGTTGCACCCCTATTAATAGGACCAATGCCTTTTTTTTGTTCAATTTTTTTATGGGAGTGGTAGTCGGGAATGGACCGCAAGTCCACATTTTCAATCAAAAAAAGGTACAAACTGGAAAAAACACATTGAACAGAGAAAAGAATGAGTGATGTACTACAAGGTAAAAGGAATAGAATATATACATAATACAAAAGAAGAGGTGATTAGGTAGGGTCATGACTCCTTCATGATGTTGGTTGATTACAGATCAGATTTATTACGTGTCTTCCTCTATTACAAAGGCTTCATCCTTGAAAAATATGAAAGACTAAGTTACCAGTTCGTAGCCCCCCAACACAGGATACGGGTCTGGTCCGGCCCGAGGTCTAGGTCCGGTCCAGCCTAGGTCCAGACAAGGTCCGGCCCACAGCCTGTGGGTCCAGCCCTGATGGACTCAAGGAGAACCCAGCTCAAACCCAGACAAAAAACTCACCCAGCTGCAGAAATGTCACGGATTTTGCACTTTTTTTATTTATTTTTTACTTTTTCTTTGATATTGCAATGGACCCATCGAATTTTTTATTTTTTTTTTCATTTTGTTTTGCCCAAAATGCAATTCTTTAACAATGGATTGCAGCTCCACTAGCACTGAAGATCGAGACCTTCCTAATGCCCTCCTACTTCCCCCGTAGCTCCTGCCTCTCCTAATGAGACCCAATCGAAGTCGCTTATGTATCTGTCGCTTCCATTCAACCACTAGAGGTAAACTACGGCCTTACTACCTCCTCATTTGCCATCCCCAATCAACCAAATAATCTTTTCTGGTGATATGGACCCAAAGCCTGCCCTACTTGATCAATATTAATCGAGATGAAGGTGTAGCGGACAGCCCTATCAATATAAAAATTTCAATATTTTATATTTAATACAATTACATTTAAATTTTAATATTTTTACTTCAATATGATCTCTATTATTTAATATGATATGGAGATAATATTTACATTAAAATATTCAATATTTAAATATTATATTATTAATTTAAATATTTATATTTTTATATATTATAATAGTTATTAATAATTTAAAAAACGAACTAAAACAAGCTTGGTCAAAATAGGAATAATATGAATATTAATTAAAGATACTAATAATTAATGTTAATTAGTTTTTAAGTATCTTAATACAAATATGAATATTAATAAAAGTTATAATCATAATTATATTAATATTAATACATATTATATTTATTTATTATTTTTATATTTCAATCATATTAATATATTTTTTAATTTTAATTTATATTTATTTTATATAAATAGATATTAGATCTATTTTTATTTTATTATATTTATTTATTATTTATTAAAAAAAGTCTTATATACATAATTTTTATATGTTTTTGTATGACGAACCCAAAACGAAACCAATCACAAAAAATTTCGCCCAAACCAGTGAACCTAACTGTCGAAACCAAACCCAAACCCAAACCGGTAACTTAGATGAAAGAGACGAGCAATAAAATCCCATAATGTCTTCAATGTAAAGACACATCAAAACATGATTGTAGAAGACTAAATAGCCTCTAGATAGAGGTAAATGACTAGTGAACCAAGTACTTACAACATATTCGGTGTAATGGAAAGATCTACCTTCACCATATAGAGTGATTATAGACTAATCTATTCAAAAAGGATAGAATCCTAATAAGCCCAACAATCTTACAAAAGAATAGAAATAAGAGTCAAACATCAGAGTGATATCCATGAGAAAGAGAATAAAGGATATTTGATCTATAGTTAGTGTGGGTATTCCACTACATAATTCACCAAAACAAATTCTATTCATCTTAATGTAAAGTGCTAGTATAAGTTGTTCCATGTGCAGAAATATGGAAAAACAGTCCCTATATTTGAAGTCTATAGTTAATATGAGCAATTAACCATAGATCAAAAACTTGCAAGTACAGAAAAACTCCTGGGCAAGTAACTCACCTAAAAACTTGACGACGAGTTTTTGGCTAATTCTTGATGAGTTACTCACCCAATCGATTTTTCAAGCAGGTTACTCACCCAAGGGTTTTCCTCACAAGTACTTGCAAGTCAACGAGTTTTTGGTCTATGGTTCATTACACTTAACTCTAGACTACTCACCAGAACTAGCAATTTTGTGTGAAAATCTTACCCACAGTAGCATAATGACAATCATTTTTCACAATTTCTTCTTTCAATTCTTACTCCTTTGACACATTGACCAAAAATTTGTCAAAAACTCATGAATCTTCAGGTCTGTGTGGTCCTGAGGGCCTTAACTTGGGTTTGGTGGCAGAGGCTTGACCCCCCAACCCCGCCCTATATCATGACAAGAAAACCACAAAGGGCACTGCCCCGTAGACCCCATGAGGAGCACTACTGCTCCCAAACCTCTATTCTAGTTTAAAAATGAAATAAGAAAAAAATGTTTTGGGCCCATGTTTTTCATGAGTAAAACTTGTAAAAATAACCAATACAAATTTGACCTATGATGTGCATTGAATTCATTTTTTTATCTATAAATGAAAGAAAAACTACTTATGCCTTCTGTAAATTCAGTTTTATGTACATTCTATAAGATTATTTTACAAATTTATATGTGTTTTAATGTTCAGAAATTATGCCAAGTTTTTTCAAGACCTGAGTCTGAGTAAAATTTTAGGCCTACCAGGTTTTTGCCGAGTCAGAGTTTTTGACCTCTGCAATGAATAATCAAAAGCAACATGTACCCACAAGCAAAGAACATAAACAGCAACAAAATTGAAAAGGGAACAGCAATGCAATCTGGAGGAACTAAAAGAATGAAGAAATACTCAAGAAGAACAAAGGATCTCCTCCTCAAGCCACAATCTCATGAGCTGTGACAGTGGTTTTCTACCTTCAAATAGGCCTTCATGGACTTCTCTAGCACAAAACAACAATGTCAAGATACCATACAAGCTCTGCAATGCTCTCACACTTCCTAAGATCCTGTTACAACTTTCTAAGACTCGTAGGCTAAGCCATTAAAACAACTTATGCCTTTACATCCAACTTAATTTCACAACACTAAGGAATCCCCTCATTACAATGACCCCTCTTGATAAGTTTAACACGAAGAATCAAAGAGTAAGATCACCTATCCTTTTAACTTAAAATGAAACTTTCAACACACCCCAGATCCTCCAAACGCCACAAACTCTACTTCTGACATTTTCTACGATATGTTTGGCCACAAATGGAACCATTCTGCACATCCAATTCTATCAAAGACATGTTCAGCCACAGTTGAACTAGTGGCACACGTTCAAATGTGTTACAAATGTCAGATTTCTGTTAGGTCTCCGTCTGATTGCTTCTGCATACTCAAGTCTTTCAGTGCATTTTCTCCTCTATTTTTTCTGACAGTCATCTTCTAAAATACAGTTTAGGTGTTCGTTTGCAAGAATGAGCCTTCAAGATTGTTTAGCATATTAAGGGTTAGCTTCAATTAGAACATTTAGGTGACCAAGTTAGCTACTTTAACTGATCCAAATTCAGACTAGTATTCGTGATATTACCCATGGAAAAAAGAACAAAAGATACGAGAGATAAATATCCTTGCAAAATAAAGGATAAGTTTCCATGGCATCAAGATAGAATTAGTTTTAGTTTAATCCATTGCATGGTTTAGAAATAAGGTTGATTTATTTTGGGAAATATGTCATTTCCCCTTCTATAACGTAAAACTAATAAAGACACTTAGCCTATTTTCCTCTATTTTTCCTGTAGGCTAATGTGGTGGTAAAACAGAAAATAATTATTTTTTAAATTGTCAAAAAGTAACTTTACATTATATCCTAAAAAGACAACTTATATAATTATATTTAATTATTTAAAAAGGTTGTTATAAATGAGTTATCAAGTTTCGCTAGGCCCAAGGTCCTAAAAATGAGTTTTTAAAAGGACACTTTTATATTTTATAACTTAAAGGGATAAATAAAATAAAAGAATATAATATTATATTATTTTCCCTCGAAAAGGGTATATAAGGAGGATTGTTTGAGAAAAAAGGTCTTCTTACTTATTTATGAATTTCTTCTTTGCAGAATGAACATAAATTCTTTTTACTACGCCTAAAGACGAAAACCCTTTGGCAAGATGGTTTATGAGACGAAAATACTCCTAGCCATTAGAGTAATTCCCCACGAGGATTGCCATTGTGCTACAATTGATGAAGATTTCTATTATCTTGTTGCTTGATTTTGGTGTGAAGTTTCAAAAATAATAGATTAATTGTTTTTAAGAGTTTATTTTTTGTTGAGTGAGTTTTTGTATGCAAGTAATATTTATTATTGTTGATGTTGGTTGTACAAGTCCCTAGTCATATCTTATTTTAGCATTGTTGCAAACTTATTCTAAGAGTGACAGTATGATTTGTTTGAGCTGCTGAATAAGACAAAAAATTAAAGTTTAGTGGGAGCTGACTCAATATACCACTTTTTCCTTTGGGTATTCTTTTGTACAACTTATTTTTCCTTCTCGTACAATTTTTGAAGGATAAGATCATTCTTGTCATACCATTTTGAGTCAAAACACAATCAACTAATGAGGTTCTAATGGTCCATACAAATTGGAGCATGTTCATTATAGTATTTATCAAAAATTGATGCATTAAGTTAGCCATGCAACTCAAACAACAATCCATACAATTTTCCATTTGCTAGAAGTTAAGTTTCTACGTCTAACCACTACCTCTTTTAAGGATATTTGGAGGTCATACAATCCTGAAAAGGTTGTACCACTTCAAAAAAGCAGTATAAATTTGTTAATGACAATTTATCATTCTTTCAATTTTAGGTTTCAAATTTTGGCTTTTCTGAGTATTTCCAAGTGATTATATCATGGTCTTTTTAGGGTTTTAGCTCATCATTCAAAGGTAACAATTTACTTTCCATTTTCTAAGAATTTTTTTAGTTATTTTGATTTTGTAGAATAATCATTTGAAGCACAATTTACCTTCATGAATCCAATATTGTAATCTCTAGATGGTTTACCTCCAATAGTTTTGATTATTGTTGAAAAAATATCTTGGATGATTCATCATTAGATCCAAGTCATAATTGAAAATGGATCCTACGTAGCTTATTGTCAGATCCAATTTATATTGTACATCTTTATCTACCAATTTGGTATTAATTCAATATCACATGATATAGTCTATCATTTTGGCATTAACACTCCACTGGTTATCTATCAATTTGGCATGATCAAAATTTACATATCATTATCTATTATTTTTGGCATTGTTGGATTTTGTCAATTTGATGTTTGTAATTTGGTCGGCTGCTACCAATAAATTGCTTGTCATGTTTATTGTTCTCAATCTAGTCTCTATATGCTCTCACCTTGCCCACATTGTGATGCAAGAGCATCCCAAGTTTCAAGCAATCTTGCATCAACCAAAAAATATTTGCATTCGTGTTTTCTTGCATTTTAGTAGCTAGCTATCAGGACCCAATCTAAGTATTTCATACCGCATTGTACCACATTATAACACCAGAGCTCGCAAAGCAGGATATATGATCTTCAATGCAACATCTACATCATATCCAAAATTCAAGTGTTTTGGAGATTCCAGTACGAAGTTATCGCTAACAGAATATCAGTTGTATTTGGACAAAGAGCATTCACAGACCAGTCTTGGCTTTTCAAGTGTGCAGGCCTATCCCATGACTTGCGGAACTCAGGAAACCATTTCTCAAGGATGCACATTCATCAAGGAACCTTCGTTCTGATTCGCATCACGTTTGTCCAAGGATCAAAGGGGAATCTCATGTTTTGGCCGACCTTCACACGTTTCATCAACTTGGGGGTTTGAGACCTCTTGAGGCCGACGCGGACCTTTTCTAGAGCTGGGAATTAATATTTATATAGGCATCATGTAGTTGCATTAGACAATTAAGTAGAGTAGAAGGATAGAAGTGATAGATAAGGGCTTCGACCCGCATTGTATTTCTGGGCTTAACGCCATATCTTTTCGTAATCTCTAAGTCGAAAGACAGGGAATGTTGCCAGTGAGTAATTGATCATTCTCTATATTTCCACGTGTGATTGTTATTCCAATTCCTTGAGTTTTCGTTGTGTTTACTCTTGCTGCAAGGTTGGACAGTCCTATTTCTGGACACTCCATCCTTGATTACACCAAGTGGTATCAGAGCGAAGTTGCAAACCTTTGGGAGGTCAAAGCAAGGTTGCAAACCTTTGGGAGATCAGAGCAAAGTTGCGGTCCTTGGAAGAGGAGAGCGAAGGCATTCCATAAGATCTTTGTGTGGCCAGATCGCCGACCTGAGGGAGCCTACTTGTGTTTGTCAACAAATCGCAAATTGTGAGGCAGTTGCGACCCTATAGCTAAATTGCCGACTTGAGGCAGTTGCACCAAATCCTAGCAAGAGATGCCGCCGAGGAGAATTCATACTACTGTTAATATTGCTAGAAAGATGGATGAGATGATGGAAATGATGAGAACAATGAAAGTGAGATTGGATGTTGTTGAAGAAGACAGAAGAAAGAGCTTAAACCCTAGACCTAATGATGAAAGTGATGATGATGAAGTTCAAGCTGCAGATCAAGCTAAAAAAACCTCCGAAGAGGAAGAATCAAATCAGATGAAGATGTTGAAGGCTATTTTGAAAATAGGAAAGCAACCTAGAATGGAGATTTCAAACTATATCGGTAACCTAAACCCTGAGGAGTTGATTGATTGGATAAATGCCATTGAAGAATACTTTGAATATGAAGAAATTGAAGATCCAAAAAGAGTGAGATTTGCAAAGACTAAGCTGAAGGGACATGCTGCAATATGGTGGAAGGAAGTTCAATTGGAAAGAAACAGAAAAGGTAAAGAGAAGATTGTGAAATGGGATAGAATGGTGACAAAACTAAAGAACCAATTTATACCTGCGGACTATGAGTTGGAGCTGCTGAAGAAATTGCAAAACCTGAGACAGAAGGAAAAGACTATGAAAGAATACACTGAGGAATTCCATAAGATCATTATCAAAACCGGACATAGTGAAGCAAGCAAGGAGAAAGTGGCAAGATATATCAATGGGCTGAGGGTGAACATTCAGGAAGAATTGAGTCTCATAACGATGAATTCGGTAGAGGAAGCATATCAGTTTGCATTAAAGGTGGAGGAAAAGCTAAACAAAAAACACAAACACAAGCAGAGAAGAAGAGGAGGTAGATTTCAGAGAGGAAAGTCACATTCCGGAGGAGAGAAACCATATGCAGTGCAAAACAAGGACAAAGATTCATACCGCAAGGAAGAGAAGGATTCCAATTCATAACACAAAGGGAGAGATGACAAAAATTCTTACCACCACAATAGAGGAGGCTACAATTCTTACCGCAATGAGGGATACCAGAGAGATGAGAAATGATATGACAAGTAAGGAACCTATTTTAAATGTGGAGGAGAAGGACATAGAGCATTTGAGTGCAGCCAAGAAAGTAAGAAGAATGAAAATCATGCAAGGACCAGATACGCGGAGGAAGAACCAGTTAAATCACTAAGTTTCGAAGGAAGTCCTGAGAAGGGAGAATCATTATTCATAAGAAGTGCATTGATCTAGGAGAAAGAAGTACCTAAGGAAGCACTGCAGAGGAAAAGTTTGTTCCAAACTAGATGCAAAGCAGGAGGTAAGTGTTGCAAAGTTATCATTGATAGTGGAAGCACAGATAACCTAGTTTCCGAGGAAATGGTGACAAAGTTGAAATTGGAAAGAAGGAAACACCCGAAACCTTATAGGATAGCCTGGATTCATGATGAACACAAGATACTAGTAAGTGCGCAATGTCTAGTGAAATTCAAAATAGGATCATATCATGATGAAGTGTTGTGTGATATTATGCCGATGGATGTATGTCATATGGTGTTGGGTAGACCTTGGCAGTATGATAAGAGAGTTATACATGATGGGAGAAAGTGTCACATCCCTTACATTGAGACTATGTTTGGTTATGTATTTCAAATGCAATGTTAGTTGCAAATAACCGCTTTCATGTGATTATGACATTGGGAATGAATAGTTGATCTTTTATCGTAACAATAATGTTAACGAACTTTTAATTTTGCCAGTGAATTATTGTTCATAAGAAGTTGAATGAGATCATGAGATCAAATTTAAATGCATATTATTAAAGCTATTAAGAACGATCTAATCCATGATCCTTGTCAGTGGTTGCAGGATTGCTGACGTTGCGAGGAAAAGGGAAATATCGTCAGGGAGAGGACGTGGTTAACAATGGATCAAATTTTATCATCAACCTCGAGTCAGTAGAAGTCAGCGAATTGATGTCGTAACTTGGCCATAAATAATTTATGATATTTATATACTTTGTAAGCTAATTTAAAAATGTATAAATCTTTAATCAACTTTGAAGGAAATTTCAAATGATTAATCAAGTATTAAATAAATAAAATATATATAATTGAAAATTTATTATATCCTTTTAAAATGGAGTGAAACGATTCTTGTTATATATATATATATATATATGTTAATCTCGCGAGTGAAAATTTATCATTTAATTAATAATGGAGCGTTATTAACTAAGGCTATCAATTTGAAATTTCAAATCATCAAAATTATTTGGTAGTGTTGGTGTCAGGGTTTTTGTCGGGATTCCTGGCAGCTCACCATCGCGTTGGAGAAACGCCCAAGAATGGGCAGAGGAAAGGTTTCTTGAACCAGTCTGGGGGAAAACTTACAAAGCAATGGCATTCTCCCATATAGAACGCACTCCATCATCTCCGTCTTGGTCCATTCTCATCAGTTTTGTTTTGGTCGTCATTTTGCTATAATCAGCGGAAGCTATGAAAGGTTAAGTCAGATAAACATTTGCTTTTCTTTTCCCGTGAGGTGGTGAATTCCAATTACTTGAAATCCCGTCTCCATGACGCCAGTCTAATTTCGGTAGTTGGTTTCATATTTGTATCTCAATCTATGTCGGGTTTCTCCATTTTACTACTTCTCTGGTCTTTCTTCCTGAAAACGAGCTCAGAAGTGGCTATCTGGTTTCTCTGTGACGGACATAACTGGAAATTGTGAAGAAGACTAAGTCTCGGGTGCCATTCGTTAGGAGAACTCTAAACGGATCATTCATCAAATTTTGAATAATCTTTCAGGCATGTATAAACTATATCGGTGTGACATTCTTGTTTATTAGATTGAAGTCGAACCATAAATTTATCTTGGAATTTCATTTGAATTTCTCATCAGTTGGAATTAGATAAATCTCAATATTGGAATAACTCGATTGGATGGGAACATTTAAATTCATTATGCTTTGAGGCACTTGTTTTATTGTTTGAAAAATATGGAAGCTCTTAACTGCCGTCTTGATGTAGTCAAGTCCTGTTTCTTTTGCGAGTTGGGGCGGGACCCTTTTCTTTTCCTCGAACCTGATCTTGAATTCATCTGAGTTATGCTCCAGCACCTTTATTTTTTTATTCTTTTTACTAAGGCGGCCTGGTTGCTACTTGAACCATTGCAAACAATTTTGTCTCTTGGAATTGAGTCGAGTTTCCTTTTCTCTGTTTCTCAATCCCTTTTCTAATCTCTAAGTTTTTCAAGGAAATGAGTATCATCTGTAGATGCTCTTCAGCGAATGAAATTCACCATACTCTCCTACCTATGCCATGGGAGTATATGTATGTATTGATATATCTTGCATCTCTTGTCTCAAGAAAATTTATGGAGCGGGTCTTTCTCCTGTCATTTTGAGTGTGTCTGATAGTTGACTCTGTTGTTTCTTCTGAGAAGCCCTTGGATTAGAGTCTGAAATGCCGGTCATCTGAAACTAAAGTAGTTCTAATCATCTTGAATCTAGGGTGCATTTAACCTCTTTGTCGTGATCAAGTCTTCACCCTTATGCTGATGTTTGATTAAGAATGAATTCCCTGCCACATCGAGATCTTTAACTGACCTTCAAATGTTAAGGCTGGGAAAACCTTATAACGCACTATCCTATTCTTCTCTCTCTCTCTCTATATATATATATCTTTCTCTATAGATGAGTTCAATCAAATATCTACAAATGAGGAAGTTTATGTTTGAATTGAAGCCTAACTGAAAGTCACATGGGACATTAATTGGGAATTGAAAATATACATACTCCTTGGGTTAAGTTTCACCTGAACTATGAAGAATGACAACCAACCCTGATATGGCAATATCATAATTTAATCTGTTTTTAAATTGTTGAACCTTGAATCATGAAGGAGGAATTGAAGACATGACTTTGAATAAATATTTTCCTAAGGTCAAGATTTGACTTCGATCTAAGAGAAAGATTCTGAATTTGGGTTCAGTTGAACCATTTGAAAAATTATCTAAGGAACTTGATCTATCTGGTTAAACCGAATCCTTTCCTCTCTAATTAGAAGTTGGTTTAGGGCACATTATTGCTCATCGAGTCCTTAATGGGATAAATATGAGACTTGAAAATCCTTTATGTCAATGAATCTCCTTATTTATGTATGAAACTTGATGGTTAACTTATAACCTCATACTAAGAAGAAATGGTAATTAAATTGCTATTATAAACTTATAACTTGATCGGAGAGTTGTCATGTCGAGCAAGGGTGAGAATGTTGACGGCACAGGAGTGCCAGAGATATCGCCACAGGAGTGCCAGTAACATTTAAAAAAAAAATCCTTGGCCAAGGTATGTTGCCAGTTAGGCATTGGTCAACTATCACGTACCAGATATACTTCTGGTCAGAATGATCCCTCTGGATAGGAGGTACCTACAGAGGAGGGATCGACTAGCGGTATAGGTCCATGACACCAGGCTCAGAGGCATGATGATAAATTGATCCGTGTTGATTACCCTCGTGAAGGGCGGATTCTTCAGTTGAAGAAACTCGGCAGACCAGTAGGTCTTGGTTGGGCGGTAAAGCCCCTGATGATAATTCTCTTTTCCTCGTTGATAAAGATTTCCAAATATAACAGCATGAAGATGATGTCAAATGGATTTCTTCCTCTCTCGTAAATCCAAGTACATGCAATGGTAATTGAATTTCTATTTCATCTATGCCATGAATGCTATTCTTTATGTTAATGAACATTGTAAGATTCTCAGATACTTAGTGAGATAGTTACTTGAATTTATTCAGCTGTTATATTGTTTCATAGCTGTAGTAATTATTCGTTATCTTCTGAAAGCAAAGAAAAGTAATTATTATTCTTCTGCAATTTCTTGTTAGATGTTTATAGTTAATAGTTTCTTTTCAGCTGAAAATGAAATTAAAAGTTAGTTGATGAAGTGTATAATGTAACGTCATCTGAATTGAATTCTCTTTTCCGTCTAGCTGCAAATGAAACCCTAGTTTGGCAGTTATTTAGTTATTGATATGCCATGAACAGTTGGTGGAAAACTATTGAACGACTCATGTGAGCTGAAACTGAAAATTAAAAAGATAATTGCATGTTTGAGTTAGTTGGATCAATTTGGAAACCCTAGTTTCGAAAACAAGTTAGTTGCAGTTCAGCTGAAAGTTAGTTGTCAATTGAAAATTTTAAACTGTAGTCTGGGAAGGTTGTTACTTATGGTATCAGAGCTACCAGGTTCGACACTGAACCTTGGGGCTCATCATGCAACTCAAAAAATTGAACCAGCATTGGAAGCCTTGAAAACCTTATGCATTGGGTCTATCACAGGAAGTGATTGTTGTTGTGAACAATTTATGTAATTGAGTCTATCACAAGAAGTGATAGACAATCCTGTAAACAAATCTTTTACTAAGTCTATCACAGGGAGTGATAGCCATTTTTGTAACCATTGGAATTGAATCTATCACAAAAAGTGATAATAATTTTTGTAAACAATTTTGCTTGTAACTGTTAAATACTCTTAGAAATAATTTGAGTTATCAAGTAATTATGAAATCATTCTACCTAAGTTAAGGCAAGGTATGCCTAGGGTACTGAGATTGTGATCAAAACTTAAATAATAGCTTAATTTGAACTTGTGGATTAAAGGTTTGGAAATATCCAAAAGCAATCAACTAGGTGCAGGGGCATCTGAGTACCGGAAATCCTTGAAATTATATCAAGATAAGATGAACTCTGGTCTAACTTCTAGATGGATCGAAAAGAGCCAAGTGAAGTTAAAGGATCAAGATGATAAGAAAAGCAACAGTCAAGGACAACATGTTGTTACATGAAAGATAGCTTGAGAAAAGGGGAAGCAGATTAGTGCTTTATCTTTTAATTCCTTGTGGAGTCTAGAAGAATGAGTCAGTAATTGAATGGATGTTTAATTACTTTATGGAAGAGGAGTTACCTCATATTGATAATATTGTAAGATCACAAATTAAGTTGTTTGAGGATATCACTTTTGGTTCTTCATCAGACCGATGAATCAGGAGTTGTAGGATTTGTTTTGTTATGACAGGAAGTTGTTGTCATGAGCAGCATGAAATGCTGATATAATATGACAAGATGATGGATAACTTAAGGTGACAAGTTTGTTAGCGACATGCATGGTCTGCAATGTTACTGGAATGACAAATACTTGTTAGAAGAATATTGACTATATGACAAACAGAGCATTCACTGTGTTCCTTAATGAATTACGTATGAACCTTTTGATCAGGTCTCAAAACATATTTATATGACAATCAACAAGAAAGAATTTTGATTTTTATGGTACCTCAGGAAGTATTGACTTGTATGGTGCATTATAGTTATCTCATATATTTATTTTTCCAAGAACTTCAGATGAAATTGGTTCCTCCTCTTAGCAGTGATTGTGTTTCGGCCAGTGTCAATAAATTTCATGGTGCAGATATATATTCATACAAATCTTGGATGAGCATCATTAGTAGAACTCTTGGACAGGTTCCTATGATTGGCACTACAGAGACATTACCTTGTGGACAGAGCTAATGAAGACAACAACAACATGAGTAAGGTGATGGTGAGTATCAGCCAGATCATCTCTTGAAGACACAAAGTAAAATGGTAAGATTTTATTGTTTGAAAGCCTCATTGACCTCTCGTCACATAGGTTTATTGTTCAAAATTCAGTTCATGAATGGTACAATGGTGAAGGAGCGATGAAGCGGTTAACTTGTGTGAATATGATAAAATTTGAAACTCAAACACGCTTAGTTATTGCTATCTACCTAAGAAGAGATAGAAAATCAGTGTTATGAGTCAATAAGAATGAGAGTGTTGCAGTTCAAACATGACACAATGTAAGAGACCAGGTGTCTCTCAACCCAAAACCCTAATTGCGAATGCTGATTTTTGATTGTTTTGTATTTTTTTTGTGTTTTTGAGGTTTTTTTGACAATAAACAGTAAACTGCGATTTTGCTCTAGAAGGCTTTAAAAATTCATAAAAAATAAATGAATGACAACTACGCATCAATATTGCTCTCTAAAGAAGGCGAATACATTTATTAATGATCCAGAGCATATACAATGCATTAAATCGAACATAAGAGAGGAAATAACTTTATTTTTCAAGAAAACCTGATTGCTGTTGCAGCCGCCTGAAGGAATGAAAGATGAAGGTACGGCCAACTCCAGAACAGAGATTCCCAAGCTCAGAACGGTGAGAAATCTCCAGAAACCCCAGGCGCACTAGATCCCACTGGCAGAAGCTGAGAACTAAAGGCGTTTCACTTGCAATGAAAAGTACGGCCTTCCAACAATAGTATGGCCTGTACCAGCAGCAACAATAAATATAGTACGGCCCCAATGAATAAGATGCCAGATCTCTGTGAAGACAATCTCTGATAGTTCGCCCCAGTTAACTGATGAAGAAACTCTGTAGATCCTTCCTGAAATTGATCCAATATGTTCAACTGCAACTTCTGTGTGAAGTCACCAAGTACGACAATCTTCAACTGGTATTTCAAAGTCTCAGTATGCCAAATCTTGAAGAGGGAACGTTCTCCACAATCCACTGTCTGTCGAAACCCTAGGTTTTGCAAACTTCGATGCTCAGAGCAAAAATAAGACAAATTGAATAATCAAGACATAAGAGTTCGATTTGTCTTGGCATGAATATATAACCCTGTCAAAATTTCGACCCCAGCTTCCTTTTTTAATAATCATTTAATAAATGATTAAATTCGTCCTTTTTTGACTTAGGAGAAAAATAATAAATAAATGGCGTCCCATTAATGAATAAATAATTATTCATTATCTCAAATATTTCACTTTATTATAAAGTTTTACTTTATAATATACCATTAATTATTAATATTTAAATAAATTAATAAAGTGACTTTAATATAAAGTCAAAAATATTAATTATTTAATAAATCATTAAATACTCCATCATTTCTCCATCTGACCATCAAGCCGATGAACTGGGTCGACTCTGAGCTAAGCAGCTGAACCAGGTGCCCTGCCCAAAATAGCAGCTTCCGCCTGTCCGACTTTCTAAATATAGCAAGTCTCTGAAAACCCACTCTGAAGGATTCTGCGAAGGCCCAACCTGAAACAACTGCAAGAGGAATGCTCCAAAACACCGGGTAACTGCCTCAAGTGATCCTCTGCACACATCTGTCAGCCTACGAGGATCGAAATAATAGGCTAACCATATATCCAACTGCGCTGACTAGGAAGGGGACATCACACACAAAGCCTGTTTTTTTCTACAAGGTTATTACAAATTTTCTTGGCAACACCTGGCAATGGCATAATGACTCTGATATCTTTAACTATAGCATTTTTGCTAGTGGTAAACTTAGTAATGGCAACAAAAGGATATACAAAGCCACAGGTATATGGCATTCTTAAATTGGTGGAAACTTGATACAAATGATATTTGATTGGTTTCTTAGTTTGGTTAAGCCACTGATGATCATTAAATAGGTATCTATAACACATGTTATGAACAGGAACATGCACACCTTGGATGTGAATATAATACATTGGTTTCCTCATATGTTTCACCACACCGTACCTTGGTTAGACAATTGTATAGAGCACACTCTTAATTGGGAAAGCATTTCATGCTTATCCTTACACCAGTTGCTAGTGATTACATTATTGTTATCTCAAGTAGCGATCTATTGGTATGGAATGTGGAGAAAATGGTATAGAACCAGGGAATACTTGTTCACCGAGATTCACGAGAAAACCAATTGTTGTAATTAAGCATAAGTAAGGATGCAAGTTTTGAGCGACCTATTGTTTAATGCGTTGGTAACACAGTCTCTAACCTATTGTAAGTTTTCGGAAGGACTGATAGCAGTGCAGCAATCGACTTCCTTGTTAGTAACTTAGTCGAGTCACGTAGTGCATAAGGAATGTTCTTCTAGATTATGGCACTTCTTTGGAGTTTGGTAAAATTCCTTTTTAATATTGGCAAGGAATGTCGTCGTTTTATTTAATTTGAAATGGTTTAACTATCAAAATTTGAAGATTGTTATTTTAAGGCCAGTTGGTCAGAATTGGACTCAGTGCCAAGAATAAGTTCATTCTTTTGGTTTTGCTGAAATTAAGACTATTATAATTTGATATAAAGCTAAGTATTGTGGGGATTACCCACAAATATTTTGGTTGTTCACCATGTTTGATAAAATGTACATCTCTATCATGTCTTGGATGGGCCTCTGATGGAATCTGTAAGGAAGTAAATTGTAAGAAATATACCTTGCATGTTCTTAACTTTACAAACGAGGAAAACTTGTGTTATGGTATGTGGATGGACAGGTAGCCCAGTAAGCCTAGGTGATTAGTCTCTCCAAGTCGAGCAGGGTAGTGAGATACTCAGCCAACCAGAGTTGCCGTACTTAGTAGGAGGGTATCCTTAGTAGTGCGACAGAGTTGGTCAAGCGGGGTACACACCAGAGCTCAGATGGCAACTAAGGGGGAAACCCCTCTTCAATGACAAGCCGAGTCTTGGAGGACAGCTAGATTGAAAATAAATAAATTATTATATTTTCTCTTGTAATTGTTTAATAGTTTATTTGAACGATGCATTAGAAACTGGTGCTTGAGGAAAATCTTTCAGCGAAGGTTGATGTTAACCTTTGGTGGAATTCTCTTGGTCAATCTGTGTTAAAAATAATTGACTACTATACTCAGCAAGAGTAATAATCTTTATGGCGTTGTTATAACCACTTTTATAATTTTGTATCAAGACGATTCATTAGACAGAAAGATGTCGAATTCCTGTAAGTTGCGTAAGCTAGAAGGCAGGATTATCATTAGTCTTCAAATGTTATCTGAAATGGAAAACAAATCAAATTGATCAAAAATATTGGTGAAAGCTATTAAAGCTAAGTAAATGTCGCCTGGGAGGATTATGTAGAAATCATTCAAAAATTTCCTTATCTTTTGTTGAACAATTGAGAACATTATATTTATCTTTATGTTTCATTTGAAGACTTTGAATAAACAATCATCGAGGACAATGATTCTTAAGGGGAGGAGTATGTCACATCCCTTACATTGAGACTATGTTTGGTTATGTATTTCAAATGCAATGTTAGTTGCAAATAACCGCTTTCATGTGATTACGACATTGGGCATGAATAGTTGATCTTTTATCGTAACAATAATGTTAACGAACTTTTAATTTTGCCAGTGAATTATTGTTCATAAGAGGTTGAATGAGATCATGAGATCAAATTTAAATGCATATTATTAAAGCTGTTAAGAACGATCTAATCCATGATCCTTGTCAGTGGTTGCAGGATTGCTGACATTGCGAGGAAAAGGGAAATATCGTCAGGGAGAGGACGTGGTTAACAATGGATCAAATTTTATCATCAACCTCGAGTCAGTATAGGTCAGCGAATTGACGTCGTAACTTGGCCATAAATAATTTATGATATTTATATACTTTGTAAGCTAATTTAAAAATGTATAAATCTTTAATCAACTTTGAAGGAAATTTCAAATGATTAATCAAGTATTAAATAAATAAAATATATATAATTGAAAATTTATTATATCCTTTTAAAATGGAGTGAAACGATTCTTGTTATATATATATATATATATATATATGTTAATCTCGCGAGTGAAACTTTATCATTTAATTAATAACGGAGCGTTATTAACTAAGGCTATCAATTTGAAATTTAAAATCATCAAAATTATTTGGTAGTGTTGGCGTCAGGCTTTTTGTCGGGATTCCTGGCAGCTCACCATCGCGTTGGAGAAACGCCCAAGAATGGGCAGAGGAAAGGTTTCATGAACCGGTCTGGGGGAAAACTTACGAAGCAATGGCATTCTCCCATATAGAACGCACTCCATCATCTCCGTCTTGGTCCATTCTCATCAGTTTTGTTTTGGTCGTCATTTTGCTATAATCAGCGGAAGCTATGAAAGGTTAAGTCAGATAAACATTTGCTTTTCTTTTCCTGTGAGGTGGTGAATTCCAATTACTTGAAATCCCGTCTCCATGACGCCAGTCTAATTTCGGTAGTTGGTTTCATATTTGTATCTCAATCTATGTCGGGTTTCTCCATTTTACTACTTCTCTGGTCTTTCTTCCTGAAAACGAGCTCAGAAGTGGCTATCTGGTTTCTCTGTGACGGACATAGCTGGAAATTGTGAAGAAGACTAAGTCTCGGGTGCCATTCGTTAGGAGAACTCTAAACGGATCATTCATCAAATTTTGAATAATCTTTCAGGCATGTATAAACTATATCGGTGTGACATTCTTGTTTGTTAGATTGAAGTCGAACCATCAATTTATCTTGGAATTTCATTTGAATATCTCATCAGTTGGAATTAGATAAATCTCAATATTGGAATAACTCGATTGGATGGGAACATTTAAATTCATTATGCTTTGAGGCACTTGTTTTATTGTTTGAAAAATATGGAAGCTCTAAATTGTCGTCTTGATGTAGTCAAGTCCTGTTTCTTTTGCGAGTTGGGGCGGGACCCTTTTCTTTTCCTCGAACCTGATCTTGAATTCATCTGAGTTATGCTCCAGCACCTTTATTTTTTTATTCTTTTTACTAAGGCGGCCTGGTTGCTACTTGAACCATTGCAAATAATTTTGTCTCTTGGAATTGAGCCGAGTTTCCTTTTCTCTGTTTCTCAATCCCTTTTCTAATCTCTAAGTTTTTCAAGGAAATGAGTATCATCTGTAGATGCTCTTCAGCGAATGAAATTCACCATACTCTCCTACCTATGCCATGGGAGTATATGTATGTATTGATATATCTTGCATCTCTTGTCTCAAGAAAATTTATGGAGCGGGTCTTTCTCCTGTCATTTTGAGTGTGTCTGATAGTTGACTCTGTTGTTTCTTCTGAGAAGCCCTTGGATTAGAGTCCGAAATGCCGGTCATCTGAAACTGAAGTAGTTCTAATCATCTTGAATCTAGGGTGCATTTAACCTCTTTGTCGTGATCAAGTCTTCACCCTTATGCTGATGTTTGATTAAGAATGAATTCCCTGCCACATCGAGATCTTTAACTGACCTTCAAATGTTAAGGCTGGGAAAACCTTATAATGCACTATCCTATTCTTCTCTCTCTCTATATATATATATCTTTCTCTATAGATGAGTTCAATCAAATATCTACAAATGAGGAAGTTTATGTTTGAATTGAAGCCTAACTGAAAGTCACATGGGACATTAATTGGGAATTGAAAATATACATACTCCTTGGGTTAAGTTTCACCTGAACTATGAAGAATGACAACCAACCCTGATATGGCAATATCATAATTTAATCTGTTTTTATATTGTTGAACCTTGAATCATGAAGGAGGAATTGAAGACATGACTTTGAATAAATATTTTCCTAAGGTCAAGATTTGACTTCGATCTAAGAGAAAGATTCTGAATTTGGGTTCAGTTGAACCATTTGAAAAATTATCTAAGGAACTTGATCTATCTGGTTAAACCGAATCCTCTCTTCTCTAATTAGAAGTTGGTTTAGGGCACATTATTGCTCATCGAGTCCTTAATGGGATAAATATGAGACTTGAAAATCCTTTATGTCAATGAATCTCCTTATTTATGTATGAAACTTGATGGTTAACTTATAACCTCCGACTAAGAAGAAATGGTAATTAAATTGCTATTATAAAATTATAACTTGATCGGAGAGTTGTCGTGTCGAGCAAGGGTGAGAATGCTGACGGCACAGGAGTGCCAAAGATATCGGCACAAGAGTGCCAGTAACATTAAAAAAATCCTTGGCCAAGGTACGATGCTAGATTCAGCATCTGTCAGCTATCAAGTATTGGATATACCACTGATCAGAGTGGCCTTTCTAGTTGGGAGGTACCCTTAGTTAGGTCGATCAGGAGGTATAGGTCCTTGACACCAGGCTCAGAGGCATGATGATAAATTGATCCATGTTGATTACCCTCGTGAAGGGCGGGTTCTTCAGTTGAAGAAACTCGGAGACCAGTAGGTCTTGGTTGGGCGGTAAAGCCCCTGATGATAATTCTCTTTCCCTCGATAAAGATTTCCAAGTATGATAGTATGGAGATGATGTCAAATGGATTTCTTCCTCTCTCGTAAATCCAGGTACATGCAATGGTAATTGAATTTCTATTTCATCTATGCCATGAATGCTATTCTTTATGTTAATGAACATTGTAAGATTCTCAGATACTTAGTGAGATAGTTACTTGAATTTATTCAGCTGTTATATTGTTTCATAGTTGTAGTAATTATTCGTTATCTTCTGGAAGCAAAGAAAAGTAATTATTATTCTTCTGCAATTTCCTGTTAGATGTTTATAGTTAATAGTTTCTTTTCAGCTGAAAATGAAATTAAAAGTTAGTTGATGAAGTGTATAATGTAACGTCATCTAAATTGAATTATCTTTTCCGTCTAGCTGCAAATGAAACCCTAGTTTGGCAGTTATTTAGTTATTGATCTGCCATGAACAGTTGGCGGAAAACTATTGAACGACTCATGTGAGCTGAAACTGAAAATTAAAAAGATAATTGCATGTTTGAGTTAGTTGGATCAATTTGGAAACCCTAGTTTCGAAAACAAGTTAGTTGCAGTTCAGCTGAAAGTTAGTTGTCAGTTGAAAATTTTAAACTGTAGTCTGGGAAGGTTGTTACAGAAAGGATACCTATACCATCACGTCCAATGGAAAGAGAATCACCATGACACCTTTGGAAGATGAACCGGAAAGTGAAGCATGTGGAACAACTAGAATCAATTTGGTAGAGGGAAGGAAATTTCTGGATGGATTGAGGCATGAGAACACGTGCTTTGCTTTGATTCCAAGGAAGTGTGGAGCCTTAGATGCAGGAGTCACAAGGGAAGAAGGATCACAAGGGAAGGAAGTTACTAAACTAATAACAAAGTACCAAGACCTTGTATTAGAAAACGTGCCTGAAGGATTACCACCAATCCAGAGTATCAGTCATCATATAGATCTTATTCCAAGAGCCAGTTTGCCGAACAAAGCTACACACCGGATGACACCAGCAGAGAATGCGAAGCTAAACAAACAGATACAAGAACTGTTGAAGAAAGGGTTGATCAGAGAGAGTATGAGCCCATGTGCGGTACCAGTTGTACTTGCAGCTAAGAAAGATGGAGAATGGAGGATGTGTATAGATTCAAGAGCTATCAATAAGATCACAGTGAAGTATAGATTCCCATTGCCTAGGATGGATGACATCATGGACAATCTGAGTGGAGCAAAGTATTTTACCAAGATAGACCTAAAGAGTGGATACCATCAGATCAGGATCAAACAGGGAGATGAATGGAAGATTGCTTTCAAGGCAAACGAGGGATTGTATGAGTGATTGTTCATGCCATTTGGACTAACTAATGCACCTAGTACATTTATGAGGCTGATGAATGAAGTGTTGGAGAAATTCTTGGGTATGTTTGTCATTGTTTATCTGGATGATATTCTGATTTTTAGTAAGACTAAAGAGGAACATTTGGAGCACATCAGACAAGTATTTCAGAGGCTAAGGGAAGAGAAGTTGTTGATAAACATCAAGAAGTGTAGTTTCATGAAGGAGGAACTAGTATATTTGGGATTTGTGATATCTGCGGAAGGATTGAAGATGGACCCTGAGAAGGTTAGAGCAATAGTTGAATGGCCTACACCTGTGAATGTCAAAGAAGTAAGATCATTTCATGGACTAGCAACTTTTTACCGGAAGTTCATCAAAAATTTCAATGGTATTTGTACACCTATGACAGAGACAATGAGGGGTGACCAAAAGGAATTCAAGTGGACATAAGGAGCAAAAAAGAGTTTTGAGTTGTTGAAGCAAAAGGTGACAAAACAACCTATGTTACCATTACTGGACTTTGATAAGGCATTCCAAGTGGATTGTGATGCTAGTGGAAGTGCAATAGGAGCTGTGTTAAGGCAAGAAGGGAGACCAATAGCCTACTTCAGTGAGAAATTTAACGATGCTAGGAGAAGATACTCAGTTTATGATCGGGAATTCCATGCAATTATACAAGCCTTGAAGAAGTGGAGACATTACTTGTTGCCTAAGGAATTTGTGTTGTATATGTATCATCAAGCTTTACAATATTTGAATAGTCAAGGGCATAGTTGCAACACTCACCAAAAACTTGCGAGTTTTTTTAGTTGGCGAGTTTTCTAGGCAATTGTACGCCAAAAAAACTCGCTGTATTTTCTTGAAAAACTCGCCGTACTTTTGGCGAGTTTTTCCAAAAAGTACAGAGAGTTTTTGAAAAAAACTCACACGATCTAGAAAATGCCCAAGCAATCGGCTAAAAAGGCATTTTGAGTTATTTTTTTCATTCATTTGCGTGCTCTGCTTTAGAAAAAAACACTAAAATGATGCATTCCATGACGATTTGTGTGGCTTTGATGGTCTTAATTTGGGTTTTTATTGTTAATGCAAAATGATGTACACCATGAAGGTTTGTGTGGTTTTGGGGGTCTTAATTTGGGCTTGGTGGCGAGGGCTCCGCCCCTCAACCCCGCCCTGTATCACAATAGGGAGTGTGCCCAGGGCGCTGCCCTGGGACCTATTGATGTGTTTTTTGTGACCGCACCAATCAGCAGAACAAAATAGTTTGAAGGCAATTCCGTTCTCTCTTGATCAAAGTATTTTGTGCGCTAAGATTGCGAGAAAGTTCGCACGTTCAACTCCAAGGTTCCGAATACTTAGAATACCCTCAGTTGGTTTGATGTGAATTGTTGTGTTCTTACGAGGGGACTTACACAATTGTTCAAGATTTTTGCAGCTAACAATAGATGGATGATTTGAAGGGGATTTTGCGCGTATGATTTGGCAATAAGTTCGTTTTCCTAAAGCTAACCAGAAATGTGCGGAAAGTAAATGAGTGAAAGGGCCTAAGAGACTTATATTCTATTCTAAATGCAGGATATGCGGAGCTCAATTTCGGCAGACTTCGACCGAATTTCACCTAGCCTCACGTCGGACAGCTTCAGCAAAATTAGTGCAATCTTCAAAGGGATAGCAAAAGATGTTCAGATTACAACTTAGCATACATACACCATCAAGACGACGCATATAAGTATACAAATCACAATCGAAGTTAAACTCAAGATGATCTCCAGTGGACCACGCAAGGCGAACTTATCATCAATAAGCTGCTAGTGGTATGGAATGAAATGAAGCTACCTCAATAAAACACCACATATCAAAGTAAACTACTTGCATGAAATGAAAATTACGCTACTTGGATCCGAAAGGAAGAAGAGACCTTGCTAGCTATCCATGACAAAGACGAATTCCACCATCAATGAAAAGATCTATTATCATGAAAGTGTTACACAACAATCTCCACAAAAGTTTTCAAAGGGAAAACTTTCTTTCTTCTCCACACTATGCCTACTATGCTCTACTCTCTAGTCTCCAATCTCTAGCTCTAATGCTAATGTCTAATATCTACTGATTTCCAATCTAATGCATTACAAATGAGGGGGACTCCCCCTTTTATAGATAGCCCAGTCCAAAAGACGGCTAGGGTTACAATCAATAGAATGGCTAAGATTAAGCCACCTTAGCCCTAACCCTAAAAACTGCCAGAATGGGGAGTGGTGCAATAAATGAACAAAGATTCCCACTCACTCCCAAAATAGAAAAGGCAATTAATGCCCACAATCAGTCTTCTAGAAGATCCTCGTCCAATAGTGCATTCCCATTCTCCTTCTCTCTGACTGCAAACTCGATGAATCTAGCAAGTACAGCCTCAACCTCCAGCACTGAAATGGGTGGAATGCAATCAAGCTGGAACTCTAACACTGTGACTGAATGTTCATGCCTTGTACAAGATTTTCTCCAAGCAACTAAGGAATCCTGCGTGCTCTGGATCAAGGTGGAGAAAGTAGAAGTGTTCTCGAAATCATCTTGTACAAAGGTCTTCACCTTTGAAAAGAAAGGCACCAGCCTACCCCTCAAATTATCAATATTTATCTCATCTGGATTCAACCGCCTAGCAAATATGGCCTCAAAAGTATTCTGAACTCCATCAATGATATTGGCCATAGCCTTCCATACCCTGGTTGAATTTGCCTATGCTGCGTCGAAGAAACCACGTCCTGTGATTGCTGAAGAATACCATCTAGAAAAGTCGTACCTATCATTCTCCTGAATGACCCCTCCATCAATCAGCAACCGCAAAGGAACATGCCTCAAAGCCTCAAGACGCTGAATTACCTTGCTCTGATAAACAGAAGCACCCCCCCAGGCCTGATCAACTGCCTCCATCCGTGCCAAAATACTGGAAGCCTACTGAAAAGCAAAAGCAAGGTCCTCCATAAACTTTTATGTCTCAGCACGAACTCCCGTGACCCACTTGTCTGCCTCCTGTGCCATCTTTTCTAACTCCATCAAGCCACTGATTGACTCTCTAGGTATCTCTGCTGGAGGCTCTATCACTGGAATCTCCTGCCCACGAGAACGAGACAACTGTTGCACATATCCAATTAGAGCCTTATGCTCTCTTTTTAACTTCTTGTACTTTCCTTCCTTCTTGAATAATCTGTCCTTGAGGGCGAGGTAGGAGTTATCACACTCCTCTACAATCTGTGCACCTGTGGGGCGTCCTAACTCCAAAGTTGTGACCACGTAATTTTCTAGCACTGCTTCATCTCGGTCACAATCAACCTGTGGCACAGCCATGTGAAGGGTATGGGAACCATCCTCATCAGTTGATATCTTTGAAAACTTCCGTGCTCTCTTCTTCTGTGGAGGTGCACTGATCCTATTCAAGAACTCTTCCATTTCAACTGCTGGATCAATCTCCTCGCTGGGGCTTCTCCTCATCCTATCCCTGAGCCAATCAGGCACTGTATACTGTATATCAAAGGGTCGCTGCTCTTGTGCCTCTACTTCTCGAACTTGTTCAACCTCTACATCATTCTGACGAGGCTCATCATCCTCAAGTGGCTGAGTGTCTCCTGAAACTATATCATCATCATCTTCTAAAGCCGCCTCTAACTCTTGCTGCTGAAACCGAGGGTCAGTAGTAGTCCCCTCATCATCTTCGATCAACTCTAGCAGTGCGTTGACACTCCGGCCGACTAACTCTCCTGGTAGGCTAATTATTCTCCTGATGCTTGCACGATTCAATGCATTCCTGGACGCAAACAAAGAAACCTCAGATACTTGGAGAACGTGTTCCAATGGCGCAGGACTCAACTACAACTCGGAGGCTCGTCGAATAGGCTCCTCGGCCTGCCTTTCCTTCTGGATTCTGACCTCGTGGATTGCTTTTCTTGGGTGTCCTGCGGATCTCCATCAAATTGTAAGTCAAAATTGACCTACTTTCAACCTACACTGCCAACCCATGCTCTAGTAAATGTCAGGACCGGAATAGAAAGTCCCAAGTCAGCAACCTCGGTTTCACCAATCCGAGTGGAAGCGGATATCTCTCACTACTGATAATCTGGATGGACAACGTCCATATCCTCATTCACCTGGTCTGGAACCGGAACAACTTCACACTCCCCGATCATGTTAATCGGCAACCGAGAGAACATTCTTTTCCTGACTTCAATCTCATCTGGTGCATCAGCCCAATAATCCTCAATATTTGCCTTGTGTTTAAACTCTTCTGACAGTACCCATTTGATGTTATTATGCGGATCATAGTGCTGTCGGCTGGTGTGATATGAAAAGTGATAAAATTGAAGCTCACTCTCGGCTTCTCTTGCTGCCTGTAATGAAGGACACACCTCGTCCGAATTGCCCATGACAATCGGGAAGTCAACACCTCCCTTCTTCTTCTTCTGAATTTTATCATAGGCAACCAATTGCCTAGATATCTCTAGCATTAAAATTCTATCGGTTGGGTACTTAGGCAGCCTATATGGGTATGATGAAAAACCTTGCAGCCTTATGTAAGAAAACTTCAGAAACTGTATAAACCAGCACCCATACCTTTCAATCAATTCTTGGGCCTCTCTCGAGACTCTGTGATGCATCCGCTCCTAAAGCAATCTCGTGATATGCATGGTGAAGGCGTCATTGACACGCTTGTAATGAGTGGTACTTGCCAGGTGCAACTGCAGACAAGCCTCATGGATTTTGAACTAGTGAGAGCCACAACCAACAGGCTCCTTGTAAGAAATTCCTCTATACTTCGTCATACAAGCCAACATGTAGATGATGTAAGAGCTCATATAAAATGTCTTCGTCCTTCTCAGACCTAGGAGTTGCTCGTGCAAATTGTCACTGATCATTGCAGCCCAGTCGACGTAGTCGTTTCCTTCCAGCACGAGGTTGATGTAATAGTACATCCAGGGCTCGAATAATAAATGATTGTGGGCAACCTCCAACTCGACTCAGCATCATAATGAGGTCACAATACTCCTGCTTCAAGTCATCTGCAATAATTTGTCTTGGCAGCTTCGTACGAGAAGGCTTGGGATTGATCATCCAGTGAGTGTTGATTGTCTCCATGCATCTCTCGAATGCAGAAGCGTACATTCGCTCAGCTCGTTCTCTGGACTTGTAAACCATATTCCTGTGCACCGGAATCCCGAAAGCTTCACTAATGGCAGCAGGAGTGAGATTGGCAAGCACTTGCCCATCTGGTGACATGATCGATCTGTGATCCTTCTCATAGCAATTAGCGCACTCCATCATTAGCTCCGAACACTGAATGGCCGGTGGGAAACCAGTAGCTACATATAATCCGCTTCGAACAATATTGTGCGAAGTGTTCGAAGGTTGATGACTTCCAATCCCCAGCATTCTGTTCTTGAAAGTTTCGAGGTTGATGGAGCCCAAGTTGGTATCTGTCAGCTTGCCCAACTTCAAAATGAACTTTGACTCTGGCATAAATGTCTTGCTCAGCTTCTTTATAACTGCCTACCTGGATGCACCATTGTTGTCTTTGCCAGTCGCCCTTGCCTCAGCCATCTGCAAAACAATAGACATTTATCAACAAATTAATTTATAAAATAAATAAAACATTGTGTAGGGGCTGCAGTCAACTTCAAGAACTTGAGAAGCTGCAATAACATTTCTTATTCGCAAACCTCAGCTTCTTCTCTTCAACAGATTTTGAACTTCAATACTTAGAAAATATTTCTAAGTAAACTTTAACTTCAGCAACTTAGCAGCTTCAATCAGCAATTGTAAATTCGTACTTCTTCAAATCAGCAAGTTTGCACTTCACTAACTTCAGTAACCTCGCTCTTTGAATTCACACCTCTTCAATTTCAAATCAGCAAGTTCGCACCTCAATAAACTCTTCTTACTTCAAGGTGTCCTCAGCTTCAGCAATATAATCTTCTTCAAGCTTCAGCAATATTTCTCTTTAAGTCGAAATTTCTTCAATCAACCTTCAGCAAATTCGAATTTCAGTCACAGGAACTTCCAACGCCTTTCACCCAGCAACCTTCAGCAAGTAAAATTTCGAGCTTCTTCAACAATTGCAGCTAAAAAAAAAATTCGAACTTCTTCAGCACTTTAGTCTTCAGCAACTCACTGCAATGTCTAACTCAGAGCAAATCGAACTCCTCAAGCTTCAGCAATACTCAGCAACACTTCACTTAGAGCAAATCGAATTCTTCAACTGTGAAAATCAAGTGAGAAACTTCTCAATTTTATAGCCAAAAATCGAATTCTAGAAGGAGCCAATTATAGCCAGTACATTAAATTTCCACTACTCCACTTCAAGAATTCGAATTTCCCTCTCTGGTATTTCTGACACTTGTCCGAGAATCTCAACCTTCTAGAAGTTCGACTTTGACTGGCATCTTAATTTACTTTCGAAAATGTTTAATTAAATTTCATCTTTTAATCCATTTAATTCCCCAGCCGAAGCTTTGCCTTGCAAATTTTAAATTTGAATATCTCTGATGCTCTGGAAAATTCATCTGTGAAGAATTCGATCGAAATCATTTAGGCAATTCACTTCAAATTCGTTGTCTAGAGAAATTTATCTTCAAAACACCTTTTATTCACTTTGCCTTAGAAAATTTTAAAATTTTCCCTTAGGAAAACTCACAATTCGAGCACCGATTAAATTCTTCATGCTGAAGGTCTTGGCAAAGTGCGGAAGACATGGAAATCCATCTATCATCGCGAATGTTCAGTACCCAGAAGAAAATTTTATCCGAAACGCGATGAATCCATGAGTACACAACGAACGGGTTCATTTAATTTTTAAATTTTTAAACCTTAGAAAAATATTATTCCACCAGTTTGAATCCGTTCTTCATCTCTGTGAACATTCCGTTGCTCAGACTTGAGAAATTTTAAATCATCTTGCATTGTCATCCTTCTGACTTCATCTCTGAAAACTTTGCTCGTGCTTCAGGAAAATTCAACATCTTGAGTTCTAGGCATATTTTCTAAGGAAGAAAATACTTTGCCTTAGAAAAATTTTAAATCATCTTGAAAATTTTGCCTTAGAAAAATTTCGCCTTGGAAATTTTTAGCTTTGATCACTTTGCCTTAGAAAAATTTTAAATCATCTTGAAAATTTTGCCTTAGAAAAATTTTGCCTTGGAAATTTTTAGCTTTGATCACTTTGCCTGTGAGAAAAATTTATTTCACTTAGAAGATCTTCCTGCAAGCACATCATTTTTAACTTCCAACATCTTCAATGCCTTAGGAAAAATTTAATATTTTGTAATTCCAACGCCTAGCAATTTTGTTCTCACCACCTTGCACTTTATTCCACACTTGAAAAAAAACATTTCCACTTGAAGCTCCAACGCCTTAGGAAAAATTTTCATCACATCATCTTATATTTCATTTCACCACCCTAGGCGCATAGCATACTTGAAGAAATTTAAAACCACGCCTAGCATTTTGTTTCACCCTTTGGCAATATTTTCTAACACCTTATAACACCTACCACCTTGGGCGCATATAGTACTTGAAGAAGAATATTGCCACGCCTAGCACTTACCTTGCTTTGACCATGCCTTGGAGTATTTTACTCACCTTTTACCTCATTCACCACCTTACCTTCACTTTTACCACCTTCAACTTGGGCGCATTTTGGCTTGCATGGAGGATGACTCTTCAACTTCCCGTTTTTTGTCTTCACTTGACCTCATTTGGGTGCATTTCCACATAGGTGAAGGATGAAAATTGTTGACTTGTTGACTTGCTTTCATTTTGGGCGCATTTAGATGAGTGAGGAGGAGGAATTCCTTTGACTCCTTTGACCTTTTGTTGCATGGGCGCATTTTTCATGTAGAGGAGGATGAAACTTATAACCACGTCCTTTTGTGACCTTTCAACTTCTCCTTTTTTGTCCTTACATGCCCTCTTTTGGGTGCATTTTGCATAGGGAGAGGGATGAAAAACTTTGACTCATTTGACGACTTCTCCTTTTGGGCGCATTTCCACCTATGTGCAGGATGGGCGCATTTGGAGGTTGGTGGAGGACGAGTTCTACACTTAGCCAATTTTCTTGCTATCAGCTCTCAAGGTGGGCGCATTTTGGCATAGCTACAGGATGAAAATTGTTGACTTTCTTTGACTTTCCAAGCATGGGCGCATTTTGGCCTAGGAGGTGGACGAAGTCTCATACTTAGAATTTTTTATGCTTTCACCTTGAGTTGGGCGCATTTTGCCTAGGTAGGAGGACGAGCCTTCATACTTAGAAATTTTATCATCACATCTTCATCAACTTGGGCGCATTTTGCCATGGCCGCAAGATGAAGTTCCAAACTTAATCAATTTTTCCTCGTTTTATGACTTCATGCCCCTATTTATAGTAAGCCCCCGATTTTTGCATCTCTGAAGCTCAGAACGATTTGAAATTTCAAACCTGCATCCTCACGACCTTGTTACCCTGTTGACATGCTATTTTTAGTCGGCCCTATTTTTTAGAAGGTGATTTGCTATAATAGTAAGCGCTCGTTCGATAGCTTCGACGATTGACTTGAAATTGAATAGCTCCTCCCTGACGCGACATCGTGCATGCAATTGATTTGCCATTTTTTGTTTCCAAAATGACTTACTATAAATAGTAAGGCTCCGTTTGACTTGAAATTTTACCAGATAGCCTGAAGGATTTGATCGATTGGTTTACACCGGTTGAAAATTTTGACTTCCTTCTTCGGTCTCAAGCGAAACCCTAATTTGCTCTGCATGCATATCAAATGATCTCCGTTTGTTCTCATTTTGTTGCACGCGATCATCGTGATTCTCGAAGCTGAGGCGGTCGGGACACTGCTAAAATAGTAAGTTCCTATGAGTGATTATCTCCATTTGCATGTCATATCACTACGAAGCTCTCGAAAAACCCATAAAGAATATGCGGACATGCAAAGAAAACCACGACATGCAAACCTAAAATAGCCTCGGAGAATTGGAATTCGAAAGTTTGCCTCGCTTTGCATGTCACACCATCGTAGGTCTCGAAAAACCAGAAGGAATCTCGGACATGCATTGAAAAATTCTTCATTTAAGCCTTGAAATCTGCCGAAAGTTGGACTGCTAAAAATAGAAAGTTGTCTGTTTTCGCTCAAATTTTGCACGCGAGTAACTTGATGTGCTCTAAATGCAGTGTGACTGTTAAAACTTCAAAAGTGCTGACGGAATGCCCGTAATTGCACACTTACTAAAAATAGTAAGTACCCGGAATTTGATGAAAATTTGCTGAGAGCCTGTTGGAAGCATATTGACAACAATGTTAAGCTCCGTTTTCAATTTACTCACTTTATTCGACCTCAGACTGACCAGGAAAGATGAAACCCTAATTTTCAGACTTGGCCAAAATTTCACGTTTTAAGCTCAACGGCAAAGAAATCCCTGGAAAGACAGACAGAAAAGAGACGGAGGGAGAGAGAGAGAGAGAGAGAGACAAAAGCCCAAGCCAAAAGACCAGAATGGAGCAAAAATTAGGGGTCCCCATCTTGAATGGGGCGATGTGTGAAAAGGTCACAACAGGACCCTGCGAGGGGCGTTGCCCCTCGACCCCACTAGGGGCGCTGCACCCAAACCCCCGCAAGGGGCGTTGCCCCTTGACCCCACTAAGTGCACTACCCCCAAACCCCCGCAAGGGGCATTGCCCCTTGACCCCACTAGGTGCATTGCCCCCAGACCCCCACAAGGGAAACTGCCCCTTGACCCCATTGGGGGTGCTACCCCTAGACCCCCGCAAGGGGCACTGCCCCTTGACCCCGCTAGGGGCGCTGCCCCTCCACCGCATTGGGGCATTGCCCTCAAACTCCCACTGAATTCATTTGTTTTTCTAGGTATTCTCCACTATTTACCTTCAGTTTTTCAAAAACAATTTGCTATTTTCATTTTGTTTCAGAGTATCAATATCAGCGTATTGAGCATTCCACATGAGGATGCTATTTTCTATCTAATTTTCTTTCAAATCAATCAAATTTAACAAGACTCGGCTTGTTTCTTCTATGTACTCATTTTATTGACTCATTGGATGCATCTTATCATTGAATTTTGCAAAAAAAAATGCGTTTTTAATGAAGTTTAAGCAATTTTTTAAGTTGTCAAGTTTTTTTTGAGTTTTTGCCGAGTTTTTTCCATACCGTATTTTTCGGGCTTGGCGAGTTTTTGCAATTGGCGAGTTTTTCAACTATGGTCAAGGGAAGTTGAACCAGAGGCATATGAGATGGGTAGAGTTCTTGCAGAGTTACACATTTGTGTTGAAACACCGGAGTGTGAAGTCAAACAAGGTTGCAAATGCATTGAGCAGAAGGAGTTTGTTGATAGAGATGAGAGTTGAAGTATTAGGTTTTGAAGAATTGAAGCATATGTATGAGGATGACATTGATTTTGCGGAGGCATGGAAGGCTTGCAAGGAACCTGTGGAGACGGACAGAAGCAAATGGTTGGATTATTTCATTCAAGAAGGTATGTTATTCAAGAACAATCAGCTATGTATCCCTAGAAGTTCAATGAGAGAGAATTTGATCAAGGAAAAGCATTGCAGAGGATTAGCAGGACATTTTGAACAACTACCCAGAGGAGTAGCAAAATTAAGGGATATCAGTATGAAGAATAAAAGGAGTGCAGAGGCAGCAGAATTTGCAGGATTCATGGAAACAATGCATACTCAAGTCAAGGAGCATCTAGAGAAGATGAACAATACCTACAAGGAGACAGTGGATAAGAAGAGGAGGCATAAGTAGTTTGCAGTAGGGGAGGAAGTAATGGAATATCTGAGAAAAGAAAGATTTCCAGTTGGGACATACAATAAGTTGAAGATGAAGAAGTTTGGACCTTGTAAGATCATCAGGAAGTTTGATTTTAGAAATGCATACGAACTGGAACTACCGGAGGAGTTTGGCATATCACCTATATTCAACATTGTAGACCTCTACCAATACCATGAAGGAGAGTCACCGGAGGACAGAGGAGTTGGTTTGCCGAACCAAATAGCACATCATCCGGAGGAAATTGAGGAAATTTTGGACAGTAGAGTTGGACGTAGTACCAAAGGGAGGCAATACAAGGACTATCTAGTCAGATGGAAAGGAAGACCGACGGAAGATTCATCATGGATTTCCCAGGCTGAGGTGGACCGCATTAGTTTTCCTCTAGCCCCGAGAAAGTGAGAGGCTCACTTTTCTTCAACCTCGAGTGTCTGATGCAGGAGCATCCCAGGTTTCAAGCAATCTTGCATCAACCAAAAAATATCTACATTCATGTTTTCTTGCATTTCAATAGCTAGTTGTTAGGACCCAGTCTCAGTATTTCATACCGCATTGTATCGCATTATAACATCAAAGCTCGCGGAGCAGGATATATGATCTTCAGTGCAACATCTACACCATATCCAGAATTCAAGTGTTTTGGAGATTCCAGTACAAAGTTATCGCTAACAGAATATCAGTTGTATTTGGACAAAGAGCATTCACAAACCAGTCTTGGCTTTTCAAGTGTGCGGACCTATCCTGTGACTTGCGGAACTCAAGAAACCATTTCTTAAGGATGCAC
This sequence comes from Sequoia sempervirens, assembly GCA_007258455.2. Lineage (NCBI taxonomy): Eukaryota > Viridiplantae > Streptophyta > Pinopsida > Cupressales > Cupressaceae > Sequoia > Sequoia sempervirens. The sequence continues at coordinate 239,967,557 of VDFB02252616.1, forward strand.
ATTTATCGAGGAACCTTCATTTCGATCTGCATCATGTTTGTCCAAGGATCAAAGGGGAATCTCATGTTTTGGCCGACCTTCACATGTTTCATCAACTTGGGGGTTTGAGACCTCTTGAGGCTGACACGGATCTTTTCTGGAGCTAGGAATTGATATATATATATAGGCATCATGTAGTTGCATTAGACAATTAAGTAGAGTAGAAGGATAGAAGTGATAGATAAGGGCTTCGACCCGCATTGTATTTCTGATCTTAACACCATATCTTTTTGTAATCTGTAAGTCGAAAGGCAAGGCATGTTGCCAACAAGTAATTGATCATTCTCTATATTTCCATGTGTGATTGTTATTCCAATTCCTTGAGTTTCCATTGTGTTTACTCTTGCTGCAAGGTTGGACAGTCCTATTTCTGGACCCTCCATCCTTAACTACACCACATTGGAAACTTGGCGATCAAAAAGAGCTGGGATTTGAGTTGAGTGTTAGATTTTGGTGGATTTGAGCTAACCATCCTAACAAGGAACTTATAAAATAGAATAAATAAAGCCATGCAAGGCTTTAGATTGATTTCATATAATATTTTTTCGAGTGTTTATAGATGAAGTAAATATTAGTTACTTTTTGGGAGGATTCACTTGTTTATAAATAGTCAAGGAGAATTGTAATGGGAGATTATGGATAATTGATTTACAAAATTTGTTGTGTAATCTGATTGAACTAGCACTTCTACGTAGAAGATTCTTTTGTCGTAGAAATTGGACTTGGCTCACCTGACCATAAGAGCTTCGGCTGTCATGATATTGGTCATAATCAAAACAAGTTTATAAATATGCTTCTTCTCCTCAAAAAAAAAGTCTAATTCTAAACTCTGAACAAATAAAATTTAAGTTTAGAGACTTCAAGCTTCCACAATCCATAAACTTAAAGAAACACTTACAAAAAAATTGTGATGCAAGAGAATTATAGAATCAACATCTCAAATCACATTTTGTGGTCTATCATTAGGATGAACAATAAGATTACAAACAAGGAATCCTTGGATAGATTTGTTCAAATAATATATGTTATATTTACACGAGAAGCGAAAGCTTCAATAAATAGATTACAAAGACGACGTTTCTAAAAGAAACAAACGTTAACAGAAGACGAAAATAGAAACTGACTAAAAACTACTAGATGACCATTAACAACACAAATAGAAAGATATTATACTAATACCCTCCCTTAATGGTCATCGTTCTAACTACCCAGAGCAATAACAGAGAAGGCTGCCCCCTTCTTCTCAAAACGCTTCTGCAACAAAAGACAAGAACCTGCCTCTGACTCTGTCACTTGAGATGAGTCTACCACCAACCCACCCAAAAACTACAGAACTTCTGGAAATGACCAAAACTGATCACAAAACATCCAACCTGATGTTGGGTAACAGAACTGTCCCTCCCTGTAACCAGAGACACACCGAGAACGGCTGCCACGATTTTGAGGAAAAATCAGCAAACCCTCCAAACTTTTGCAGATGAGCATGACGCTCTAGAACAAACTGCAAGAAATCAGTTGTGCAGATGTTCATTTGAGCAACTCTAGGTGCAACCAAAACAAACTGCAACAAACCACGTTTTTTGAGGAAAAAATCACAAAACCCTGAAATTGAAGTTTACAAAGCATCGTTTTTTTTCAAAAAAAATGGTAAAAACCCACAAAGGAATCCCACACAACTCTATGAATTATAGAAGCCCTGTAAATGTAAACAAATCTAATAGCAAGAATGAGGGATTCAAGGGTTCTACAATAATTCTTGATTTCAAAATCTACAAAAGTTAAGATACAGATTTTCGACTTTCAGAGAGACAGAATTTCGACTTACAGATTTAGATTTTAATGTACTGATTGCAGAACATTATCAGATTTCTATGACTGCATATCATTGAGGGATTTGCAAAATATATGTTTAAGAAAACAGGCCTCTAAGAGACACGTCTCATGAGAGGACGTGTCTCCAAGAGTGGAGACACGTCCACTCATGGGACGTGCTCTTTAGAGTCCGTGTTAACACATAGTTAACAATGCGTTTAGCATAACATATTTACTAACCAGCGAATATCACTATAAATATTGATTTAAAATACAAATATGATTCGCATTTGATACTCAACGATTTTCAGAATTAGCGATAGGATCAATCAAATACGATGGTGCTTGCAGCAATCGCTTTTCCAAATCTGACCGACGCTATCTTTCAATAACACTCCCTCTTAGCTAGGGAAGATGTATCAAATCTAATAACTAGAGATATCACCTAAACACGTGATATCTAAGACATAATATGATTTCTCAATATTGTCAAGTCACATGACATTCTTCATATCATATCTTATTATTATGGTATGTGCACTGACATCAAGTCACATGATGTCTACCATAATTCATGGCATATCCATGGATATAAATATCCACCATGATTATCTCTTAATGATCATAATGATCTACAAATGATATCAAGTCCCATGATATCAATAAGAGACACTATCATGACATGTCCATAATATCAAGTCACATGATATCTGCCATGATAGTTTGATCATTGTAGAGTCGTCACTTTACAATGTCAATTACAAGTGTACATTATTAGAAAGATCGTCACCTTTCAATAATGCATACAAGAAAAATAGGCCCATAAAGTCATGGAGTCACACACATGACAAAAGAGTTTACACATTAAACATCTTTATATTAGTACAATTTATAAACAATTTGTATTTCAAACATAAATAACAAATTACATTTCAACCATACCAAGTTTCTTCCTGAAGTGTTCCAACTTGATTCGGGAGAGAGGCTTGGTGAGAATGTCCGCAGTTTGATCATTTGTACTAATATACTCCAACTGAATTACTTTCTTTTCCACCATATCTCTTACATAATGATAGGGGATCTCAATGTGCTTCGATCTATCATGAAAGACAGGATTTACAGAGAGTTTGATGCAACTTTGATTGTCACAATGAATAATTGTAGGATCCAAGGGCTCACCAAAGAGTCCCACAAGCAATTTACGAAGCCACACTGCTTCTCTTGCTCCCATTGAGGCTGCAATGTATTCAGCTTCTGTTGAGCTCTGTGCAACTGAAGATTGTTTTCTGCAAATCCAGGAGATCATAGCCGATCCTAAACTGAAGCAACATCCTGATGTGCTTTTTCGATCGGTTACATTTCCAACCCAATCTGAATCAGAGTACCCATGAAGATCTAATTGAACATTTTTGTAAAGAAGACCATATCCAATAGTGCCTTGAAGATATCTCAAAATATGTTTCACAGCCATTAAGTGAATTTCCTTTGGCTCACACATGAACTGGCTGAGAACATTCACTGCATAGCAAATATCAGGTCTGGTGTTAACCAGATACATCAAGGATCCAATCATTTGTCTGTAAAGGGTTGGATCTGCACACTTGGATTCTACTGCTGCTTCTTTTAATTTGTGAAGGTTGGTTTCCATAGGTGTAGACATCGGTCTACAATCCAACATTCCAAATCTTTTCAGAATGTCTATAGTATACTTCCCTTGGTTTAGTATAATGCCTTCTGATTTCTGCCATACTTCTAAACCTAGGAAGTAGTGTAGGATACCCAAGTCTTTCATGTCAAATTCAGAGATTAGATCCTGCTTTCCTTGAGCAATGAGGTGATCCTCTCCTGTTATTAGCAGATCATCAACATATAAAATAATTATTAGCATATCACCTTTGATTACCTTGAAGTAGAGATTGGAGTCGGCCTCATTCTTGGAAAATCCTAATCCCAAGAGATAGCTGTCAATTCTTTCATACCAGACCCTGGGAGCCTGTTTAAGTCCATAAAGAGCTTTCTTCAGTCTGCATACATGTGAGTCAGGTTTATATATCACAAAACCTTCAGGCTGTTCCAGATAGACTTCTTCTTCAATGGTTCCATTTAGAAAGGCAGTTTTCACATCCATTTGATGGATCTTCCAACCTTTAGCTGCTGCAATGGCTATCACTGCTCTCACTGATGTGTAACGGGCAACAGGTGCAAATGTTTCTTCGTAATCAATGCCTTCCTTTTGAGAAAAACCTCTTGCCACAAAACGTGCTTTATATTTTTCTATACTGCCATCAGCAGCATGCTTGATTTTAAAGAGCCATTTGGAAGAGACAACAGATTTCCCTTTTGGTCTAGGCACTACATCCCATACATCATTCTTTAGAATGGACTGATATTCCTCCGTCATTGCATCTTTCCATGCTTGATGTTGAAGGGCTTCTGAAACACAGTCAGGTTCTGAGTTTAAGATGTTGTTTATTAGAGCAACATAGCCAGAGAAACGTTTGGGTCTTTTACTCTCCCTGAACGTTCCTTTGGGTGCTGCATGAACCTCAGCTTCCTTGAGCATTTTCCTGGCCCAAAGTGGTCTCTTATTATCATTTGGATTCTCACTTGATGGAAGTTCGAGTGACATTTCCTCAGAATGCTCCCTCTGAATTTCAGAATCAGGTTCCACCTCGGGTACACTAGGAGAAAGGGTTTCTAACTCAGAGGAGCTTCTTGCCCTTTTGAATGCAATGTCTTCTTCAAAGATGACATCTCGACTCAACTCAATTTGATTCTGCCCGGGAATGTAAATCCTGTATGCTTTGGAATTTTCACTATAACCCATAAACACCCCCTTCTTTCCGGAAGGTTCTAGTTTGGATCTCTTCTCTTTAGGTACATGAATATAGACAGGACAGCCAAAGATCCTAAAATGACTGATGTCAGGTTTCACACCGGTAAAGGCTTCTTCAGGAGTTTTGTTATCAAGATGTGAATGAGGACATCTATTTTGAATGTAGACAGCAGTCCTAGATGCTTCTGCCCAAAAAGAAGTATCAATGTTTTGGTCAAGTAGCATTGCCTTAGCAGCTTCTACAATGGTTCTGTTTTTCCTTTCAGCAACCCCATTTTGCTGGGGATTGTAGGCAACTGTGAACTCCCTCTTAATTCCAGCTTCTAGGCAAAATTCCTTAAAAATCTCAGAGGTGTATTCTTTCCCATTGTCTGTTCTTAAGATCTTTATTTTCTTTCCGGAGAAATTTTCAGAGATGGCTTTGAACTCTTTGAACCTTTTGAGGATTTCTAATGATTCTTTACACTTAAGGAAGTAGATCCAGGTTTTCCTAGAGAAGTCATCTACAAATATGACATAGTAAAGAAATCCTGCTTTAGAGGGTACAGACATGGGTCCACATAAGTCTGAGTGAACCAATTCTAACACATTAAGAGTTTTGCTCAAACTAGAGGGAAAGGATCCCTTTGAATTCTTCCCTAAGGCACAACCTTTGCAAGTTCCTTCATGAGATGGTTTTAACTTAGGTAAGCCTGTTACAAGTTTTTCCACAGAAGGTAGGGCACGGAAATGAAGGTGACCTAATCTTCTATGCCAAATCTCATTTGAATCAAAGGTGTCAATGGTAAGGGCTTGATTAACTTCAATGCATAGTTTATAAAGGTACCCTTGTCTTATACCTATGGTGAGGGCTTTCTTGATGGATGAGTTTTTAGGCCAGGCAAGAACTTTTCCATCTATAAAGGTAACTCTATAACCATTGTCTTCAAGGGCAGATACGGATATAAGATTCCTCTTTATTCCAGGTACAAACAAGACTTCAGAGAGTTGAAGAGAAAGCCCAGATTTCAACTTGATAGAACAAGTTCCAACCCCTCTTATAGGGTGTGCTGAATCATCCCCGATGGTTACTTCTTCATCAAACCTTTCGGTCAAAGTATCTAAGTGTTCTCTGAATCCTGTGATATGTCTAGAAGCACCACTGTCAATCACCCAGTTGAGAGTGGGTTCGGATACTTGACTAGAAAGGGCTGAATGGAACACAAAATTTTCAGGTTCATGATCTGAATTTGACTTTCCTACTTTAGCAAAGGAAGTTTGTTGTTTAGTCCTATCAGGGCACTTCAATGCATAGTGACCATATTGATCACATCTAAAGCATTGTACTTGAGAAATATCTTTCTTCTTATGAGGACCCTTTCCATTTGAATTTCTCTTTCTTTTGGAAGACCCTTTCTTGAAAGATTTTTTCTTACTCTGTTTATTAGATGTTGAGTTGAGTGCAAGGATGTCTTCATCTATTTTCTTTTGTTTATTCTCTTTAGAGGAGAGTCTGGATTCTTCTTGAAGACAGTCAGATCTTAGCCTATCAAACTTAGGGAGTTTAGATCTTGCACTTATACCTTGAACAAAAGACTCCCAAGAGTTTGGGAGACCTCCTAGAGCAATTAGGGCTAACTCTTTGCTGTCAATCTGATATCCAATGGTGGATAATTGATCTCTCAGTTCAGTAATCCTCATGAAGTATGCATTAATGGACTCTCCTTTGTTTATCTGAACATTGTTGATTTGCCTTTTCAAAGCAAGAGTCCTGCAGGTGTTGTTGATCTCATAGGTACTCTCAAGAGATTTGAACATGAGGTAGGCAGATTCATGTTTAGCTAGGATAGGCACTATGTGATCCCTAACTGCATCTACAAGTATTTTCATGGCCTTTTCATTGTTTTCTACCCATTGAGTTCTCTCAGGTTCAGACTTGGGTTGCTCCAAATTTTCTCTTACAAGAGAGTCTACTTTATGTTCCTTAAGGATCATCATGATTCTAAATTTCCATGATGTGAAATTTTCTGCTCCTGCAAGGCGATCTTCAAATCTGATCACACTTGACATTATGAAAAATGAGTAAAATTCGATTTTTTGGAAAATACGAATTTCTTAGAGCAACCTGGTAATTAGATTTGTTTGGGATACGCACAGCCTGGCTCTGATACCATGTAAATGTAAACAAATCTAATAGCAAGAATGAGGGATTCAAGGGTTCTACAATAATTCTTGATTTCAAAATCTACAAAAGTTAAGATACAGATTTTCGACTTTCAGAGAGACAGAATTTCGACTTACAGATTTAGATTTTAATGTACTGATTGCAGAACATTATCAGATTTCTATGACTGCATATCATTGAGGGATTCGCAAAATATATGTTTAAGAAAACAGGCCTCTAAGAGACACGTCTCATGAGAGGACGTGTCTCCAAGAGTGGAGACACGTCCACTCATGGGACGTGCTCTTTAGAGTCCGTGTTAACACATAGTTAACAATGCGTTTAGCATAACATATTTACTAACCAGCGAATATCACTATAAATATTGATTTAGAATACAACTATGATTCGCATTTGATACTCAACGATTTTCAGAATTAGCGATAGGATCAATCAGATACGATGGTGCTTGCAGCAATCGCTTTTCCAGATCTGACCGACGCTATCTTTCAATAACAAGCCCAGAAACGATTTTTGAGGATAAAATCAAAAAAAAAAAACAAACAGGTAGCTGGCACAAAATCTGAAACACAAATCAGCATACATAACATCGTTTTTAAGGAAAAATGATAAAACCTTTCCAGAAACCAAAGAGCCCTCCCAAATTGCAAAAATCCTAACTAGGGCATATAGGAGCAACCCTTAATTTTTGAGGAAAAAATTATAAACCCTCCCATGATTTTTCAGGCAAAAAATTAAAAAACCAAAACCCAGTTATAATTCTTTATAGGGAAAAAACTGTGAAACCCATCAAAACTTTTTAAGGAGAAAAATTATTAAAACCCACAAGACAATTTTTTTATTTTTTTTATAAGGGCCAAAAAATTATTAAAAACCCAGAACATTAATGCACAGAGTTGAAACAGGTTTCACGAAGCCCAAAAAACTGGTCGCAACAAAATAAAGAACGCCCATTGAACTTATGGCTGCCCTCAAGCATGATATGTGACAGTGAGGCCATTTTGCATAGCAAAGCACTGATGGCTCAAATTCCAAAGTCGCACAAAGAAGGTAGAGAAAATACTCGAATGAGTGCAAAGGGACCCACCACAACTGAGAAACAAGAAAGCATCCAGAAAAGACAAATATGAAGGTAGAATAGCGGCTCCCAAAAGAGACGTGTCCAGAACTAAAAAGTCGACGCCTTCAAATGCACAAAGTGGACGTGGTAATCACACACAGCGGGCAATTCCAACACAGTCCAGAACGCACGAACACGGATGAAGACGCACGAAGGCATGCACAAAGCAAAGCTCCCAAGACGTTCAAAGCAAAAATGCTACACCTCAAAAAATGACAAGCTCAAAAATGGCTCCAAAATCACACGATGAAACACGGAATATATTTGTAGGAGGCAAAAACAAACAATGTTGACTTCAAATGCTTGAGCAACAAACCCAGAAATCTCCAGAAATAAATCACACACACACAAGAAGAAGCCAACAAACTTAATCACAATCGATGCCAATGAGATTGGATGAGACCGACAAAATTCTAGAACTCGTGAAAAGGAGCCAAGACACCCGATGGAATGGACACACGCACACATGGGAATAGACACAAGCACAGAATACGCACCAAAACAAATGCGGCTCCAAAAGATGATACGTGCGCTCATTCACGATTTTTCCCATCAATGAAAACACACGCACAGGTGTGCGATTATTCCAAAAGTCCCAACACAAGAACTTGAAGGCATACAAATAGAATCGTGAATGAAGAACCAACAACCAAAATCAAACACACGACAAAGGAAGACGCGAGCAATGACCAAAAAAAGATTGAATCATGAGAGTAATGCAATTTTACAGCCACAATTTTGCCTTAGAACAATTTGAAATCCACCAGAATGGAGTGACGCGATTTCAAAAAGACAAACCTCATGAATTTTTTTAGCAGAAAAAAGCACGAATCCAAGAGGGACGAATTTCAGAAAAAACAAAGAGCCCAAGAAAACAATTCCCACTCTGATACCATGTTCAAATAATCAATGTTATATTTACACGAGAAGCAAAAGCTTCAATAAATAGATTACAAAGACGTTTCTAAAAGAAACAAACGTTAACAGAAGACAAAAATAGAAACTAACTAAAAACTACTGATGACCATTAACACAAATAGAAAGATATTTTACTAATAAGATTACTCTAATTACAATATTAGCAAGAGATCGATACCTATTATCCAATAATTAATGCTCACCAACATTATTAAATAATTGCTAATGTCATTTAATTATTTAACTTTGTGTCCTTAGCATATGAGTAACAGGTTTTCTTGATTGCTTAGTTCTAGGCCATAATCCTATTGAGATTGTTAGAATGCTTCCCAATCTCTATAGCCTCTCTTGAATTACTTTTCATTAAGTTTTCCTCCTTTGCTCGGAGTTCTTGCTTCTACACAAATACACCAATTGAGCATGCTTTGCAAGTGCTGTTTTTTTTTATGAAATCATGGATTATTTCTAATATGCTCTTTAAATCATGGTTGAATGATCCCCCATTCACCAATGCAAGAGTTGCCACAACTAGTCCATATGATAGACACCACAATATAATGGGTTCAATTGGATCTTTCAAGGATTTCACCATAATTGCAATATGTGTCACAGTGTTTGTTGCATATTAACAAAAAAGTTCAAAATCTAGCAACCACCATTACAATCCCTACAAATTCATTTAATTTGTCTATAATATTCATCCATATGAAAACATATTATTTTATTAAAAACCCTAAAAAAATTGATGTTTCATGATCTAGGAATTCTAGTCAATTTTTAGAAAGTATATTGTCTCAACAAAGGTATGTTAATTCCAATATCAATAACAAGCCTAAGAGATATTGATAGATATATGTCGGTGAAGCGAGACATGTCGTTGTTTGACCCTAATCTTTGCATGGTTCCAATCTTATTCCTTGTGTAAAGTATAGGTAAAGCGGAGAAAGCCTCCAAGTTCAAAGGTGACCGGTAATAAATTAAGTGCTATACACAAGCAAGGAAGATCAAGCTGAGAAGGAGGAGAAGTGTTGAAGATAGGTTATAAACTTATACATTAGACTTTTGTATAATTTATATTTTAGACTTATGTAACATTTTTTTTACCTAATTTAATTTTTTAATTCAAATAACACTATTATATTTTAGGCTTCTATAACACTATAGTTATTATAGTATCTCGTTTTATAAAATTAATTATAATTTATATTTTTCCATGAATAAATATTTCTAAAACATTACAATTTATATTTCAGGTTGTAATTTTTGGTTTTAAATTTTTCATGAAATTTTATTTTAATTTTTTTATAATATTAAATGTTTTAAATAAATTCAAATATTTAATATTATTTTATACTAATATTATACTAAGTGTTTTAACAGCATCATAAAATAAAATTAAAAAATAGATTTATATTCTTTAAACTTAAACCACAAATTTATTTTTTTGAATTTTATCATTAACAAATCTGATTTAATTTTTTTCCTTGCCGAACTTGAACCTGAACCTTGCAACTTATAACAACATTATTTTGAGGAATAAAATTGTTTTTACCTTGACTTCACAGAATTCATCAACTTTCAAAAATATGCCTTCACTAAATTTCATTGATTTCAATTTTTTAATGTGATCATAGAAACAAATCTAATGAAGCAGCAAAAGCTACAATCCATTTGCTCAAAGCTACTAAAGAAATAAAGAAAAGACAAATATTATATTAATGTCCACAAATAAACAAGAATAGATCAAAGGGACTGGAACGCATAACAGGTACAATAGCGAAGGACTAGGGCAAAAGAGGCCTTAGACACAAAGCAAATACAATTAAGCAAGAAAAAGCAAAAAAAATGGACACATGGGGGTTAACTTACAAAGACAACTCCCAAAGTACTACAAATATAAGTACTTGTGCTAGGGAAGAACCCCCAAAGCAGTGGAAGTGAATGAAGACAACCTAGACAGGGAACCTAAAACCTCAGGTGTCAGTATTATGGAAGGTGTTGGAGAAGCCAATAACATCATCATTGATCACTGTGGGAGTACCAATGCAGAGTTTAAAAATGCTTGATATTAGACATTGTTTAACTAAGAAATTCTTAGCCATGTAATTTGAGGCAGAAGAAAGATATATAATTTTGACTGCAATCCAATCCAGTTACAAGTCTCGTTTCCACCTTAACAATAAATGGCCTCCAAATAGATACAAAAGAATAACAAACAAGGTTCTTACAGAATATCTGGTGCAATTGGAAGATCATCCTTCACTATTTACAATGAACACAGACCAATCAATTCATACCAGGCCAAATTGTAACAAGCCCAACATATCTCACAAAAAGAACAGATATAAGAATCAAACACAAGATTTATGTCCATGTAGAAAAGAATAAAGGAACAAAGGATAAAAAAGATAACATCCACGAATAAAAAATAAGTTTGCATTATCCAAATACAAAATTTGATCCAGTTAGTTGGATTGAAAACAATCAGCTAACTGAGATTGATCAAAACAGGCTTCTAGCTATTACCCAGCTATCACATTTAACCAATCTCTGACTGAAAAAATGTTAGCTAAAAAGACTAGGATAAATGATTGAAGCATTGGATGACTTTTCATGATTTGATATTTATGGGCTTGGACATTGTAAATTCATATATTCAATGCCAAAATCATTTCCAACCTCTGAAATAATAATAAAAGAATCAAATACAAGAAAAAATTTTGAAAATGTTAAAAAAAAAATATCAAATCTAAGGAAAAAAATTGTGATTGCAAAACTAAGAACCAACTCCCGTGAACTTCAAAGTGGAACTGGTTGATGACCTACCCAAAGACACCTTGAGTGCAAGAATTTTGTTAAGTATATGATAGCAGAATACTAAACACAGTTTCTTTCAAAGTGCCCATTATGTGATGATATTGCACACAATTATAGAGACATTTTCAACCATAACCTATTAATGATATCAAGACAATCAAACAGATAAAACTAAGGAATCATCCGTGCAATATTTTAAACAATTAAACACATTTTACGCCCAGCAGACCAGGTTGGCCAGAAGCATGTTAAAAGCCATATTATCTTATCGGATATGATGAAGAAGAGACCAATTCTACCGTATAGAATATACCAGCAATAGGGATGCTTATGGAGGACTGTGACTCAAACTCTGTAATGGGAAATTGTACCACAAACTCTGCAAATAAAATAACGTGCAATATTTGGTAAAGACTGTCCAGAGTAGCAAACACAACCAGAAAACATGGTTAAATATGATTTTAATGAAATATAATTTAGCTATAACTTGATGCCAATACAGGCACCACCAGAAAACATTTTTAAATTATTTTAATGCACAATAATTTAGCTATAACTTGATGCCAAAAAAGGCACAACCAGAAAACATGGTAAAAGTGCTTCCAGTGCAAGATTCTTTAGCTGTGCCTTTATACGAAAAAAGACACTCCAAATATGAAGAAAATAACTGAATAAGGATGCATCCAAACTGATGAACAAGATTTTAAAAGTTAAGAATCTACTGTTGAAAAGAATGGAGTTTGAATGGTCAATGTGCGCTCCAGCCAGCTGGCATTAATACATACAATCAGTAGACAGGTAGAAACTTCAACCAGTTACAAGTACAGACAATGGGCAGGAGTTTTACCCAGTTGGGTATATTAAGTCTCACTGACAATGTAACAGATTTAGGCAGAAGTGGTGAACAGGATGTTTGGCTGTACAGCTGAAAAAAATCTCAACCAATCAGCAGACAAAAGTCAAAACACATGCAGGAGTTTTACCCAGTTAGGTATGTTAAACCTCACTTGAGAGATCAAGATTTTGGCAGAAGTGGTGGAAAGAATGTTCAACTGCATGGCAGAAAGAAACCTCAACCAACCAGCAGATAAAATGCATTAAGTCAAAATATCATGGATGCAAACAAAAAAATGGCAAGCACAGAAAATAAGGTCCCACCTTGATTATTAGCACAATTTTCATTGAGCAGCAAGGAGATTCAACCTTATATGTAGTAAATAAGATTATACTCTTCTTCAAAAGAATTCTATACAGAAGAACGGCTTTTCTTTGTAAACCTCAAGTAGCAATCTATTTCTCATGTTCTTACCAATCTCAAATAGGGCAAATGATCGAAGCTACTTCAACATAGTATTTTAATCCTTAGCGTGTCAATTTTAATTCTTCCCACATAAAACATCACCACAAGCTAGATAATTAACTTAAAAACAGTTCAGTGCTAATTCAACATAATATTTTAATCCTCAGCATGTGGATTTTAACTGTTGCAACAGGAAAAATCACCAAAAGCTTGACAATTAACAGAAAAACAGTTCAGTACAGTCTGTACAGTGATGATCATGAAGGCCACAAATTCGAACAGGCATCAAAGCCTGCATGTGTGTCTCAGTGAAATGGAGTCTACTTAGATCTTAGAAATTCTCACAGGTAAACATTTTAGTATATTTATCTAGAATCAACTGTGTTCTCTTGTCTTGTATTTCCAATGTTTCAGATCTAAATTCTAAATTTTTACTACTTCAACATAAGTAATTTATTGTATAAAATACACGTCCTCCCCTAGCACTATGAGAAATGTATCAAAATATACAGCCCAGTGGCTCCACTCACCTAGTTCAGCTCATTACATCTTTTCAACCAAACACATTATCAAGTTTGACCATGAATATAAAAATGAAATAGTAAGGTGTTCAAGAAGAAGGCCCCAGTTTTACATTGGCAACAAAACCTACATTGCATGGCCAACAGAAATATCATCTAGATAGATCTTTGAGATTTCAACAGGTAAACATTTGGGTACATTTATCTGCAACCAACTGTACTGTACAAACTTTTTTATCTCTCACGTTTCATATCTAGCTTCTAGTCACATTTATCTGGAACTAACTGTGCTGTCTCTTTAATTTCTGCCATTTCAAGTCTTACTTCTAGACCCCTCTTTCAGATGTCACTTCAACTTTTCAGGTCTGACTTATATACCTCTCTTCTAATAGCCACTTTAACATAAGGACCTCATCCTCCAAGAACACAACTTCTGCCGTAACCTGATGCAAAACGCAGCCTAGTACCTGGCACAGCATCACCACTCTCCTGTTTTAGCTCAACTAAGACCCTAATGAACAACATATTTCTCCAATTTAGAAGAGCAATATAGGCATTCGTCCAAAAACATACAAGTCTTGCTCTAACAGCATGAAAAAATGCAACCAAGTATAGGACACAGCAACTACAGTCGCCTAGTTCAGCTCAACCAATTCTTCCCCTAAAATATAGCAGATTTCTATTAAGTAGAATGGAAACAGCTACATCCTAGAAAAGTCCTTCCCTGATGCTGTGATAAATGCAACCACATATAGGGCAAAGAAGGCCTCGGTCACTTAATTTAGCTCAGTTCATTTTTTTCCCTAAAGCAAAAGAGACTTGTCAACCGTAGAATAGCAACAATGAAAATAACATACCCCCGCCTCTAGAACACAAGATTTATCGAACGCAGAATAGCAACATGAAGAAGCAATTGCTGATCTCAAAGCCCTACTAAAACCTCAGAATATTTTTGGGTTTTGTGAAGTTCAGTTTTTTGAGTTTACAAGGAGTGAAGGTTTTTGAGTTTCTGTTAAGTTAAATTTTAGGGGCTTTTAAAAAGTCCAACTTTTTGAGTATTTTCTGTAGAGTTGATTTTTTTTGGTCTGGTAAATCATTTTGGGCTTTTTTTGAATTCAAATTTGGTTGGTTTTTCAGAGGTTAAAATTTGTGGGTTTTTGTGACGTTCAAGTTTTTTAGAAATACAAAAAAGGTTGGCATTTGTTTACCTCTTTATGAGGAGAAGTGTAAGGCTGACTGGAGTATCTGGAAGCTTCGAGGGCTTCCTCCAAATCAGGTGAAGTGAAGGCGCCTCTGTTTATGTAATCACTCACGACACGCCCCGCAGCAATCACATCCGGGCTTATGCTCTCGTCTTCCCAGCTCATTTTCTCTTAACAGAAACACAATCAGAAACCCTCCAAACAGAAAAATGTACCTACAGATACTCAATACGTCGTTATTGAGATGCTGCAGCTATTATTCAGTCCCTGTACCTGTAGGAGACATTACATAAAAATACGAAAAATGTTAAAACAATTATAGAAGAACTGTAAATATGACTGCTAAAATTTTATTTTTTAATTCTCTTACTTGCGCGGGTAATTTTTCCCGCCGCAGTTTGCAATGGGTATAATATTAGTGACTGGTATGGCTGCCTGTGCCAGTGGCAGTAGCTGTCGCACAAGTCCGGAAAAAACAGAACTTCCCACTGCACATTTCAATAGACTTAGGTCAATAATTTTTGTTTTCTTATTTTAAAATTTTCATTTGGTGATTAATATTTTTTAAAATATTTGCAATAATCTAATTTATTTTTGTAATATCATAATTATTGAGCTACTAACAAGGAAGTAATTTTAACTAGAATATTTTGTAAGAATTTTTAATTTGTGATGATCAAATCATCTTTTTTAAAATGCATTTCTAGATTGATTATTTATTACTTTAAATGATAGAAAAAATATACACCTTAAATTCAAAATAATCTTAATTATACAATATATAATACATTCAAAAATTTACTTAGATAAAATATTATAATTGACTTTTTTTAGAATTATTTTATAGATTATGGATCAAACGTTCTTGTAGTGAAGCTTTTTTAACTTAGATTTGACAAAATATGATATGGAAATAGTGTAATCTAAACATTTGCAAAGGCAAAAGAAATTCTTTTGAAGTGTGGATTGATTCATGCATTGTATTGTCTTTATATTGCTTGATAAATTTTAAGGAATATTTAAGGATACATAATAGGTGGCAAGTTTGTCCATCCTCAAATTAATAAGAACAATATAGATAGCGATGTTTTTAATTAAGCCGAGAGGCTTTCTACACTCACATAATGAATTGCAAAACTTAAGTATATTTTTATTCTTTGCATTTAAGTTCACGTTCAAATCACATGCAACTGACGATAAAATCTTGTTTACCTAGTTTATTATTTGTACATAAAATCAAAAAGCATGGAAAGAAGCAAAGATGAAAATGCAACTCTTATTTAAATTGAAGAGATTTAAATCAAAAACTTTCCTATGTAAATGATTTTATAATTTTTTTAAAAGCATTTTTAAGTATCATTTTACAAAATGAAATGATTTACATGTAAAAAGAGGAAAAAATAAAATAGAAAGATTGTTCTTATATCTAAATTTAAAATGAATATGAAAATTTATTTAATTTACTTGTATAGATAATCACTACAATTTAATTAATTATTTAAAAACTAAATAATACATTTTTTATCAATTTTATAAATTATAATTTAATTTAATTTTATAATGAAATTTAAGTTTTCAAGATATTGTGGTGATTTCTCTTGCAAATATATTAAAGAGATTTAAATAAAAAACTTCCCTATGTAAATTATTTTATGGTTTTTTTAAATACATTTTTTAAGTATAATTTTATTTTATAATTGTACTAAAAGAAAAAGTTCATAACTTATTCTAAAATTATAAATAGTAATTGTTGAATTATATTTAAATGAATATTTTATTTTATTTTATTTTTGTATTTAAGTTGAGAGGCTTCCTATAGTGGTGGACCAGTTTTTTTACTGTTTTACTTTGTTTTTAAAGTTGTTTTAAAGTTGTTATTTTTAGTATTATTTTTAGTTTTAAAGAGTGTGAGAAGATAAAATGACTGCAGTAGTTGCCATTGTAATGGTTTGCATGCAATGAATAGTTTTAAATCAATTTTATATCTTTGTTTTGCACATTTTCAAACCTCCGAGAAGAGATTTCTTACCGAGCAACATCCAAAGCTTCCTTAATTTTGCCAAAACGGTTGAGGGATTACTGATAGTTGTGGAGGCTATGAAACTCATACTGCAAAGAAACTCATTGAGCATCATCGTCAACTATATCATTTGGCATTACATCTCTCAGTACAAATTCTTGAGGTAAGTTAGCCACGATTTTATCTTATTCTAAAGCAATTTTGTTGCTATATGTTTAATGAAGGCATTGCTTCTGTGGTTTCAAAATACAAATTTTGTCATTATCTGTTTAATGAAGGCATTGGTTATGTAATATTAAAAGACTCCAAATGAGTGAAGATGACTTCGTTATGAATCTTCCACCTTGTACAACAAAGATCTCATAAACTACACGAAAAAGTTATGAAAAGCACCCTGACACCCGAAATAAGGAGGCATTGAGGAGGTGTCAATTTCTTTAAAGAAGAAACATGCATATGCCCAACTCTATGATAAAACAAAACTCAACGAGCATTTCAAATTACAAAATTGAAGGTGTGCTTAAGGGAAGTGCGAACAGAAAACAAAAGAATCGCCATGGTTTAACACAGGTAACATTTTGTTCTTTCATTGAAAGATGTCATATGCTCTTCTTCATATTTTGTATAGAATGGCTGGTAAATATTTTTTATAGGATGGTTGATAAAGAAATGTGCAGCATTTGGGCATCATGTGACTGTTATATGTTCTTCTAAAAAGAAGAGAGAAGAAGCACTTAGATTCCTTGGTGCAGATGCATACCTCGTTAGCAACGATATTGTCCAAATGTAGGTATCCAATTTAAAATAGTGGTGTTTAGATGGTTAAAATAATGTTGTTTTTTAATCAATTTACTACACATAGGTGGAATAGGTGCCTTGAAAAGGATATCTCTTGGCATACTTAGATATATTTTTTAAATATATGTATTGCTAGTTAAAATAGAAAACACTAGTTCATATTTTTTGTCATGGAAAAAATAACCCCAAATCATAATAGAGGTTAAAAACGTTATAGGATAGAAAATAAAGATATGTGATTCAAGTTATTATCCATATATTAATAAGAAATATTAAGATGAGAAATACCTAAAGATAATAAGTTTATCATTGTTGTGATTGCAAAAATATATTATATGCATTCATGACATTTGATTTATGTTTCATCACATAGTTGTTGATATCGCCAATCACTTTTAATTAATCAATTGTGGTGTCACATAAAAAGATGCATACTTATATAGAAGTCACTAATAACATTAACAATTGAGAGTTAAATTTTTTTATAATAAGAATTCTCTTTATTTTAAAATATTTATCCAATGATAATTATAGATTTGATTTTTTTAAATAATTAGACTAACAGCTTAAATAAAAATGAGTATGCATGAAGGGTAATGATGACTTGTAATTTAGCAAGACAATATAAGAATGTGTCATTTAAAAAAAAACCATTTTTAGTATATATTTATTACTAGCATATATACCTTATATATAATCTATATAATATACGCTAAGAGATATCATTTTCAAGGCGTATTTTTTCAAATTTTAAAAAAGCAAAAGAACAAAACCCACCCAATTCAACATTAATAAAATATAGAATCATGAACATAATGTAGACCTAATGTAGGGGGAGTCAAATATTGACTAAAACAACATAAAGTTTTTCAACACATAAAATGATTCTCTAAATGCTACTATTATCACAAGTTTATTTACAATACTTGCAATATCTTTAAACTCAAATCATTTATATGAAAATGTAGATACCTACTCTTTTAAATCAATTTGATGACATATGCAATAGGTTTAATTATAGTAGCCATGCTCTTCCATAACAAAATTGAAATTGTAAAGGATAATATATACAAATAAGTAAATGCATTAACACTTGTATCACAAGCCATCCTTGGTTTCCTTCTTCCATAATCTAATGGAGAGAGAGAGAGAGAGAGAATCATCAAGGTGGTATCCACCCTACCACGAAGCATTAACTTCCCCAAGCAACTCCACTGGAGAAGCCTGACCCATCACAAAGGATCTCGCAATATGTGGCTAACATGTATGATGGAATCTAAGGTACTAAGTGAATCACAGGAAAACTAGCATGCTCTACAATAATTGTGCATATCTATAGATCATATATGTTACACAAGAGTGTGTATATTGATTCAATAAACGCACTTAAGATTGCAACCAACAACAACAATGTTTACAGTAAACAATGTCCCAACCATCTCATTGTGATAATCGAACATTAAAAAATATATTTAAACAACAACAACAAACAAGCCCACAATTGACTTATAGTCTTTCAAATTTCAGCTTAAATAGTATGTTCCAAGGTAATGATGTTTATGAATCAGTTCATCAAGCAATCCAATCTACAATACCAGTTAATTTTATCCAAACTAAGTAGATTTAGAGATGAGAGGTCTTCTTCCTCCTTTATTATTTCCCAAATCTAGAACCCTTCTAGAGTCAATGGAGGTACAATACGAACTAATAAATTCAATCTATTTCATGATAATACCCAAGTTACGTTTAAGGATAATGCCCAAGGGGATCATATATTTTCATCAACTACTACTTAACAATTTTTGATTTGTTGATTGCAACAAAATGGGGCAGCATTTAAACCATCATAACCTTCACATCCCTTAACAAAATTAAAAACTTTAATATGTTCTGAAAAGGTGGTAGATCAAGGAATAAAACCCATAAATTGTTTTGCAAGAATCTCAAACATGTGAGAGCAATTATCGCTACAACTCGGCTCACTAGATTTTTCCCAGAACAATAGTTTGACAAGCAAGACAACCTTCCAATCTTGAATACAATTTTTCTCTTCAAAAGAAGGGAAATGAAATACAGTAAGCATTCTTGCTGAGTTGGAGTGATTTGAAAAAGAAGTGCATGTTGAAGATTACATATTATTAGATGAAGTTTTCAACAAGAAAGACAAATTTACAACTCGAGGTAAGCATGATGAGGTTGAGCCAAAAACTAATATTAACCTCTTGGATGAGCTTCCTTGCAAATCAGGGAAAGTTTGTGTGCCTAAAGAAAGAATATTGATGCACATAAGAGATGCACACACCTTACAATTTTCCAAGCATTTTGGGATAACTAAAACAGTTGCAAACCTTCAATAGTTCATTTATTACCCTTACTTGCATGCAGATGTCTTTAAATTCATATGAGGTCAATTTTGTAGCATTAGATAGTTAGCAAACCCAACAAAAGGGGGCTCAAGTTGTACCAACATTGTTGGTCCCTAAAAGGCAATGGGAGGGCATATTCATGGGCTCTATGGGTGGGTTCCCAAAGTAAAAATATATATTAATGTCTATGATGTGCACACCCATGTCCTTGTATCCCAATCTCTAAATGTTTGCTTTAAACCTATGAGTTTCTCAATATACGTGTATCTTAATACTGCTTAATACACAAGTTGGCCAGCATACTACTCAAATCATGTAATAAATGAGCATAAACAGATAAAATTGATAGTGATTCAGTTGAATAAAATGTTAAAAAAACATTGTAAAAAAATGTATATAGATTCTACTCGTAAGAAAGAAAATTAAACATGCCATTTTGGTTACATCAAGAAGTAACCTAGTGAATACATTTGACATCAAAACCAATGATTTACTAAGAGACAATATAAGTTGAACAACAACAATTTAAATGGTCAACATTTAGTATTGAATACTTAACCATTTTTACTCAACTTTGCCATATGTTTGGCCTCTAGCCTACTATGTCTAAAGTTCAAAAGCATGCCTTGACCAAGAATTTGGGGAGCCACATTTACAAAAGACAAAATAGAGTGATTTGTGATAAAAATCTCAACAAAAGCATCATCTAGCCTTAAAGTCATTGTAACTACCCTATGCATGGGAACTACGCAAAATGCCATGAACATAACCACCAATCATGATCAAAGAGACCAAAGATACAACACCTGCAAGAAAAAGCTTCCCAAATTTCTTAAAACATGCCCCCATTACAATCAAAAGAGCAATTGAGATCCTTGAAATAAAACACTTATTTAAATCTCAAAGAGGAACTTTCTGGAGAATTTATCAATCTCCTTTTAGCGACTAATCTAGCAACTCCCAACCAAAAATGACAAACACTATTAAATCCCTATAAAATCTCATCCAGACAAGCATGTCGGGTAAAAGAAATGTAATGTGTGAGTGTGTTTGGATGACCAAGTCCAAGAGAAAATTTAACAAAAGCACCAAGCCAAAACAAAGAGATACCATGGCTACACTTACCAAGCCCAACAGGCGATGTCAATACTGGATTTGTAGGAAGTTGAGTATGTACATAGTAAAGAACCAATGCTAAAAATCCTCCTAATACAAGGGATTTAGAGATTTAGAGCTCCCGCTTTTCATATAGCCCATAAGTCCACCCACTCCAACCAAGTTTGTATAGCCAAGAGTCATTTTTTTGAGACAAACCAAGCCATCTATTTACGTCGTCCTTTTCTTTCTTCTTCTAATTCAGGTTATATTAATCCCAATGCAATTTGCAAGTGTATAAGCCAACTTCTTGCCACAAAGAAAGCATGCAATTAATGAAAGCTTTGACATGGCACATGGGGTGGGGGTTAATTTATTTCCTTTGAAATAAATTTAAGCCTCCCATTTTAAAAATAATAATAATAGTTGTTTCTTTTGAATAAGTTTAATCCTCTTTCTTAGAAAAAGGTACATATATTACATACTAAAATGTATGTTCCTTAATTATCTTTATTAAATATAATACTATTTATTAATAGTATTATTTTATTTTTTATTAATAATAATTAAAAAAAGTAAATTATTATTTCTCTTTCTCATGTCAATTTTTATTTAGTTTGGAGTCCATTCGACAAAATGTGAGAATGCAATTACATATCAACAATTAGCACTCTTGTGCTAAGTTAGGTTCATGACCTACATTAACACAAGCTCTTTGATTATTTAATCATTCTATCTAATTTATATAAAGAGATTTCATTGCCATACATATGCAACCTAACTACATGAGTCTAAGTGTGTGGTTGCATGGATTCCATCATGACAATTTACCTCCACTGGCTAGAACCTTTTCCTTGATGATACTCTCTCTCCAATATGAGAAAATGTCAACAACTCGAGATGCACTTATAAATTAGAACACATAATTAACCATTGTCATTATAATCATTTTTCTTAATTACCCTTCAAGTAATAATTAACGTGATCAAATTGTCTTTCCTAATCACTTGTTATCAAATAATTAATATAGTGATAAAGTGATTAAGATAAGCTAATTAAATGGGATGTGACATCCTTCCCCCCTAAGGATAGTCATGTCTTGATGACTATACCATATAAAGGTGATCATCATAATGTCAAGTATTCAAAATCAACTCTATTCTACATTATTGAAAAAAATATATGAAAGATTCATACCTTTACTTGTCATACCTTTATAGCTTGATCAATTGGTTAAGTTTCCTTGATGTTCTTGAAAATGCACCTAACACGGTCTTTAAGTCTAATCACCAATTAAAATATTGCACTAGTGTTAACTTATGTCAAAAGATTAAATATCTTATGTAAATCTCTAGGAGTGGATCATTTCAACATTTAATGTGACTATATGCAAATAAATTACATTAAAATTTCAAATATCTCACTTTCAAAATCATACAATTGAAAGTATCATTAAGATAGATCACAACTTAATCATATATCATTCATAAAATACATGTACTCCCAATCTAGGTCATTTATAACAACCTTAGATAATATTACTCAATCACAACTAGAGAGTAAGCAAAAAACCAAAAAAATACGCCTCAAAAATGATATCTCTCAGCATATATTATATAGACTATATATAAGGTATATATGCTAAATTATTACTATTATTATATTATAGTATTATAATATATAAGGTATATATTAGTATTATATTATTATTACTACTAAATTATTATTATATTTTCAATTTAATTACATTATTATTAATATTGGTACTATTATATATAATATTACTATTATATTATACGTTTAGTGTTAGGGTTAGAGTTATGATTCAATTAGGTTTAGGGTTCAATTATGATTATAGTTATGGTCCTATGATAAAGCATTGGGTTAGGTTAGGGTTAGGGTTAAGGTTCTAGGATAAACGTGGAGTTATAATTACACTTATGAGTATGAATAGGATCCATTGGAATAGTATTCTTGCTTGCAAAAACAACTAACTACAAATTATTTAAACAAATCGAATACATCTTTATTTATAAATATATTTTTTCAAAACATATGTAAAATTATATATGAAAATATTTAAATGTGATTACCAAATCATCAAGAAATAACTGTTTAAATGACATAAAATAAAATAATCTTATTATAATTTCTTATTGTTAAAATAAAGACTAACCACCTATACCCTTAGTACAAACCTAAACTTTAATATACTTCTAATCACTTAAGATTATACTATCTTATCTCTTAAGATAAATGACCCAAAATAATACAACTATACCCAAACAATATATTAGTTAATTTTTTTATCTTATTTTTATAATAATATTTATTCTAATTATATACTTTTATCAAGTTTACTTTTATATTCATATCTAGAATGCTTTAAGAAAAAGTAATTGGACTGAACTATTAAAAAAAAAAATCCACATGGTATAAAATATGTAAGCTTTATTTTATTTTTTAGGATGATTTTGTTTAATAAAGCAACCACAAAATATTTTGTAAAAGTTTTTCTTGTTAATATAAAATTTAATATTTTACATTATAATTTTTTTAATTTCATAATAATAGATTTTTTTAATTTCATAATATTAAAAAGATTTAAATTTCATAATATTAGAGATTTTTTAAATCTATAATATAATTATTATTTTATTTAATCTTAAAAATATTAAAAATAATATAAAAACAATTACTTTGTGTAGGCCACGACCATCACATAGTTCATGTTTTACAATCCATAATCCAATCTTCTCTCAAAATCATTTTCTTGTTAGCAACTTAGATAGCATAAAATTATAAGATTTTCTTTCAATTATGGTAAAGAAATTGGGGGTAGCAGGTTTAATGGTTGGGTATTGTTTTTCTTTCATCTACTGGTGGATCTCTTGTCGGACTTGATTATCATAGAGAGTTTGTAGAAAATTGTCTAGAAATCTCTCACTAAAGAATTGTAAGAAACATTGAGATAATGAATAAATTTAGCTGTCTCCATATAAAAACATCACAACACATGAAGCAAACTTTAATTACCTTATCAAATGCAGATATTATCTTTTGCTTGATGT
The DNA here is from genome assembly GCA_007258455.2 of Sequoia sempervirens. NCBI lineage: Eukaryota > Viridiplantae > Streptophyta > Pinopsida > Cupressales > Cupressaceae > Sequoia > Sequoia sempervirens. The sequence continues at coordinate 239,991,636 of VDFB02252616.1, forward strand.
GATGAATTAATAGGAGGTGCAGGTGGATTGTATTTATAGATAAATTGTGTTATGCACTATGTGTTTTTTATTTTTAGATTTATGCTTTATGATTTTTAAATTTCAATTCTTTAGAAAAATGTATATAGATTTTCTCAAACAAATAATAAGATACTAATTTTTTGTTTTCACTTTTTTTTTTTTAATTTTCAATTTTAGTTTTTTAGAAAGATATCTATAGATTTTTCTAAATAATTAATAAGATATAATTTTTAGTTTTAATACTATTGCTTTTTTATTTTCAAACTTATTTTTTAGAAACATATCTATAGATTTTTCTAAATAGATAATAAAATATAAATGAATATTTAGTGTTTTGCAATTTTTTTTGGTTTTTTTTTTTTAATAGTATTCTTATAATTTAAATATTATTATTATTATTATTAATTAATTAAAAATTTATTAAATCTATTATTAATTAGAAATATAGAATGTTACATTTAAATTTTATAAGAATATTAATTAATCTAGATATTACTATTTTTTTATTTTTTATTTTAAATAAAAATAGAATGTTACACTTAAAACTTGTTAAAATTATATTAGTATAATATCATTAATAACAAGTGCCATGTAGTGGCTAGTACTTGCCTTTATAGTATTGTAATCATTGTTTTCTAGATTAAAAAAAAAATTAAATGTAGATTTTATTAATGTGAATAAAAATAAATGTAAGTTTTGTTAATTATAGTGTTTTAGTATTGTTAATTAGTTATTTGCATGACATAATACTAACCCTAACTCACACCCTAACTCTAATTATATCCCTAACCCTAACCCTAACTCTAACCCTAACAATAAATTCTAAACCATTATCCTAATCCTAGACCTATCTTTAATCCTAACTATGGTCGTAGCACTATCCATAACTATAAACCTAACTTTATTCACTAAATTTTAAATAAATAATATATTTAATAAATGTTATATTTGTTTTAATAAGTTAATAGCTGTGTGTGGGGCAATGCCCATATAATGAACAAATTAAAAATAGAGACTGCTTCAGACCCAAGAATGGGGAGCACAAATAATAGCCAACTTCAAACCCATGAATGGGGAGCACAAAATGACAAAGAGATAAAAAACTTACATCACACTCAAAAAGTCAAAAGATAACCAATGCCAAAAAAAAAGTTGGAGACCCATCCGCCATCAGCCACAATAGTCATGATAACAATCACCCCAAAGGAAAAGCTCAAAGGGCCTTCTTGGTCTTCTCCTTCCACATACTCCTGGTAAGGAGGGCATCCATTTTCCATTGTTTTCCCTCATCAACAACATCGTTGCCTTCAATACGGAGCTTCTCAGCCTATGATTTGTGCCCCTTTCTCTTTTTGGTTGGGTAGCTTGGTTTGGAGATGACACTAGCCATTTGAAAGAGGGTGCAATTTTTAATAGGAACACCCAGATCATCGAGATCCATAAAATCAAAGTAGTCCTCATCTAAATCATCCATGAAAGGATACAAATCCTCAAAATCTGATTCATTATCAACCACCATGATTGCAAGAGGAGGGACGACAACAGGCAGAGGGGGCAAGGCCTCAATAGGAGCACCAATTGGCGAAGAGGATTGCTACTCCACACTAGTCGAGGCCCTCACTAGGGCCACAAAATCAGGACAGGGGTCCTCAAGAGCAGCCATAAATTTCCCATGATTACACCAAACAAATTTTGCATTTGGACTACCCAGCTTCTTAACCCATTGCTTGAGACAAAAATTCCTAACAGTGGGAAATTTGGGAGAAGTACAACCGACAATTTTGTGCCCCAACATGTTGCAATGAAAACACCTGAAGGGAAGGCCTTCATAATTTAGGAATTGAGTCCAGGTGTCGAGAGTATAATGGATTAGAACTGAGTGATGCAAAGGTTTGGAGATGTCAATTATAGCACAAACCCTTATGAATCTATGGTGAGGGACACCATGATCCAAACTTACAAATGTTCCAAACTGCTCAATCATATTTTTAATGAGTTTAGGCACTCGCAGAATTGGTCAGAGATTATACAACCTGATCTAGATGGGAACTGAAGTAACCTTAGTAGCCACAGGATCAAAGAAGGGAGACCAATCTAAAAGGAAGAGGTCAAATTGGCCATAGAACCAAGGACCCTCATACTTAATAAAGGTGTACTTAGCCACCAAGGAAAAGTGAAGTAGGAAAAACTCAAAGTCAGGGATGTCAATGTCCAAGAGAGGAATATTGCTTTAGGAATCCCTCATCCAATCAACAAATTTCTCAATTGGTGGTCTCTTGCTCAAACAACAAACAAGAAGGGACCTGTTTCCAATCTCCTCTACCAGACCATCTATACAAGCATTCGGTATGTGAAAATCTACAGGGGTATCTGTCAAACAAACCTTTGAGTCCCTTGAGTGCAATGAATCAAGGAAATCAGGTCAAGAGCATTCGATGCTTGGGCTTTACCAGTGGTAGCAAGGAGCAATCTAAGGTAATTTGAGTTTTGCAAAACTCTGTGCACTCATGAAAGGGGTTACTCTTTTTCCTGCACCCGGTGATGGAGAGAGGAGTCGCAGCAGGAGGAATAGAGGCGGGTGAAGGGGGCAGAATCCTAGTTGATGCCCTAGGCACAATAGCAACCTTTGAACCCCTCACACCCTTGGTTCGCGTTTTCCCTGTCTACACTCCATTAGCACCTCCGCCATCACCACGATGCTACCTCTCATTCCCCTCGACCCCTGCGTAGCCTTCTGCACCTTTGCTCATCGCGTGCGCATAAATGTTATATTACTAATTATTATATATTAAATAATTCTTATAAATAAAATAAATATAATATATATTAAAAAATTAAAAGTTAGATTCTTCTCTTATTAATTTATTTGACAAAGTATATTATTTATCAATGTGTGTGTTTATTAATTAAATATTTTTCTAATGAATAATGAAAAAGATTTTAATTATTTTGATAAATTAAAATTATATAAATTTATTTTATCTTATCTCATTTTTAGATAATTATTATGAAATCTTTTTGTGTTAAAATTAGAAAATAAGATAAAAAGAAAAAGAAAAGCAAAACTAAAACTTGGAAAAAAATAATTTTAGAAAAGAAGGAAAAATAGATTAAAAAAACAAGCCTAAGTAAGAATAATTATTTTTTTTGAAAAGAAGATAATAATTTAAAAAAGAAAAAAATGAGTTCAACAGAATTATCAATGAATTTCATTGAAGGATTTTAGGACCTTCATCAAGGATTTCAATAGCAATTCTAATTATCCAGGAACAACTAGTACTTTTTAAATTAGTCATTATTTTCCTCTATATCTATATTTCAAAGTTAATTATAATTGGGAAGGATTGCAAACACATAACAAACCATAGTATTGTTGAGAATTCATTTTATTATATATTAATACATATACATGAATATGATTTTTTTTGTTGTTTAAGTATTATTTGCATACCAAAATCATCCTTGAAACCATAAATAAATTTTATTCTTTCTCTAGGTGTTACAAAAATAATGATATCAATTCAATTTGATTTGTGATTGACTGTCTAGTGAACCAACCAACAATTCAGTATTTAAATTGCAGATATTATTAACACATAGAAGATTATTATTTTTTCATAAAGGAATGAAAAATATCATAAGGTAGTATTAAAAATAAAATTAGACATTATTTTATGGCCAATAATTACCTTTTTGAACAACAAATTTATAGCTTGTCACAATTTGAGTAGAGCCCATATTATTTCACATGTTGAGATTATTCATTTTTTTCCTCTTTCATAGATGTTATTCATGGAACAACACCCTTATTCATAGTTTTGTGTCCCTAAATAGAATTGAGAACTAACAATTAAAATGATATGTTATTTTTTATTGCCTAGTCATCTTGGTATAGAAATTTTATCCTAACATGTCTATTCCACTATTATTATCTTTAATTTTATGCTATGTTCAATTTTATTAAATTAAAATTTGATCTTATGACTCACTCTCCTCTTTTTCATTTTAGCCTCTATGTTTTATCCTAGATCGTGGTCAATTGTATTGAATGTGTCATGGATGTTAAAATCAGTCACTCTCTATGACATTCCTTCTATTTTTTGTCATACATTATTTCATTTTTGAATGTCCTTGGGTAAAACAAAAAATAAATATAAAGGCAAAATAACCTCATTTTCCCAAACAGAGTAATGTAAATTTGAAGCTATCTTGAAATGGGTTACTAAAGTAAAAATGTAAGACAATGAAGAAGTGGGTATGCCATTCTAAGATGGCGTAGAGCATACAAATTTAAACCTGGGCACTTTAAGCAACATCATTAGATTTTTTATTTTATTTAGTCTTAAATGAATACTTACAACCAATCAAAGTAACATGTTATTTATCATACAACTCATCCCTAGTATTTTTTCTGTAGACTCAACTTGAATTAGATTCCAAAGAAAAAGAAAAAGAATTTATTTTATTCCACCACAGCTATGCAAATTGCTAAGGACACTAAAAATTAATAGAAAATAAAAATATTATTTTTGAACTCTTCTCTAAATCATATTACAAGTTGCATGAATCCATTACAAAATATTTGGATTGAATCCACACCTTACACATTTAAAATTTTGAACAACTTTAATGAACATCAAACAAAACTGACAAAATTGATTTGTCATAAATTTTGTGAAGCCTTTCTAGGCTTAGACCATTTAATGAAAGCCTACCTAAAATTAATCACATAAGTTTTCGAAGTAATTTATGGTTTCCAGTTGTAGACACTAAAAAATGTCTCAAATGATATCATACACTCCAATCAGGTATACTAACATCATTTTGTCTTAAAACCATCCTCTTTTCGCTTAATTAATTAAATTAGCCTAGCTATTTAATTAATTATATCATTTGCATTTATTAACCTAATTAATTTAATCAGGTTAATTCATCCCCTTCGTGCTAACATTTTCTCATTAAATTAAATAAGTCAAACTATTTAATTTAAATCCCTAAGTCCTCTTATTTAATTAAATAACCCTAAGTTATTTAATTAAATGTCATCACCTTTTCCCCTTTTCATTAAATCACTTTATTTAATGAATATCATGTAATTCTTCAAAATCCCCTAAAATTAACATTGTAATTCATCCTTTGTACATTCCTCCAAAAGGAAAGAATATTCCTTTCCCTTTTTCATAATTAAACTTTGTTTTATTTTGCTAATTAACTATTTTCCCTCACCCATGAGATTATTCCAAATAATATTCTCTCTTCTCACTCATTTGAAAAGGGGAATATTCTTACAAAGCTTCCCGTGCAAGTTATCTTGTAACCTCTTGTGCAAGTTAATTTGTGACCTCTTGTATGGGTCAAAAATGTGTTTGTTTGAAGGAATATTAACTCTTGATTAAATCTCATCTTGCATTCTCATCCGTTGATGAGAATCCATGATCCATGCCTCTAACTTCTTCCATCCTTGACCATTGATTGACCTTTTTTATCACAACCATTCATTTCTCATTTTCTTTCCTCTAAATAAAGCACTATTTGGAGACAAATGGATCCAACTTTTAATATTAGAGTTATGCTTTTAAAATCACTCACACTCACACTCATATTTAGCACACATTTAGCATCTTTTAGTTTATTTTAGTTGCATTAATTAGCTTTAAGCTTCCATTAATGGCTTCCATGATCACATAATGCATCCATTTAGCTTCTTTTTAAATTAAGGTTTGAATCTTTTAGTTTAGATTTCATCTAGATTAGGTTAGCATTCACAAATTTTCATCATTTTAGCATAAAACCATGTTTAATTAGCTTACATCTTGTTCATTTAAATTAAAATCATATTTTCATACACATCTCATAATCGTTCCATCGTTTTTCTTCAATAAAATTGACTAGAACAAGCTCATTTATCCATGGGATTGGGAAAGGGTGGTCGTTCCACATCAACGCGACACCACTCCCCAAACGGATAAGTTTCAGATGGATTAGAGTAGGCATTTTAAAGCTTTCATGGTTTAGTGTGCTTAGTTTTGATAAATGTTTAGTTTAATTTTCATTTGAATGATCCTGTTGAGATTTGACGTTAGTGGCTTTGTTATGCTTTGATTCTTCATGGATCAAGTGTAATTGACCCATACTAATTCGTCAATCACATTCTGGTGCTAGAAGGAAGGAAAAACTAATCAAATTTAATCAATTTCTATCTCAAATTCAATTTTTTTCTGATTCTTATAGGATACAGCGACGCTCAAAGGAATTTTAGCAACGCCTTTGTTGGGCATCACCATATAGTGACACTATCGTCATTAGAAATAGCGACACCTATTTAGTTCCCTGATACTAATTAAATCAAATGGTGATTTTGAATACTTTTAGAGGTATCGAAGATTTATAAACGACAACGCTCCCCAAACAACGATGCTATTGTCATCACTGGTTTTCCTGCAAAGAAATAACGAAATTCACCAGAGTGATGCTATTGTTATTGAATGCGTATACACTTCTCTCGCACCACTTGGCGATCTTGAGAATTAGAAACATTCCTTGACATTTTGTATAATCACCCACATATTTTAATTTGGATTAAAAATGAACCCCATGCTAGTGTAGGGAAAAGGCATGGTGTGTGTTCTCTCCTTGTTTCACGCAAATTGGGAGATCGAACTACAAATGTACTTCCTTGCTTTTGTTTATCTTTAGAGGGCCTACCTCCCTCGCTTTGAAAGGAGGGAACAACCCAAGTCGTAATGAGCTAAAGCCAAGCTCATTCAAGTCGCTATATAAAAATGTGTTTGTGATGAAATTCATAAACAACAAGTGTGGATGTGTCATACTAACAAGTGTCATCCTTAGTATCTGTGTGATACATTAAAATATCTTCTTGGGAAGAGACTGGGAGGCCTCTTGATTGAAATAATCTTAAGCTAATCTTGCCATGTGTATGACCACCTTGAATGAAAGCCCTTATTACAAACCAATTGTTTAGAGGCCAAAAACCTTTATGCTTGCTAGTGCAAGAACAGTCATTTCGAAGCTACCCCACATTTTACTATTCAATTGTCAAAACAGAAAAATCCTTAGGATCTTCAGATCTTCAGGATTTGAGATTTGGTGGTCCTAAGAAGTGTGTGTCGTGGAGGGGAGCCAGTGTTGTCAAATCTCTATCTATTCACATTGTATTAGTGTTTGGAGAAATCCAAGTGGGGATTCAACAAGTAGTATCTTTTGAGCTGAGGATGGTAAATTCTTGTGAGTCAGTCTAATACTTTGCTTGGTTCCAAAACATTACAAACAAGCATTCACAATCTTCCTCAAAATTTCAAACCCTTTCATCTAAGTATGGATACCTTTTGAAATAGCCTTGATATTAATGCTTGTCCTAAGGATTTCTATCCTTAGAGATTTCTAAATATCTTGACTTATATCTCAATCCATACTTCCCAAAGTTAACATAGGAAACTATGCTTTGAACTTCATCCTTTTCACAAAATGGACCTTGTGAAATTTATGATGTTTTTGACATAGACATTTAGTTTGGAACTTAATCAAGACAAGTGTTTGTGGTAAAATAAATTTTCTTAAGTAAGATAAATTGACAAATTGAACCCCGCATGACCATTTGGAGACCCATTGCTCCCATTGAACAACCTAACCTTACAGGTGCTATCATTCAAGCAAACTTTGAATTCATTGACGGAGAACAAACCAACATAATTAGTAGTTTGAGAAGCTTCACTTTTGAAACAAAAGAAACCACCTTTCAATGGAGAAACACAACAAAAATATTAGACAAAGAAGAGGAACAAGCTGATATTGTGGTTGGAAGGCCCATATTACCACCACCTACATGACAATAAATATCCCCTTTTCTTTCATAAACTTGAACTTTGCTAAATGATCTCACGCAAAATCAGAATCCCCAAGAGAAGGTCTATAGGTCATCACTTTAAACTCAGCCATATTAGTCCCAAAGCTCTCAAGAAACACCTTTTAGCACTTCATCAAAATAGAACTAGGTTGGTATACAACTTCTACAAACATGCTTCTAGGAACAAACCAGACTTGTATATGTTCTTTTTTCGGTCAAAACCCTGGTCTTTTTCACGATAATGAACCTATCTAAAACATTGGGTCTTTAGGATTTGAAAACTTTAGAGGTATAGCATGTTTCTCACTACCTTGGTCTTATCAAACAAAGGGTCACTTTAGCTCAACATTGGGTCTAACATTTCTTCCACCCCTTCATCAAATTTCAACCTTCACTTCACCAAACTTTGCAAAAAATTCAAATACACCACCACCTTTTGACTTTAATATCTATCAATCCAACCCCCAACTCAGTTACTTCATATGTGAAATGAATCATTTTCCATGCATTTGGCTAAGTTAGTTATCATCTTTGAACTAGTTCATCTTGAAGCTCATGATTCTACCCTAGAGATTTCCAAGTTCATCAACATCCTTCATCCAAACATCAAAACATCAAACTTGAGTCAAAAGTTTTGTTCCAAAACATTTGTAAAGATCACTCCCCATATCATTCATCTTTTCATCTCCCATTATCACCATTGCTCCCAAAAAAAAGAGCATCCTTTTTAGCTAGATTTGAGTCAACTAGAGAGTTCAAACATTACAAATCTCAACACAACTCTCCCAAAGGTGATCCAAAACTTATGGTAAAAATGAGATCACAACACAAGAGAATCATGGAGAAAACCAAAGTCACATTTACCTTAAGTGATCCAAATGCTCTAGAATTTGATCCAAGGAGTCACGTTACCCCATCAAAACAACCTTCATCTCCATTAGGGCCATATGAGATAGAAGACATCACATACAATCCAATTGGACTTACTAAGGAAGAAATCAGGGAGCATCAAGCCTTAGAGAACATAGTTCCTAATTCCCCATCTTTTATTGCACAATCATTAACCCAAGGCTTAACTTCATCCACTATTCCAACAACTCCATCCCTAGGGATAAATCAAACATCAACACCTAGTATTGTAGCTAGTCTTACTAAGGACTTTGGCCATTCTCTTCCATTTGAAAGCAACGCACTTGTGGGTACCCTTGAAACTAATCTGCCATCCCAAACGACCACTTGGACACCAACATTTGGCACTCCTCCCATTCCCAAAGATACCAAACATCCGTATAAATGACTTACACTTTATTGCTCCACAACAACTTCAACATATCGAGGACACCCCTCTTCATCCATACAAATGAGTACCACAAGTGTGCCCAACATCGCGCAAGGTAGTGTGGACCAACTAGACCCAAAAGGGTAATGAAGTACCATCATGCAAAATCAACCTTTACAACACATGGGACCTCTTCGTCCAATCCTCCCTTGGATACATCAAACACAATGGTTGTCCAAAACATATCTATCCCATCCACCATCAACCCACATCAAAACAATCCCTTGGTCACAAACCCCATCAACCAAGGTAATACATTGATCGCATCTCGAACACAAGGGAATCTCCAAAACATCAGTCAAGGGAACCCTTTCAATCAATGGACCCAAGGTCCTGATGTCCCCTTGACATCGCAAAATCTTACAATGCCATCCTCATCTTTTCTTTTTGTCCCCCAAGTCATGCAAAATAAAATGGGTCCTCAAACTTACATTCCTCCACCCCAATCCACTATCTTACAAGGAATATTGAACCAAGGGAACTCCCAACCTCTCATTAGCAATCCGCTACCCACTCAAAACATCACCACTCACAACCCATCATAGTTGTCCCAACAACCAACTGATCCTAAAATACAAGTGCATGTCTTAGCTTTACAACAAGCTTATCAAAAAGCCATCCAAAAGCAGGAAGAACAACAAGCAACCCTACCAGCACAACAATAACAACAACAAGCAACCCTAGCAACACAACAACAAGCAGCCCTAGCAGCAACAACAACAAGCAGCCTTAGCACAACAACAACATCAAGCCCAACAAGTAGTCTTACCACAACAACAACATCAAGCCCATCAAGCAGCCTTAGTAGAACAACAACAACTACTACAAGTCCAACAACAAGCCCTATTGGCACAACAATAACAACAAGCTCAACAAGTAGCCCTTGCGGCTCAACAACAACAAGTCTTACTAGCTCAACAGTATTCCCAACAACAACAACAACAACAACAACAACAAAGTTCCTATTATAATCCTCAATAGAACATCGTCAATACAAATGTGTTAGGAACATATATATCAACACCTCAATCACCTTCACAGAATTCCACACCACCATACACCCATGCAACACCTTATCATATCAAAACTCATGCATTATTCCAACATATGTTCCTCCACCAAACCCTTAAGATGATCTAGAATCACAACTTAAGGCATTGTCACAAGAAATGCAGGACCTTTGGATGGGCAAGACAAAGAAGCCCCATACACAGAAATCATGTCCCTATCCTTTTGATCGAAACATCGCAATGGTACTGTTCCCTCCTAACTTTGAAATCCCCAAATTCGATAAATACAAAGGGAGAGGAAGTCCTATGAACCATGTCAAAGAATTTAATGTCATGTGTATGGAGGTTGCGTACAATGATTATTATTTAATGTGCCTCTTCCCTTGAAGTCTAACAAGTATTTCCATGGATTGGTTTTCTCAACTACCTCCTAATATCAAAACTTTTCAAGAAATTACCAATAAATTCATAGATCATTTCTCCTTTAATCTTGACATGGATGTAAGCCTAGAAGAATTGTATACTCTTAGACAAAACAAGGGAGAATCTTTCACTAATTTCTTACAACGGTGGAGAGAAAGAGCTAGTAAGAGCAAGTGGCCCCATCCCAATGAACAACAGGTGGGGATCATCATAGTAAACCTAGATTTGGATCTATCTGTCCAATTGAAAATGCAGTGCATCACATCTTATGACGAGCTTGTCCCTAGAGATCTTAACATCAAGAGAGCTCCAATCTCACAAGGAAATACCCAAGCTTACAAAGACATTCGACCATCAACTAGTTCAAATGAAAAGCCTCATGTCTGGGCTAAGAACAAGAATGTAACAAATGATGGTGTACTAGATGCTAATGTAGTCCTAAGTGCTCCTAGGCCAAACAACAATCAAATTGCCAACATTCAACCAACTGTGTAGCAAACAACACCCCCTTAGAATAATTAGATCAACAACACTGAAACACAACAAAGAAAAACTCCTAACAAGAACAACTATCCAAAATGCAAGTACACGTAGTTGTCAGAACCTATCGAGACTATCATGAAGAAATTGGTAGAGTAAAACTCAATAACACTTCCAAAGTTTAAAAACTACCAAGAACCACAAGAGAAACCATCCTGATACAACGAGAACGATCCTTATGACTTTCACAAAATCAAAGGACACAAAACAAAAAATTGCATGAGGCTCGAAAATATTATCCAAGACCTTATAGAGAATGATACCATATTGGTTGTAGTACCAGACGATAACCAGGATCTTAAGATATACAAGAACCCTATGTCAGATCATGGTAAAGGGAACAACAATGGAAAAGCTAAGGATTACACAAACGTGCAACATACATATTCAAACATAGTTGCTTCTCATGACAATGTCATCGCTTTTGTCACCATCAAAGGGCATAGTGCAGATTGTGGAGTCATGACATGACATGGCATAGTCACCATCCAAGGAGTCCCATCCCAATCTAGGGAACACCCTACTCAACCAATGACAAGCACTAGCAAGTATAATCTCTTAGATCAACTTAAGAAGACCCTTGCATAGATTTCCATCTTAGAGCTATTAAGGCTATCTCTCACACATAGGAAAATCCTACATAACACCTTATCTTCATCATCCGTCCACGAGGATATTGATACAAAGCAATTTCAAGCTATGGTAGGGCATATCACTAATCATATTCTCACCTTCTTGGAACAAGACCTACCATCACAAACATCTCATAACCGTGCTTTACACCTTGAGGTTATCATTCATAAATAAGGTTAAAAGAGTCTTAGTAGATGGAGGTGCTGGTTTGAACATTTGTACCCTTCAGTTGATCAAGAACCTGAGATATTCAGAGGATACTATTGAGAAAGCAAAGAGTACCACCATCAGGGCATATGACGACCAAGAGCTAGTATCACAAGGAATCATCGCACTACCCATCCAAGTGGCTCCCCTCATCATAGAAACTACATGCCAAGTGTTAGACGTTGATCTTCCCTACAACATATTGCTTGGTCGACCTTGGATCCATGCCTTAAAAGTTGTAGCTTTAACCTACCATCAGTGTGTAAAGTTTCCTTTTGAGGGTAGAGAAGTTACTATCAATGGAGATCCTGAGCCTTTTTACTATTGCAAGAATCTTGAGGCCAAGTTCTATAAAATCCACCAAATACCTAAGAATGATGAACAAACTACACCTTTTACCTCATTTGTTGACCTGTCATCCCTTGCATCTACATCTGAAATGAAGGCACCCATTGTGTAGAGCATACCTGACATCAAAGCAGTGATCTAAGATTATGGTTGTGGAAATTATAAGCTAACAAAGGATACTTTTATTTTGGAAGAGTTACCTCTTTCTTCCAAATCTCATGGGAAGCCCACACTTAGCAAAAATGTCCCGAAAACCATCAAAATGGTAGCTACTACCTTCACCAAATGGGGGGATCTAAACAAAGAAGATGTTAATGAGGAAGATGTCTCTAAACTGTTCTATCAGGATGAATGATCTATCCCTGTTCTTCCCATGGAAGATGATAATAAAGGCTTACAACTAATGAAGGGCATGGGCTATACCAATAACGAGAAAATGTTGGGAATAGGATGCCATTTAATTGCAATCCTAAACATATTTCATGTATCTCCTAAGTCCTTGGAAAGTCCAACACTAGGATTAGAAAGAGATTAAATTCAAATGAAATGAACATGTAAATTGACATTTGTGATTATTCCTAAATGATAGGACATGTGGGGATGTACAAGAAGAGTTCCTACAATATAGGAGCACATGGGGTGCCCACATGGAAGATGGAACCCACCTTGCTTCGGTTAATTGTTTGGAGGATTGATAACACTTTAATAATGCATGTTTTGATCCTACAAATTAGGGATTGATATTTACATGAGTGGAGTGGCACTATCAGCTTAGTTCAATTCAATTAAATTCAATTGAGTTCAATTATCTTCAGATGCATGTAGTTATTTTGAGTTGAATGCTAGTTGAATTGAGTTAACTTGTGTGGCATGACTAATGAATTCAGTTGCATGACAAATAACAGGTGGATACTTTCAGTTAAGTGGGGATGATCAATCATACATAATGTTTTCATGAATTGGTGGAGAGATATGTTTCAGTTAACTAACATTGACTTGGGACCACCTTGGGTGCCCAAGTTGGCATCTTTTAGTTAACACCTTTTGCATGAGAAGATATTTACAAGGCTCAGTCAAGTGGGCCCATTCTTGGGCGCTAATTTTGAGGTGAAGTTTGCAAGATATTTTCTTGACCAGAGTCCAATTAAGTGTTCAGTTTGGGGCACCCAATTTGAGGAAGAATTTGGTTTGACTTTAGATTACATTGTGGAACTCTACTTGCCTAATCTAGGCGTATATTTTTGTGAGGAGCTTTATGCTCTTGTATTGTACAACTCTTATGAGAGTTTACATGCTCATTTATTGTCTATTAATTGCAGCAAGTGAAAGAGGGTTCCATGAGAGTTTATTGTAGGTTGTGAAGAAGGATTGTTGAAGGAAAAGGAAGCATATCAATCAAGGATTGATACAGTATTATTGAAATATTGTTCTAAGGTTAAATAATACAAGCACTATCGATTTTGGTGGAGTTTTTTTATTGAAAGTCTTTCTCCACGTATATGTTGTGGACCACTTCTATCTTCTCGTCTCATTCTTCTACAATATTTTGTCTCTTTCTACAATTGGTAAAATTGATCTAAACATATTAATCATACACAAAGAATTGTGACAAAGAACACTTAATTAGAACTATAGTCTCATAGTTTTACAAGTTTTAAGCTACAATACTACCTTCATTTTCAACATTTGGTATCAGAGCTAATGGTTGGTTAGAGTTTGGGACTCCTTTCTCTTAAAAGTTTGAAGGTTTTTTGGCTGTAGTGGGAGCTTTTACTATTATGTTATTGCAGATTTGTAAAAGAAGTGTGTTATAATGAGTTCTACTTCTCGTCTAGATATTGAAAGATTCAATGGATCTAGTTATGCGATGTGGAAACTAAAAATGGAGGATCTCCTTGAGGAGAGAGATCAATGGTTAGCTATTTGTAATGTGACAAAGCCATCTACAACGGTGTCAGATGAGGATTGGGCTAAGCTTGATAAGAAGACAAGAGGTACCATAAGGTTATGTCTTGTTGATGTTGTTCTCTTGGATGTTTCAGTTGAAGCTACTGCATATAAATTGTGGAAGAGGATAGGTGATATCTATCAAACCAAAAGTCTTACTAATAAGTTGTATATGAAAAGATAGTTATATTCTTTAAAGATGAAAGATGGTGATTTTGTTGCACATCATTTAAATGCTTTCAATTTGATTCTAAGTCAGTTAGCATCTGTAGATGTAAAGCTAGAAGATGAAGATAAATGCATTTTGTTACTCTGTTCTTTACTAGAGTCTTGGGAAAATTTAATTGTTACTATTAGTAGTAGTGGTGCAGATCCTAAGATGGACAATATAATTCCTACTCTCCTATCAGAGGAGATGAGGCAGTATAAAACGAGATCCCAAGATGCCTTGTTTTTAAGAGGTAGGCCTAAGGAAAAGGAACCTAAGGGAGACAAGAAAGGAAAGGGTAAGTCCAAAGGATGGTCTAAAACCCCTGGTAAGAGTAAGGTAAAGTGTTGAAACTGTGGGAAACTGAGACATGTAAAGAAGGATTGTAAGAACAAGAAAAAGAGTTCTGATGCTTCTACAGAGAAATCCTCGGATGATGGTAATGATTCATTGATCATTACATTTAAAATTGTTAGTGATAACTCTTGTCTTATTGATTCAAGTTGTTCCTATCATATGACTCCTAACAAGGAGTAGTTCACTAAGTATATTGCATATGATGGAGGGAATATCTTCTTTGGAGATAATAACATAACAAAGGTTGTGGAAAGAGGAGAGGTAAAGTTGTGTTTTAGTGATGGTAGTGTTAAGAGCTCGAATGATGTTTTACATATTCTAGGACTTGCTAGAAATATACTTTCTATATCTAAGTTCAATGATTCTGGAATGCATGTGATATTTGACAAAGGTGGTTGTAGATTGGTGAAAGGGAATATGGTGGTTGCTAAAGGATCTCGGAATTGGGACTTTGTTTAAGCTTAATACCTCCAATTTGAATAAATCAACCAATGTAATTGAAGCTGAAAATACATGTATGTTGTGGTACCATAGATTGGGCCACATGGGTGAAAAAGGTCTTAAGACCATTCTTAATAAGAAATTGGTTGACGATATTCCTAATTATAATAGTGGAAAAAATGTTTTTTGTGAGCATTGTGTGTTTGGAAAGCAATCTAGATCTTCATTTCCTAACAAAACAAATAAAGCTAAAGGATTATTAGAGATTATTCATTCAGATGTTATGGGTCCTATGGATATTGACTCTATTGGAAAATCTAGATATTATGTCACATTTATTGATGATGTCTCAAGATGCACTTGGATCTATTTTATATATAAAAAATATGATGTGTTCAATAATTTTAAAGAATTGAAGGCTTTGGTTGAGAAACAATTAGATCATAAGATAAAAGTGTTGAGATCAAATAATGGTGGTGAATATTGTTCTAAGGAATTTGACGATTATTTTAAGCATGCAGGAATTGTGAGACAAAAAATTACTCCATATACACCTCAACAAAATGGAGTAGCAAAAAGGATGAATCGAACCTTAATGGAAAGAGCTAGGAGTATGTTAAGTAGTGCTAATCTAGATTGGTGCCTTTGGGCCGAGGCTGTAAGTACTTCTTGTTATTTAATAAATAGATCTCCTAGTTCATCTATTGAAGATAAAACCTCTTATGAAATGTGTTTAGGTAGGAAACCTAGTGTTGCACATTTAAGAATCTTTCGTTGTGAGGCCTTTGTTCATGTGCCTAAGGAAAAGTGGTCTAAGTTGGATCCAAAAGCACAAAAATGCATATTCGTATGTTATGGTGAAAATGTAAAAGGTTACAAGCTTTGGAATCCTCTAACCCGAAAAATTACTTTATCTAGAGATGTGATTTTCATGGAATTTAGATCTTATATAGGAGAAGAACAACCAAAGGAGAAGAATACTTCTTGAATAGTGCATTTTGAGACAAATACTGAGAAGCATGAAGATGCAAATTTTGAAGAACAATTGGATGGATTAGATGAGGAGAGTTCATAGAGTTCTAAGATAGATGCTCATGATGAGCATATTGAGGAACAAGAAGAACCTTCTTTGAGAAGATACACAAGACAAAACAATCCTATTGATAGGTATAGCCCACCTAATTTATGTTGTATATTTGCTTTGATGAGTACTAGTGATGAACCTGGATCTTATAGGGAAGCTTTGTCTTTAGATAAGAACAAGCTTTGGTCACAAGCTATGCATGAGGAAATGGTTTCCTTGGATACTTGTGACACATGGGATCTTGAGAGTTTTCCCAAAGGAAGAAAGGCCATTGGTTGTAAATGGATCTTTAAAAAGAAAATTGGAGCAAATTGTAATCTCAAAAGGTACAAGGCTAGATTAGTAGCCAAGGGCTACTCCCAAAGAGAGGGAGTTGACTTTAATAAAGTCTTCTCTTTTGTTGCTAAATTAACTTCTATTAGATTTTTTTATCTATTGGTGTTGCTTATGATTTTGAGATAGAGCAAATGGATGTGAAAAATGCTTTCTTACATGGGGATCTTGATGAGGAGATTTATATGAGGCAACCTGATGGTTTTGTTGTAAAAGGAAAATAAGAATTGGTTTGCAGGTTAAAGAGATCTTCATATGGATTGAAACAGTCACCTAGAATGTGGTACCAAAAGTTTGATGCTTTTGCATTGAAAATTGGTTATGTTAGGAGTGAGCAAAATAATTGTGTTTACATAAAATTTATGGATGGTCAACTTTTAATTATTATCTTGTATTTTGATGACATGTTGTTTATTGTAACAACAAGGTAATGATCAAAGAATTGAAGGCACAACTCTAGCACATTTGACATGAAAGATCTATGGGCTAAAAAATATATCCTTGGTATGGAGATCAACAGAGATAAAGGTAACAAAAAGCTTTGCTTAAGTCAAAGCAACTATGTTAATACTATTTTAAAATGGTTTAACATGCATGATAATAAACCAATTAATATTCCTTCACCAGTTGGCACAGAGTTAAGTTTAGACATGAGTCCTAAAACTGATTTTGATAATTAGGAAATGTCTAAAATTCCATATGCCAGTGCAATTGGTATTTTGATGTATGCAATGGTATGTACAAGACCAGATATAGCCCAAGCAATGGGAGTTCTAAGTAGGTTTATGTCTAACCCTGGTAAAGAACATTAGACTTATGTTAAGAGGGCATTTAGATATTTATGAGGTACTTCTAATTACTATTTGGTTTATCATGGTGCTAATGATATTGATATTATGCACATATCATTAGACATACAAGGTTTTGTTGATTTAGATTGGGCAAGAGACCTAGACAATCGGAGGTCGACAAGTGGCTATGTGCTTACTTTGTTTGGAGTTGCGGTTAGTTGGATGAGTAAGAGGCAGCCCATGGTTGCTTTGTCCACCACAGAAGTAGAGTACATGGTTGCTACACATGCCTCTAAAGAGGCAGTTTGGTTACAAAGAATTGGGAAAGGTATTGGTTTTAATTGCAAGCAAATTAGACTTGAATGTGATAGTCAGAGTATTGTTTGTTTAGCCAAAAATACTATGTATCATGCTCGTACTAAGCATTTTGATGTTTGGTATCACTTTGTGTGAGAAATGGTTGAGAGTGGGAAGGTATTGATTGAGAAAATTGACACTTTGATCAATGCTACAAATTATCTTACGAAAAATAGTTCCTACAAATAAGTTCTCTTGGTGTAGGAAGGCCATTGGCCTTGAGTCCTGTACTTGATTTATAATAATGTTTCCTTGTTTAGAATAATTTCAATGTATAATGTCAAGTGGGAGAATGTTTGGAATAGGATGCCATTTAATTTCAATCCTAAACATATTTCATGTATCTCCTAAGTCCTTGGAAGTGTTCTCCAACACTAGGATTAGAAAGAGATTAAATTTGAATGAAATGAACATGTAAATTGACATTTGTGATTATTATTAAATGTTAGGAACATGTGGTGACATCCAAGAAGAGATCCCACAAGATAGGAGCACATGGGGCACCCACATGGAAGGTGGAACCCACCTTGCTTTGGTTAACTATTTGGAGGATTGATAATACTTCAGTAATGCATGTTTTGATCCTACAAATTGGGGATTGACATTTACATGAGTGGAGTGGAACTATCAATTTAGTTTAGTTTATTTTAGTTATGGTTCAATTGTCTTTAGTTGCATGTAGTTATTTTGAGTTGAATGCTAGTTGACTTGAGTTGACTTGAGTTGCATGACTAATGATTTCAGTTGCATGACAAATAACAGGTGGATACTTTCAGTTAAGTGGGGATGATCAATCATGCATAATGCTTTCATGAATTGGTGAAGAGATATGTTTAAATTTACTAACATTGACTTGGGACCACCTTGGGTGCCCAAGTTGGCATCTTTCAGTTAACACCTTTTGTACGAGAAGATATTTACAAGGCTCGATCAAGTGGGCCAATTCTTGGGTGCCAACTTTGAGGTGAAGTTTGCAAGATATTTTCTTGACCAAAAGTTCAATTAAGTGTTCAACTTGGGGTGCCTAAATTGAGGAAGACTTTGGTTTGACTTCATACTACATTATGGAACTCTACTTGCCCAATCTAGGCGTAGATTTTTGTGAGGAGCTTTATGCTCTTGTATTGTACAACTCTTATGAGAGTTTACATGCTCATTTATTGTCTATTAATTGCAACAAGTGAAAGAGAGTTCCATGAGAGTTTATTGTAGGTTGTGAAGAAGGATTGTTGAAGGCAAAGGAAGCATATCAATCAAGGATTGATACAATATTATTGTAATCTTGTTCTAAGGTTAAATAATACAAGCACTATTGATTATGGTGGATTTTTTTCTCGAAAGGGTTTCTCCATGTATATGCTATGTCAATTTTATCTTCTTGTCTCACTCTTCTACAATATTCTATCTCTTTCTAAAATTAGTAAAATTGATCTAAATAGATTAATCGTACACAAAGAATTGTGACAAAGAACACTTAATTAGATCTACAATCTCATAGTTTTATGAGTTTTAAGCTACAATACTACCTTCATTTTCAACAGAAACTAGGACAAAATGATAATGGTTTGCTAGAACCTATCATTCCTAAGAAATGCCCAAAGAATCTTGGCCTAGGTTGTACTACTAGCAAAGTTACCCTTATTGGTAAAGGTATTTCTGGTAAAAGGGCTGAGGCTTCTTCTTGGTTACCCACATATCGTGATACTACCCTAAATGACTTCCCCCTTGATGTTTCTGACCTATTTGAGAATAACTCCCTCTTCATGATATCGACATCATCCTTCACCCCAAGCAACCGACCAAATGAAATACGCCTAGTCTACCTACAACTCATTGACTTGGACCAACAAGGACCATCGATTCTAGATTTATTCAAAAACAATGAAGCAATCTAAAAATTAATGGGACTCTAATACAACTTACCATGGGCAGATAACAAATCTAGTTTTGACATAGAGCTCGACACAAGGGTGTACTACAGGGAGAAGATTGAATCCTTCAGTCACAATATTGATGACATGCAACTAATTTGCAAATCTTTGAGTGAAAACCACATTGTGGCACTCTTTGATCCTAAAATAGTAAAAAGAAAGGACATATTCAAGGGTGAAAAACTCTCTAAGGTGCCCAAGGATAAGGGATTCAATCTTCCCCTTAGTGTGATACATCCAAAAAAGTCAACAGTTTTAGCAGAAAAGGAAAACCCAATCAATATGGGAACAAAAGAGGCACCAAAAATCACTTTCTATGCCAAATCCTTGTTGGATGAAGAACATAGGAACCTAGCAACATTCTTGAAAGAGAGAAGAGATAACTTTGCATGGTCATACACTGATATTGTAGGGCTTGATCTAGAAGTGGTAGTGCATCATCTAGCAGTCTATCGTGAAGCCAAACCAGTAAAGAAAAAGTTAAGGAAGATGCACCCTTAGATAACACTCTTGGTCAAACTTGAGTTACAAAAGCTTCTTGAAATTGGATTTATCTGATCGATAGATTATCTTGAGTGGGTTTCAAAACTGGTACCAGTCTCCGAACCCACTGGGGGAATTACAATATGCACTAATTTCAAAGATTTAAACAAGGCATGCCTGAAGGATGATTTCCCTCTTCCAAACATCGACATCATAGTGGATTTAATGGCTGGGTAATGATCACTCATGGATGGTTTTTTAGGCTATAATCAAATCATGATCGCCAAGGAGGATCAACACAAAACTGTATTCACTTGTCCATGGGGGACATACTACTGGAACGTGATGCCATTTGGGCTAAAGAATGCAGGAACAATCTGTCAAAGAGCAATGAACCTCATCTTTCATGACATGATCCAAAAAATAGTTAAAGATTATGTGGATGGTATTTTGGAAAAATAAAAGAAAAGAAGTTAGCACATAGAAGTCTTGGGACCCATCTTTGATAGACTTGAAGAATACAAAGTAAGACTAAATCCAAAAAAGTGTGTCTTTGGGGTTACATCAAGGAAACTTTTTGGCTATATCGTTTCGCAAAGAAGGATAGAAATTGACCCAAAAAAGGTAAGAGCCATCCTAGACATGAAACCACTACAAACATTGAATCAAATGAGAGGGTTACAAGGAATATTGCAATCCATCAGAAGGTTCATAGCACAACTATCAAACAAAATCCACCCTTTCTCACATCTTCTCCATAAAGGAATAACTTACAAGTGGGATGAGAAGTGTGATAAATCTTTCCAGCAGATCAAGGAATACTTATTAACACCTCTAGTGCTCATGCCACCAATATTGAACAAACCATTGATCCTGTATATTTCAGCAACATCAGCAGCACTAGGTACCCTTCTAGCACAACATGATGAAAATGGAAAGGAAAGGGCTATTTACTACATCAGTAGGACCTTAGTGGGATATGAAATGAACTATTCATCCATTGAGAAAGCATGCTTAACATTGGTTTTTTCTTCACAAAAGTTCAGACACTACATGTTGTCACATCAGATCAAGCTCATTGCAAAGATCAACCCATTGAAATACCTATTATCCAAAGCAACTCTCATTGGGTGAATGGCCAAATGGGTAAGATCTTAACTAAATTCAACATAGAGTATGTTGAGTGCAAGGAAATAAAAGGATAAGTGATCACATACCAACTAGCAGAGGCACCTATCTATGCTGAGAACCCATTGATATTTGAATTCCTTGATGAATCAGTGTTCCGAGTCAATATCACAAATAAATGGAAAATGTACTTTGATGGATTTTTCACCCAACATTGATCAGGAGCAGGTATTCTCTTCATCACCCCTCGAGGTGATTACATTCCAAAGTCATATAGGCTATCATTTCTATGTACCAACAATATTGTTGAGTACAAAGCCCTAATCACAGGTCTAAGGATAATAGTCCAATGGTAGATACAAGAGATGAAAGTATATGGAGAATCACAACTGGTTATCAACCAAGTCAATGATGACTACTAGACAAAGGACAACAACCTTACTCCTTAGAAGAAGATGGTAGATAGCCTAAAGGACCTTTTCATAGATATAACTTTTGAGTAGATTCCTCACATGAACAACATAGTAGCAGATGCTATGGAAACAATCAAATCATTGTTAGACATGTCGAACAACATCCTACAATACGAATTCTTGGTAGAACAACTTCTCATACCAACTTTCAAAATATCAGAATTAGAATTTGTGTGTGTCATTGTTGGTCTTGGATCCCTATGGTACCATGACATCTTTACCTACCTAAGCAAAGGAACCCTCCCATCTGATATCACCTCCAACCTTAAAATAACCTTTATCAAGAAGGCATCCCGATTCGTGATCCTAGGTGATACCCTTTACCGTCAAAGGATTGAAGGGACATTACGACAATGTCTTAACTAAGAGGAAGCCTTGACCACTTTAATAGAAGTACACGATGGCATATGTGGTTCTCATTCTAGCAGTATGACTTTAGCTAAGAAATTGTTGAGGACGGGATACTACTGGCCAACCATAGAAAAAGAAGCCCATCAATATGTGCAAAAGTGTGTCTAATGTCAACAACATGGAGATCTAATTCACACTCTAGCTTAGGAGTTGCAACCCATGATCACAGCTTGGCATTTTTTGCAGCGGGGACCCCAACCTCATCTAATAGCCACAAGTTATCATAGCAGCCACTGAGTATTTTACCAAGTGGGTTGAAGCTATTCCTATGACCTACATAATGGGGAAGCAAATTGCTAAGTTTATCTTAAATTACCACATCTATCATTACAATGTTCCACAAACCTTTTATCTTAGACAATGGAATACCCTTCAAGAATTAGGATGTGAAAGAGCTATGTCAAAAATTCAACATCCAACATCAATTTTCTACCTCGTATTACTCCCAGGGCAATGGTCAAGTTTAGCCTACAAACAAGACCATTTTGAAAATCCTAAAGAAAATGATCAATGAAGCTGGTTGTGATTAACATCTACAGTTAAATCCCACTCTCTAGGCTTATTGAACCAGTATCTGCACACCTACAGGTGAAACCCCTTTCTCCTTAGTCTATGGATCATAAGTCATTATGCCTATTGTGGTTGAGCTCCCATCACTACGAGTGTTGCTATAGAACCTAATCACTAGTGAAGAATACAAAGTATCTCGGCTAAATGAGCTAGAATTCCTAGACGGGCATCATCTTGATGCTCTTAATCACTTGCAATTATATCAAAACCGACTGAAACAAAGCTCTAACAAGAAGATCAAATGTCGGTCTTTCCAGGGGGGATCTTGTCCTAAAGTAGAATCAGATAAATCTTCTAGATCAAGACAATAAATGAAAATTTGAACTTAACTAGTTGGGTCCCTTTGTCATCACAACAAGTTATGGATTGGGAGCATATCAATTGTCAACACCTGAAGGTGAACCCTTGTAGGAACCAACCAACAACTTGCATCTTAAAAAGTTTTATGCCTAGTCTTGAAGGGTGTAAATTTGAAAATACAAAAAATGAGAAAAATGAGAAAAAGGATTGAAAATAGTAAAGAAAAAAATTGTCCTCTAGTGAAAACCACTTCGGTGGCGCTTTGGGAAAGTACCTTGGTGAAAACTTGGCAAACAGGTTCCTTGTGTAAATAAAGCACCTCCATCTATCCTAGGATCTTCATCATATCATTCCATCCATCACATCATCCATCCTATTTATTCCATCACTCATCCACGTCTATATCATAGCTTGACATTGTGAAGTATCGTATCCCCTTTAGTACTACTTGGCATATTCCAAAGGTTAGTTTGTCCTGCCTATATTGAGGTAGTCTATTGCATAAACATTGGGGGCAATTTGTTATGGATCAAATCGAGTTCTTGTATATCTTAAGGTTATTGGAACTTGTAATTCGAAAATCCCAAAAAAATTCATGAAATCTCATCAAAATCCAAAAACATCCAATTCTTGTACAATTAAAATCCAAAAATATTCAAAAATTGTAAGGAAAAATCCAAAACATTCAGAAAACATAAAAATCCCTAAAAAGGTTGAACATCAAAAATCCAAAAATAGAACCTTGTCAAACTACGTTGTCTCTGAGCTTGAATGTAGGCAATGCCATCATTGATGTTCCCCTGAGAGACCCTAGGTTAGTCCTTTAGGAGTCCATCATAATAAACTAACAATCCATAAACTGTTAATATCTCATATTCAATAAGTCATGTCAATCGAACTATGTGGTCTCTGCGTGTATAATGTAGGCAAGTCTTATCTTTGATTAGCCTTTGAGCCCCCTAAGATAGGTCTTTTAGGTTAGGTTCTTGATCAAAACACTCAAAAAATCCCTAAACATTTGTAAAGTCTCATAAAACACCAAAACATCCAAATATCAGAAAAACACAAAAACGTCCAAATATCGAAAAAACACAAAAACGTCTAAATATCATAAAAGCTTTAAACATTCAAAATCTCAGAAAAACACCAAAACATCCAAATAATGGAAAACCCAAAACATTAGAAAACATTCAAAATACCTAAACAACATAAAATATCTTTGAAAAAACCTAAACAACCTCAAATAACTGAAAACCAAAAAATATCCACGTAAACTTTTAAAAAAATCGAAAACAACCTCAAAACATTTTCAAAATACCAAAAAATTGAAATATTCCAAAAAATCCAAAACCATCCATCCCATTTCGCTTTCACCTATAATAACCCTCCATCCATAATAAATCAAGCACCAACTTCAACCCTTGGTAAAACAAATAGAAAGCAAGTACAACAAGTTGTAAACAATGTAAAGTGAGAACCTAAGTGTCAAAATCTAAAGTCTAGGTCATAGGTAAATGATTTAGTGAATTTTGTATCAATAAATTATCAAAAAATTCATCCTAATCAAACCATCTGATCAACATGTCCTAGGATGTATCCTTCTTGTGATAGGCATCAGTATAAGAAATCACCTTAACTAAATAAAACTGGAAAGAGATATAGATAATACTGACTATTTGTCTTTGATATTCTCTAATGATTTATCGTAATGACCCATTCTAAGGACTTCTCTATGATGTCTCAATAATTTAGAGAGAAGGAATGGGGCATCGATCACTATTTTTTGTTTGCAGTGCTTGTGGGTATTCTTGTAAAATAATCTTGGTGCATACTTGCTTAGTTGTGTGTAGGGAAGTTGTTTGGAGTACATTGTTGACTATTGCATATGCTTTGTTCCAATATATTCTAACTATTACATTACATTCCAACGAGGTTTCCGTATGTCAAGAGGTGAACAAGAACTATCTTATCTGTTTGTGGAGTCAAAGTCCATTACACTAGATACAACACCATCTTGGTTTTCAATACCTTGATGCATCGTGTCTATGTGTTATATCAAACGATAAGGAACGATGGAAAATACAAATCCCAAGATATGAACAAATCATCATCATCATCATGCATTTCTCATCACCATCTCTATTAAAGTCTCGGTGGATTATTGAATTGTTGGAC
Source organism: Sequoia sempervirens (assembly GCA_007258455.2). NCBI lineage: Eukaryota > Viridiplantae > Streptophyta > Pinopsida > Cupressales > Cupressaceae > Sequoia > Sequoia sempervirens. The sequence goes on from VDFB02252616.1 coordinate 240,017,010, forward strand.
TTTTTGAATCAATCATCAAAATCAACAATTAATCATCTCATTTCTTCTATCTTCTCTCCGCATTAACCTGATATCATGAAAATAAACAAAAACATCATCACTGCATGCATCTTGCATCTACAAATCATCAACATGCATACATCTTGCATAAATAACAACATATCATAATATGAAAAACATATCAATTGCATTATCATTTAAGTTGTGAAGGACAATATAAATTTGTTATACTAAGCATCCTAAATCATTGCATACATATCATAAGCATGAACATCTGCATTATCCATACATACATCCATATGCATACATCATCACATCATAAACTTGCATAGAAAAATACACAAAAAGAAATGCATCCATATCATTTGCATACACATCACATATCATCCATCCCATGGAATATCATAAAAGGATACTGAAAAAGAATATAACATTGCATCCATTCCATATCATTGCATCACATATACCATCACATATCGCATAGGCATAAATAAAACAATTGCATCCATTCCATATCTTTACATCTCACATCTTCACATAAAATGCATCCATACATTCATAAGCATGAAATAAAATGAACACATCACATCGTATCAAATCTGCATCATATATATATATATATATATATATATATATATATATATATATATATATATATATATATATATATATATATATATATATATCAAAAAATGGTGACTGTCATAATGCAATATCGAAGTCAGTGCATGTATATCGACCAAAAGTACAATATCCATGAGGCTATTAAAAGGGATCCCATGAATGTATATCTGTATAAAAGAATTAGACAATAATCAAAAAGTGTTTGTATAAACAAGCTAGCCCTGATGGTTGCTCCCCTCACCAGGTTGTCTCTTTGGCTGATCCTTGGCACTAGGATGTGCCCCACTACTATGTGAATAATCCAACTATCTAATCGCCACAGGGACATCCCAGTGGTAGTGCATGCGATAATATGCAATCTCAGTAACAACCTCTCTATACAAATGGGAAGACACTATCTACCCTTGGGCTGCAGTTGTCATAGACTCTAGATGTTGGCACCGCCTAACCTCTTGAGCTAACTACATATCAACAATTTGCTTGAGCTAACGCTCTTCGTTCCTCTAGGTTGTCATGGCCTATACCTGTTGCCTAGCTTGGTCTCTCTCAACAGTGATAACCAAGATCTGTTGTCTATCTTGGTCTCTCTCACATGTAACCACCTACAACTGCTACTGCAACTGTTAAATTTATGCGTCATAGGGATCTGGCCTTGGCGATGGTGGTTGTACGGGTTTCTGCTACATTAGATGTTGTTGTATCGGTGGCTATTGATGCACTGGTGGTGCCCCTGAGACCTATCCATCTTGTTAATGTTGGCCATCCTGGCCATCCTGTCCTCTACCTCATCCTTTGCCATGTCCATCATCTGGATGACCTCTTCCTCTTCCCACACCCCTCCCTCTCGGTCTCCCTCATGGAGGTGTACCTACTGGATTTGTCAATCGACTAGGGGGAACGAACCATGCATCATATGCAAACGTCATCTATACAGCCACTTGTCCTTGATCATAGGCCCAGGGCCTAGAAACCAGCTGTCAAAATCCCTCAACAACCTCATGGGCTAGGATCGTGTGTCCCCATGCAGTCTCCTGAGCTGACTTGGAAAAGATAGCAATATACGCATCATTAAGACCGTACTGCCTCTCGCCAAAATTTCTGGCAACCCTATCAAGTAGGTATCTCTCAATAATGGTGTGCTCTCGACCTTGCATATGTCGGGTCTGTTGAGCAAAGAACAAATGCTACACATCATTGTACCAAGCTGGCATTTGAAGCCAGTGCTGCCATCTAAATACTGTCATATCATTGATCACTCAACACCAGTATGAAACGTCGAGCTAACCGTGTGTTGCAATGTGATGGAACCCCTGTATCTCCAAACAATAGGATCATCTAGCTCTACATCTACCATTTGAACAATCAATTAAAGCCAATGATGTGCTCCCAGGCCCAAATGTGGAGAAGAGTGACCCCTGTGCTAATAGCCCTACCATCATAGTATACAAAGTCATGCATATCATGGTAGAGAGAGGCTAGCATCACTAGCCTCTATGCATACTGAGTCCTCCTCAAGAGCATCCTGTGCCAAGCCAAGCCCCATCCCAGACTGAATCCTCAGCTCCATTGATCTGGAGCAACCAAACCTGAGATAATTGTTGCAATGATTAGTCTAAAAGTCGACACCCGACCTCTGTACATCTCGAGGTCAATCTGGAAGGTGACCAGAACAATGTCCTCTTGGTCAAGAACCTCATGGTAGGCATCATAGCCGATGTTAATGCCATATATCATGCACTCACCATGTATTGGTAAACGCAATATCCACCATACATCCTCCAGTGTCATTGTCACCTCGCCGGTAGGTAAGTGGAATGATGATGTCTCGCTATGCCAAGATCGCACAACACTATCTTCATCACCAAATGTGTCCAAATGATGGGCATGTAAGCAACATACCATAAGTTGTTCTCTCCCAAGTGCTCCTTTCGCAACTCAGACAAATCACCAAGTCTGGACAAAACAGTCGGTTGGTGCTCACAGGACAATAAAGGTAGGATAACCTCTTGCACCCACGAAGTGCATGACATCAAAAATTTGAAAAATTTGGCTAAGTTTGGAGTTTTTATCCCCTAAAATGACAATAGCGTCACTATTTACGATAGCTTCGCTATAACTCAAATTCCAAACAATGACACCCAAAGCATTTAAATTGCAAATCGTGATGTGAAGCTAAACACATATGCATCGCTATTTGACTCTGACAAACCCTAACCCTAATTTTAAAATCACATGTTATGTCGCCATATGCATATGCATCACTATTTAGAATCTAAAACCCTAATTTAAATCATGAAATATGTCGCAATTTACATATGTGTCACTCTGGTACTCATTGTGCATTTCGTCAGAGGGTCAGAGCTCAAAATGCAAGAAATCCTGAAGGTGTGAATGCACAAATGAATTGAAAGTGACCCTTCCTCACCTATTTATGCTTGCAAATTAGGGTTTTTTCCCCTAATTTAACCATCAAGCTAGGGTTTTTCATCATTTTCACCAATTTTACCAAACAAAAGCTTATTTTGCTTCTTTTTTTGCATTTTTGGCATGTTTTTTTGCATCCCAGAGCCTTTATGGACCCCTAGGGAAACCTTTTACCTTTTGTCGAGAAATCAACCCAAAATTCAAATTTTCTACCCGATTTCTCGAGGGGGCAGGGAACCAGCTTATTCCTTCTACTGGGGCAATAGTGGGGCATCTAAAAAATTAGGATTTTATTTTTATTTTTTGATTTAAGCAGCAATTTTTCATCTGAAGAGCGTCAGTCTTTGAACCAAAGTAATAGGTGCTTCGCTTCGAAGAGGGGTAAAATGTAGACACTGAAAAACGCCTCAAATGATATCACACACTCGAATCGGGTATACTAACATCATTTCGTCCTAAAATCCATCCCCTTTTTGCTTAATTAATTAAATTAGCCTAGCTATTTAATTAAATATATCATTTGCGTCTATTAACCTAATTAATTTAATTAGGTTAATTAATCCCCCTCTGTGCTAACATTTCGTCTCATTAAATTAAATAAATCAAACTATTTAATTTAAATCCCTAATTTCTCTTATTTAATTAAATAACTCTAAGTTATGTAATTAAATGTCATCACCTTTTCCCCTTATCACTTTATTTAATGAATATCATGTAACTCTTCAAAATCCCCTAATTGTATAATTAATATTGTCTAATTATCAATTATTAATTAATCTAATTCCCCCCACTTGCAAGGGAATATTTCAAGGGAATATTCCTCCTTTGCACATTTCTCCAAAAAGAATATTCCTTCCCCTTTTGCACAATTAAACTTTGTTTTAATTTGATAATTAACTATTTCCCTCACCCATGAGAAAATTCCAAAGAATTTTCTCTCTTCTCACTCATTTGAAAAAGGGAGTATTCTTACAAAGCTTCATGTGCAAGTTAGCTTGTGACCTCTTGTGCAAGTTAATTTGTGACCTCTTGTATGGGTCAAAAGTGTGTTTGTTTGAAGGAATATTAACCCTTGATTAAATCTCATCTTGCATTCTCACCCGTTGATGAGAATCCATGATCCATGCCTCCAACTTCTTCCATCCTTGACCGTTGATTAACCTTTTTGATCTCAACCATTCATTTCTCATTTGCTTTCCTATAAATAAAGCACTATTTGGAGACAAATGGATCCATCTTTTAACATTAAAGTTATGTTGTTAAAATCACTCACACTCACACTCGTATTTAACACACATTTAGCATCTTTTAGTTTATTTTAGTTGCATTAATTAGCTTTAAGCTTCCATTAATGGCTTCCATGATCACATAATGCATCCATTTAACTTGATTTTGAATTAGGGTTTGAATCTTTTAGTTTAGATTTTGTCTAGATTAGGTTAGAATTCACATATCTTCATCATTTTAGTATAAAATCATGTTTAATTAGCTTACATCTTGTTCATTTAGATTAAAATCATGTTTTCATACACATCTCACAATCGCTCCATCAATTTTCTTTAATAAAATTGATTGGAACAAGCTCATTTATCCATGGGATTGGAAAAGGGTCACTTTTCCACATCAACGTGATACCACTCCTGCAACGGGTAAGTTTTAGATGGATTAGAGTAGGCATTTTAAAGCTTTCATAGTTTATTGTGCTTAGTTTTGATAAATGTTTAGTTTAATTTTCATTTGAATGATCCTGTTAATATTTGAAGTTAGTGGCTTCTTTATGCTTTGATTCTTCATGGATCAAGCATAATCAACCCATACTAATGCATCGGTCACTCTAGTAGTAGCCCTTTGTTGTACTATTGTAACAAATGGAAGTCATCATGCCACGTAGCTTGATCTAGCTGGTCTCTACAATGAAGAAGTTTATAGTTTTTCAACATGGAAACAATATAATATCAACACATATGAGAATATCTAAATAAGTAAATTAATGAGAGAATAAACAAAAATAATAATAATTAAAAGAAGAGAAAAACATTGAGATATTTGGTCGCCCAAAGGGCTTGATTCTAAGGAGTTGTGACCCTTGCTGCACCACAGCTGCAACAAGGGATTTGCGACCACTTGTGAAGGTTGATGGCTTCCCTTGGGGTCCACATCCAATACTTGTTGCCAATCCTCTTTGCCCTATAAAAAAACACCATGGAGTAAAATTATAAAGAAAACAAAGTTGTAAAATGCATAACCCTAACATTAGTTTCTATTAACAACCACCACAAAACTAACCATGTTCTTGTGTTCACTACTAATCGAAAGTTGAGCACTTCCAAGTATAAACTATGATTAATTAAAATATTTCTTTTAAAATGTGGCTTAAGTCGATATAGTTGTTGGAGTATTTTTTATAGTATATAATTAATTAAACAAAAGTTACATTTCCTTCCTCCTACATTAGTCGTGTATGGAAGAAAAGAATAAAAATGAACCATAAAAATGAGGGAAAAATTGATTCATTGCAACAACAAAAAAAACTAAAAAATGAAGAGAAACGACATATAGAGATCTTGTTGTGGAGTCTATTGGAATGCCTAAGAAGAGAATATTTACCCTTAGAGGTGATAGGAACTGCATCTAAAGAGAAAGTAGTTTACAATTTATTCGAGAATAACACATAAATTACTCAAAGGGAAGAGCTTTCGATATGTTTATTTTTGAAGAAAACAGTAGCACCTATGAGCATAGATTAGTATCTATTGTGCACATGTTGATGCTAGACTCACATAAAAAATAAAAATTCCATCGCACCAATCTTCAACATTGCATCCTATGATATCGAGATAAACCCTAGCTTGAACACAAATGTTGTTTGTTAATATATATAGGCCAAGAAAAAACATGCCAAAAAAACTGTTATGCTTGACATGCCGACAAATCCGTCCATAACGCTCAAACTTTTTTAGCCAATAGTATTGATGAAAAATATTTTTGAAAATTTATAAAATAAAAGATCTTGTATGTTGACTTTAGAAAAATAAAACTTAAAATACTAATATGTAATTCATTGACAAACAATTTATTAATAACTAGTTAAACAAAATACTAACAAAACTCATTGCAATAGTACTATTCCTAATGACGAGTACTAATAATATAATTTAATAGTATCTTATAATTTAAAATTATTAAATATATTATTAATTTTAGAAATCTAGAATAACATTAATATTCTCTTTTTAATATCTAAATCTAATATTCTCTTTTTTTAATATTATTTGTATAAAGAATATTCTATTTTTTTGAAATATTATAATATTATTTAAATATTATAATAATATTAATCTAACTATGTATCTACAAATTATTATATTAAAACTTTTTTGAATTTTTAATAACATTGATATTTTCTTTTTTAATATATATATATATATATATATATATATATTAGGTAAGTACTACCAGAGGGGGTAGCTCCCTATATTAAAATAAACATTGAAATACATTGCCATATGACACTGATCAAAGATACAAAAAACCAACTCCACTAGCAATCTCCACTGGGCAGGCCACCACATTTACTTCAATTAAACTTGGATTATCCTCCAAGAAACTCATGAAAGCCTTGATTTTAGCGATCTCTCGCGCATAGAGAAAGCTGAGCACACCACCAGTTAGTCAATCTACGACATCTTGAATTATGGTGAAAGGTGGGTGACACATTCAACACCTGCCACCAGGATCATTCGTGCGGCACACCCGTCACCAAGACAACATCGCTTCTAATAATGTTTGTCAATTTGGTAGGTAGTTCACCAGGCCGAAACAATATTTCCTCCTCTTCTTGCTAGACACTCAAGTTTGCTAGCACATCAGTTGTCGAGTTGGCTTCTCTATAGATGTGGTCGATTGTGAATGACTCCAGCTTGTTAAGAAGACCAACGATAATTGGGATCCACCTTCTAAGTTTCCAATTTTATGCCTGTTTCTTATAAAATGCATTGATACATATTAATGAGTCACCCTTAATATCCACCCTTTTGATTTTGAGCTTGATACACAGTTCTAATCCAGTTGCTAGGGCTTCAAATTCAGCTTCATTGTTGGTTGCAATACCCAACTTGTGGGCCAAGGCCCCTACACAACCTCCAACTTCGTTCCTTACCAAACATCTCAATCAGGCTTCCCCGAGGTTGCCTTTGGCAGCCTTGTCAAAGTTCAATTTGTTTCTTCCAGGTTTGGCTAGTGTCCATTTTGCCTTCGTCCGAGTCTTTGTCAATGGGGGAGGGTCAAAATGGGGTGGCTTCAATGATTTCCATATTTTTTGTAACTCATTGTACCAATTGGAGGAAGTCATGTCTTTGCTTACATAGCATTTTGCGTTTGCAAGCTTGCATATTCCCCTCTCTATTTCTATGATTACTTCTTCCACACTTAAGGATTTCTCACAAAAAATTCGACAATTGTGTTCTTTCTAGATATGCCACACAACCATCAAGGGCGAAGAGATCCAAACATCTCCCCAAAGATCTCTTTTCTTCTTGGTTGGCCAACTCAATAAGAATTTGAACAAGTCTTGTTGCTGAGGGCCATGCCATCCCAACGAGCTCATTAGCCAGTCCTGGCATCTTGATGCAAATGGACATGACAGGAGCAGATGATTGGTATTTTTTCCATCTTCCCAACACAGTACACAAATAGAGGGTCCCTGAATGCCATATGTAGGTAGACAATCACCAGTTAAGATTCTTTTATGGAGGGTAGTCCAGAGAAACGCACCAGCTTTCAGGAGGGTTTTTACATTCCAACAAAGCGGTGCAAGCCATTTCCTATTATTGTTGTGCACTATTTGTATTTTTTCCCCAAGGTTGACTGAATAGTTATCTGAATAGGTGCCACACCAAATAATCTCATCTTCCTCATCAGAGAGCCTAATTCTCCTTTTCCAAAGAGCCTATATGATTCTTTGCTTTGCCTCCATAGGAATGTTTTGAATAGCTAGTGATATCCATTCAGATCCCCCATCGGGGTCGAAAGGGCGTAATCAACCACCCTCCAACTGTACAGGTTGATCAACGTACTAAACCAATCACCATTCCCCACCTCCTCGATCAAAGGAATATTTTTGTTCCATGAGTCATGCCAAAATTTTTCTTTCTGGCTATTTCCAATTTTCCAAGATATGTGCTTTGTTATGATTGACTTGCATTCCCACAAGAACCTCTAGACAAATGAGCCACCTTTTGAGTCTTCCAATGTTAGAATTTTGTTTGGATCATCTTCATCCAAGTATTTTTTCTAAAGGATGCGACACCATAGTCGATCCAGTTCTTTGGCCATCCTCCAACACAGTTTTGCACCTAGAGCCCTGTTTACCGCCTCTATTTTTCTTAGGCTGACACCACCACCATCCTTTAGTAGACAATTTGTCTCCCAACTAAGCAATGGGATATGTTTGTCCTCTTTCACCCCTTCCCATAGAAACTTTTTAAGAAAGCTTTCAAGGCTGGAGATGACTTTTCCGGGAAGCTTAAAACATGACATTGCACAAATGGGTAAAGTAGATAACACAACTTTTATCATTTGAATTCTTCCTACGAGAGAAAGCCATCTCAACTTCCATTCCTTAGCCTTGCAATGACAATGATCTATCAACTCCTACCATAAATTTGATCTACTAGTGCCAGTGAATAGAGGTACCTTGAGATGTTTCATGGGTAAACTTGTCATAGTGAATTCCAACAGTACAACAATTTTCTTTTGTATTGCTCTCTTGGTGTTTAAGAAGATTATCTCTAATTTCTCTTTGTTCAAAATTTGTCTTGAGGCATCGATATATTTTCCTAATGCTTCTTTAATCACCCCAGCCTCACTTAAAGTGGCTTCTCCAAATAATAATGTGTCATCTGCGAATTGTACATGGGTTACATGATCTATTTCTGGGGCGACAACTATTCCCTTCGATAGCTTGGCATCTTGTAGTTTCCCGAACAACCTACTCATTGCCTCGGTCATGATAAAAAATAGGAAAGGTGAGATTGGATCCCCTTACCTCAACCCGTTCGATGCACCAAAAAATCAACACAATGACCCATTGACAAAAATTGAATATCTTGGAGTTGAGATGTACCAGTAGATCATTTGTAGCCATTCTTTTGAGAAGCCAAAATGCCACATCATAGCCATCAAGAAGCTCAAGTCAACCCTATCATATGATTTGTTGTCATCCAACTTCAACATCATCCCTCAAATGTTATCCTTAGATTTAGAATGCATGGTTTTCACTGTGATGATGATATTGTCCAATATTTCCCTACTCAGAGTGAAGCCGTTTTGCTCCCTAGAGATAATCAAGCCCGCCACCTTCTTCAATCTATTTGAGAGTGCCTTGGATAAGATATTATGTAGAGTGTTGCACAAGGAGATCAACCTAAAGTCTACATAGGAGGAGTAATCTTGTTTCTTCAGGATAAGCACAATCATAGTGTTATTGATGTCCCTCACAAAATGTTTTTTCTTCTTGAAATCTTCCAAAAACTCCCAAATTTCATGGTAAATGAATCCCCAAATTTTTTGGAAAAATAATGTAGGGATACCATCAGGACTTGGGGATTTCTCTGGTCCCAATTCGAATACCGCTTACTTCACCTCCGCCATTGAAAATGGCTTCAGTAACATCTTATAATTAGCTTCCCCTAGAAGCGATGGAATGCAATCCAGCACCGTTGCTTTTGAATCTTGAGGATTGCGACCATTGTTTAGTAGCATTGAAAAAATAGTTGATAGCCTTTGCCTCCAAGCCATCCTGATCATTCACTATGTGCCCATATTTTGTTTTTATTGAGACAATCCAATTTTTTGACTGCCTAGCCCTGGAAGCCACATGAAAGTATTTTGTGTTTGAGTCACCTGCTCGTAACCATGCTTTATGTGATTTATCCTTCCAGAAATTTTCTTCACGGGCTAATAGCTCAACATGCCAAGAATTTAGTTCTTTATCCATGGTGAATCCAATTACAATAATTCCTTTATTTATCACTAGCTCATTCAAAGCTTCCAGTTTAGCTTCGACTCTCAAATTCTCAGTAAAGATGTCGCCAAAGCATGTTTTATTCCAAATCCAGATTCTGTTCTTTATGTGCCCCAATTTCTTGACCACCTTGAAAATTTGAGTACCTCTCATACATCTCACTTCCTTCCACCAGGATTCCAAGTGTCTCACTAGATTTGAGTCCCTCCACCACATCGTTTCAAACTTGAAATAACTGTTTGGTGGTCTTTCACTTAAATTGATTGTCAACATTACCAGAAAGTGATAAGGTATTAAGATCAGGAGGACATTGGTAGAAAAATTATAATTGTTTCCATACCACCCAAGTCCTAGGAGGAACCGGTCCTGGTGTTTAGCTATATTCGTGGATTCAGCTCTATGGTTTGTCCAAGTGTAGAGGCTATCACTGGGAGGACAGTCGATTGCTAGGAGGGAATCCACAAAGTCCTCTAAGTCTATCATTGCTTTGTTGATCTTTTGAGATCCCCCACTCTTCTCTTCTAGATTTAGAATTGTATTGAAATTGCTGCCAACCACCACCAAGTCCTTTTGGAATGGGCCCATCGAGCTTAAAATATCCTTCCAAACAAATAGTTTTTATTCTGAGTGAATTGGGCCATAAACATTAATCAGAGGGAAAGTCACCTTGCCTTGCAGACATTTCACCATCCTTGAGATCCAACTTGTCTTGCATTCTAATAACTGAAATTCCACCAAGTTGGCCAACCAAAGAACCCCCAACCCTCCATAAGATCTAGAGGCATTGGAGAAAATACCATTCTAGCATCTGCAATAATTTAAAAACTTTTTACCTTCTAGGGCGCTTATTTTTGTTTCTTGTAGTAGGACAATATTCACCTTCACTCGTTCTAGATGATGCTTTACCAAGCATTGTTTTTCAGGGGCGTAGTGGCCCCTAACATTCCATGTTAAGAGTTTCATGACTGTCCAAGGGAGACATTGGATCCCTTGGATGTAAAGAATTTAGCTACATTGGGCAGGCACAACTCCTTTGCCACCTCTTCCCACTTTTGTTTTATGAATTTTTTCCCTCTGCTCTTTTTTACCAATCCTAACAACTTGGCAACTAATTGAATAATGTTTCAAGATTTTGTTATGTCTAAATCATCCACTTTAAGGGCCAATTTGTCCTCCTCCAATGCTTCCTATGATCTAGAATCGAATTCAACACCAATTGTTTGCACCAGAATATCGACTACCGAGTTCTCCCCCAAACCATCAGTGGCCACCCTCCTTGGGGACTCGCCACTACCCAATCGCACCATAGTCCAATCTTGAGTGACATTAGAGTGGATCGACTTAGGACACCAGATCTTCTTTGTTTTGGCCTTCTGAGTACACTCTTCCACCTGATGGCTTCTACTCGCGCATCGAAAGCAAAAGTGTTTTTTCTCGTCAATCTCAACTGATTGCAACCAATGCTCGCCATTGGAACAAAGGAAAATTTCATTCAAAATTTTTCAAACCGTTGCAATCTTTAACCTAGCATATATATAGGAAATATTGTTGAAAATTTCTACAACCGAGTTTGCTAGGGTGCCGAGGGACCTCTCATTTTTTACCAGGCAATCCTTTGACCAGTACTCTAGGGGAAGATTATATAATCTTATCTAAATTGGATTGTCATAGGGATCATGTTTGGCCACATCAAAATTCAGAGTCCATTTTTGAAGGTATAGTGGTGAATCATGGAATTTCCATAAGCCACTCTCCAACACAACCTCTTGAGCCTCCGTAGATCGAAAAAAAGTCACAAAAAAACCCTTTGGTAGAAACTTGAAAAAATCCACATCCTTCCATTTTTTTGCTATCCAAGATCAAGGTGCTTCACTCTTGCCTTGGTTCGATGACCCTGGCGATGACAACTAGGTCATCAAGCGCAGCAAAATCTTCTGCCACATCCATCGACAAGTCAATGGTGGTGAAGGCAGTGGCATGTCTTTGGACATTGCTTTCTACGTGACTCCTCCAAAACTTTCTCTAGTTGCTTGCCCTCGGCCTTAGGGCATCCTTCCCCCAAATTCGCCACCTCTGCGTTTTTTCACAAATTTTTGCTCTTCTTTTTTAATATTATATATTATATTAATTTTTTTTTAGATAAATATGAATTAATTACTATTATAATATAAATATCTTATATTAATATTATTGATAACATTAATATTCTCACATATAAAAAAAAACATTAATATTCTCTTCTTTTCTTTTTTTTTCTTTGATTAGTAAATAGTTGCTAAAGGGCAGCATCCATTGTATTAATTTTCAAAAAAAGTTTATATTGATGTTTCAGTTGCATCTCATCCCATACATTGGTATCTCAATGTAAATCATCCCATGAAACCCTACACAAACAATAACTATGATATCTACAAACCATACCATCCTATGCCCTTCTCGGTCTGACTACATATAGTTGCAACCGTGACTCCCACCATTACCAAAAATACCAAAAAACTTCATACAACTACTACCTCACATTGTCTTCCTACCCTCACCCATAGACGCAATACCAAAAAACCTCATTGTAGACTATCCCATACATACAAAATGGCCCTAGATAGATTACATAAACACTATTTTAACCACGATATAGAATTTCAAAACAAAAAAATTCATATACTACCCTAGAATTTATTCTTCATTGTCGTCGGCCTTTTGCATCTTCCTGGCCTTGAGTGCATCTACTACCACAAGGAAATCAACACTACATGCATGGTGAGCAGGGTGGTTATCCTTTTCCTCCATGTCTCCAAAGTTGTTCTCTATCCATTCTTCCTCAAACCCCAATGCCTAGTCCTCATCGTCCTCAACACACAACTTCCCCTCTAGTGCTTCAGCCACCATGTACTCCTACACCCAACCCTCTGTCGGAGCCCTAACAATTCTAGCCACACACATCAGGAAAGAGATGCTTTGATCAATTTCTCCCCATCGCTTCTCTAGCTCGTTCGACTTTAGAGTACACACCATTGGAAACTTCTGCACTTCCACCCCATTCCCCAACATCATGTAATAGTTTTGCGGCATTGGGATGAGCAAGTTTCCATCAACATTGTCAGGGCCTTGTCTATCTCACCAAGCATCAAATGTTGGAAAACCATTTGGCATAGATTCTTGCTCTTGGCTTTGGAGACACCCATATAGAGTAGCATTGCCAAGAACATCATTATGATGTCAACATTTACCCTAAATCGCTGATGCACTAGTAGGAATTCCTTCCCCATAATTATTTTGGTCGCCCAAAAGACCATTGGGTGTGTCAAGACTATAATTCCCTTCAATAGTTTGTCCATGATTTCCCCATGGAACACCTGTTGCTACTTGGTGGTGTTCAAGAAAATTGGTGTGTCCATTACACTTAGTTAAACAAGCACTAAGAGACCAAACTATTTTTGATTTTTCCACTACCACCCTCGCCTATTTCAAGAGGCTTACCCTACATTGTCATGATGGTTTCATTGAATGATGTATAGTCTAGAGCTCTCCTTTAGATCCACGAGATTCCTAGAGAGATTTGGCCACATCTGCCACCACACATCCATATGTAGCCATGCTAATTTATAATCACCAAATTCATAAACTTGTCTTTTCCAATGTCAAAAATCTTGTAGTCGTACCTAGAGCATAACCTCTCATGTGTCTTCGAGCTTGATGTCTTCCTTCTATTTAAGACCCTTGTCCCATCAACCATGTACGATGCCAGTTTGGCTACTGCCTTATTCTTGAGTTCTTTCTTCCGCCGCCTTGGCTAGCTCGTCGACCACATCATTTCCTTCCTAGTACACGTGGCTAACCCTATATGATTCAAACTTTTCCAACAACTCTCTAATGGGTCGAAGCCAATGATTAAACTTCCAATTTGACGTGCTATTGAGTCGGATGACGTTTATTGCTATGAGAGAGTCTTCAAGGTGGATGCGTTTAGCACCTGTAGACATTGAAAAATATCCCAGACTTGCTAATACCATTTTTCCTTGTCAATTCCCATGTCTAATGTCATAAGTCTTCTATTAATTAAATAATTTTAATTATTTATTTAATTAATTTATATATTTTTATTTCTGCTTTTGATTAATTAAATAAATTTTATTTATTTAATTTCATTGCTAATATCCTTTTCCTCTATTATTAAATAAATTTTATTTATTTAGTTATCTTTCCACTTTCTATTATAATTAAATAGTTATTCTAATCTAATTGTTCACTAGCCTTTCTCCCACAATTTAAATAAATTTTATTTATTTAATTGCTTACTAATTTGTCATTTTCCTCCCATTTTGAACTAAATTATTATTTAATTTCAAAATCAATTTTTCACAAGTTTACTATTTCTATTATTAGTTCCTGCCGGTAGGCAAGAATACTTATGCATTCGCCTGGAATGCATTTAACCGGCAGCATGAACCAATCACATTTCACCATTTAACATATTGGTTTTTTTTGGTATAGTTTGAATTTTGAGAGCTATTTTATATATTGGAAAATTAGCATTTATCTATTTTTCTATTCGTCCGAGTAGCTTTATAAATCATTTTCGTTTTAAAAATTCGGGAAAATGCGAATTCATAAATTGATTAAATAAATTTAAGCAAAGGCATAGTTTAAAAGGTGGCGGATAGAGGTACGTAATCCATGAATGCAGATTAAATGCATTAAAATATCAGGAAACAACGAGCGCATAAATTGATTAATTAAAAAAAAGCAGAGGCATAGTTTATCAAACTAGCGGGTAGACGTACGTGATGCATGAAAAAAAATTAAATGCATTGAATGGCATTTGGCTCGAGGTGAAGGCGGTGGAGTCACTTGGAGGCCACACATGGCCAGGGTACTTTGGTCATTTAATATAGAGTTGAGTTACTTGGTATGCATTTCCATTACTTTGCGTGTGTTGTTTTTGTCTTCTGTAAGCGGTGTTCTGAGGGAGAGTTTTAGCGACTGAGCAGGATATGTTATAGTTGCAGAGTCCAGACCCAGAAATGAGTTATTTGAGGTGATAATTTGGTGATTTTTAGAGTTTCGATACATTAAAACGGTGAACAGTGAGAGACAAATTGCTTGAGGTCAGAAGAGGTAAGTATTCATTTTTTAGTCTATTTGATACAAGAAGTGCAAGTAGGGTTTCATAGTGCTTGAAGGTATTCTTATACTTTGATTATAAATTCGTATTTTAAACTACTGTTAGTATTGTTCATTCGAATTTCTTGTTGAAATGCGAAGGTTTCATCTGCGTTTGATAGGAATTATGTAAAAATCCTCTTGTTCATTTTACTTCATGCATGTGAGTCGACAGTGTGTTGCTTTGAGCTTTTCCGTTGTCATCAAAGCATAAAGGATGGAGGGGTTCTATTAAAAGTCGTGGTTGTTGTCCTCGTAGGCATGAATCCGTATAGTAAACTACTTTTAGTATTATTTATTTGAATTTTTTTGTTGAAATGTGAAGGTTTCATCTGCGTTTGATAGGCATTATGTAGAAATCCTCTTGCTCATTTTGCTTCATGCATGTGAGCCCTGTAGAGTTTGTATTTCTTTTATTGCTGCAAGGTGGTCCCATAAAGAGGCCTTTGGAACCAAAATTATGTTAACGTGTGTGATAATGAGAGCTTTTCAACAAAGAGTCGACAGTGTGTTGCTTTGAGCTTTGCCTTTGTCATGAAAGCATAAAGGATAGAGGGATTCTGTTAAAAGTCATGGTTGTTGTCCTCGTAGGCATAAATGCAAACAATGGGAGCATAAAGAATACAGTACAAACCTTTTACCTGTCGGCAAGCATAAAAATTCTGTTGGATGTCGTCGTTACTATTTTTGTATGTTGGGGTTATAAAAAACTATGTCAAAAATGTTGTCGAGTCCAAATTACAATGTTCTCATAGAGCAGTTAAGTAATATTGCTTTTCGCTTTTTATTCTGTTTGATACAAGAAATGCAAGTAGGGTTTCATAGTGCTTTAAGGCAATTGTATACTTTGATTATAAATTCGTATTTTAAACTACTTTTAGTATTGTTTATTCGAATTTCTTGTTGAAATGCGAAGGTTTCATCTTTGTTTGATAGGTATTATGTAGAAATCCTCTTGTTCATTTTGCTTCATGCATGTAGTCCTGTAGAGTTTGTGTTTTTTTGATTGCTGCAAAAAAACAATGAGGGCTTTTCAACAATGAGTCGAGAGTGTGTTGCTTTGAGCTTTTCCGTTGTCATGAAATCATAAAGGGTAGCGGTATTCTGTTAAAAGTCATGGTTGTTGTCCTTGTAGTCATAAATGCAAACAATGGGAGCATAGAGAATGCAGTAGAAACCTTTTCCCTGCCGGCAAGCATAAATTTTTTTGTTAGATGTCGTTGTAACTGTTTGTGTATCTTGGGGTTATAAAAAACTATGCCAAAAATGTTGTAGAATCCAAATTACAATGTTCCCATAGAGCAGTTAAGTAATATTGCTTGATAGAACAGTTTGAGGCTTCATGCAAAAGAGCAGTCAAGTTCATTGATAGAAGATTTGTGGTCCAGTAACTTGTCACAATTAGTTTGTGTAGTTAATCTTGTTTGCATTTATACTTGTGTCTCTTGAACCTGGAAAAATGCTCGGTAGTGTTTAAATGGTTTTTACTATTAGTATCCATCGCAGTGGGAGTACTATAAATTGCTATTCTTTTAGAAAAAACAAAGACATGGTTTTTGTTTTCTAATGAAAGCTTTTTACATGGTGCAATGCTTTTGGTTGGAAGAAAAGAGGTCGTGTGGCGGTCCAGCTGTGGCAAATTCTTCAAGCAAGTAGTACAAGGTGAGTTTCTAGAATGAACCTTCTCTTTTGTTTACAATTGCATATAGTAAACAGAGAAAAAGGTTAATTCAAGATTCTCACTATATTGATTGTACTTGTAATCATATCGTTGCTTTTTGTTACAAGGACAGTCGTTGCAAATGGGTATTGTGAGTGGAATATGCTATATGGTTCATAGAAATAAAGCATTTGAGGTTCAAAAGTAGATCTTTGTTTCAAAAAATTAACCTTTCCAAGTTTTGAGAGTTTGATTCTGAATCCATATGCATGCTTTCATTAAAACTACTGGCTAAAGGTGCATAATTCATTAATTCAAAATCAATGCCTTTAATGGCAATTGACTAGAGGCGAAGCTGTTTAGATTGCTAATTAGTCTTTGAATATATAACAATTAAAAGTGATAAATAAGTATGATTATCCTTGGCCACATTTCACATTTTGGCCTTTCATTGTGCATCTTAAAATAGAAGTTGGATTTTGCATAGTTGCAATGTGTTTGGATACTTTGATTCTAAAATCATAGTTTAGATCATTCTAAGTGTTATCGATTCAAACCTTTCCTTGAAATACCAAGAATTCATCTGAATCTTGGAGGCAACGTACAGTTGTCTATAATTATCCTTGGCCACATTTCACATTTTGATCTTTCAATCAAAGTCAATTAACAAAGTAGCAATTAGACCTAAAAAAGGTTGAAGGACTATGCTGATAGAAAACCATATTTTTGACAATGGCTAGACAACCTGTTGAAATTGCTGTAAAAACTTTAAAGCAAATGCATTTTCCCTTCTATTTACTTTCATTGTACATCTTAAATGGAACTTGGGTTTCGCATTGTTGCAATGCATTTGGATACTTTTATTGTAAAGTCATAGTTTAGGCCATCTTAAGTGTTATTGATTCAAATCTTTCCTTGAAATACGAAGGATTCATCTGAGTCTTGTAGGCAATGTACAGCTGTCCTATAGAGTGAGCTTTGGAACCAATGAACTGTTATCAAGGATAGAGGATTACTGTCAAATATTGTGGTTATTGTCCTCATAGGCACATATGTAAAATATGGAAGCATATAGAAAGCAAGTTAACTCTTCAATAATCCCATGAAACATAGTCTTTGTATGCATCCATGCATACAGGTTTGCATGTATATATGTGTGCATGTAATTATGTATATATGAATGCATGTATCTATGTTGCCATGTATGTATGTGTGTATATAACAGATTACTATTGCATTTGCTTTAAATGCTTTTTTGTGGATGGCGCCAACTAGCCATCCCGTCATATTGTGATTAAACAATTAAGAATAAGTGCTAAATCAGTTAGCAGATCGATTTTTCTCAGCCCTTTACATGTTAACTGAGAGTTTTGAAGCTTTTGTTGTTCATTGGCAGTTTTTGAAGCTTAAATGTCACAGTATATGTAGCATTTTACCAAATAGCTCTATCATTCATGATCATTTAGGTAAGATCATATTTCCTTATTCATCCTTGTATTGTCCCATATCTAAATAATTTGGCAATTGCTAGTTAGCCTTTAAGTACCTAGCAATTCAAAGAAAGAAATGATTGCAATTAGCTTTGTGTGCATTTGAACTATTAATCAAAGGCAACTAACAAACTAGCCCTAGAAAACCATGTCCGTGTTAATGTGTTGAATACCATGTATTTGTGCATGGGTGTATATGAATACTATGAGTTGTTGTTTCTACCATTGCGTAATGCTTAGTATTACTTGTACAACCAAGCAATATGCAAGTAGAATTCATAGTTCATAGCATCCAGATACATTCAAGGAGAGATACAAATCAAGGTTGTTAGCATCCTGATAAGAAAGATGATGAGATACATCCAATTAATGTATGTCACAACATCTTATAAACAATAATTCCTATCAAACACAGATGAAACCTTCACATTTCAACAAAAAAATTCAAATAAACAATACTGAAAGTAGTTTAAAATACGAATTTATAATCAAAGCATACAATTGCCTTAAAGCACTATGAAACCCTACTTGGATTTCTTGTATCAGACAGACTAAAAAGCGAAAATCAATATTACTTAACTGCTCTATGGCAACATTGTAATTTGGATTCTACAACATTTCTTGACATAGTTTTTTACAACCCCAAGATACAAAAACAGTAACGACTACATCTAACAGAATTTTTATGCTTTCCAGCAGCAAAAAGGTTTCTACTGTATTCTTTATGCTCTCATTGTTTGCATTTATGCCTATGAGGACAACAACCACGACTTTTAACAGAATCCCTTTATCCTTTACACTTTCATGACAACATAAAAGCTCAAAGCAACACACTGTTGACTGATTGTTGAAAAGCTCTCATTATCGCACATGTTGACATAATTTTGGTTCCAAAGTCCTCTTTATGGGACCAGTTTGCAACAATTAGAAAAATACAAATTCCATAGGGCTCACATGCATGAAGTAAAATGAACAAGAGGATTTCTGCATAATACCTATGAAACGCAGATGAAACCTTTGCATTTCAACAAGAAATTCGAATAGATAATACTAAAAATATTTTAATATATGGATTTATGCCTACGAGGACAACAACCATGACTTTTAACAGAACCCCTCTATCCTTTATGCTTTGATGACAATGGAATAGCTAAAAGCACCACACTATCGGCTTACATGCATAGAGTAAAAAAGTAGTTTAAAATACGGGTTTATGCCTATGAGGACAACAACCACAACTTTTAACAGAACCCCTCTACCCTTTATGCTTTGATGACAACGGAAAAGCTCAAAGCAACACACTGTTCACTCGTATTTCAAAAGCTGTCATCATTGCACGTGTTTAGATGGTTTTGGTTCCAAAGCCCTTTTTATGGGACCACTTTGCAATAGTCAATAATAAATAGACTTTGCAAGGCTCACATGCATGAAGTAAAATGGACAAGAGGATTTCTCCATAATACCTATCAAACACAAATGAAACCTTTGCACTTCAACAAGAAGCTCGAATAAATAATACTAAAAGTAGCTTAAAATATGAATTTATAATCACAGTATAACAATGTCTTAAAGCACTATGGAACCTTTCTTCCATTGCTGTTCGCATGTACCTGATTTAAACATTTAATTATTGGTTCTTGATAATGGAATGAAATGAACTTGGACAAATGGAAATAGAATGACCCCATGGAGTTGGAACATCAGTGTTTGCATGCCTTTACCATGATAGCAGATTTGCGTGCATGAGACTTATGTGAATCTCAAATGTCATAGTGTATGGGTGCATGTGTCAAGTAGCTTGGTCCCAGGTATTGACTCTGCAGCAACAACATCTCCTGTGACTACACAGATCTCCAAAATCACAAAAAATGAAATGCTCAAAGTAATCACAATTCATCTCTAGTCACTAAAATCTATATTGCATGATAAACAAGCGAGAACCTTTTAGTAGATGAAGGTCATGAACATTGAACCAATAGTAGGACAATCACCACAACATTTAAGTAAACCTATGGTGTAGACTCCCTTTTCCATTATCAATTTTATTCCCAATTTCATCCATGAAGAACTTTGTCAACTTCTAGAGCCTGCTATTAGCCAT
Source organism: Sequoia sempervirens (assembly GCA_007258455.2). Taxonomy (NCBI): domain Eukaryota; kingdom Viridiplantae; phylum Streptophyta; class Pinopsida; order Cupressales; family Cupressaceae; genus Sequoia; species Sequoia sempervirens. The sequence goes on from VDFB02252616.1 coordinate 240,037,493, forward strand.
TGCTTTGATCCATGATTTCCATTTCTTTCATCAATGAATTCCATATCTTTGATCCATGAAGAACTTCTTTAGCCTGTGCATCCATGTATTCTATATCTTTGAGGATATTCTTCATGGATGACATTGGGAATACAATTGATAATGGAAAAGAGAGTGTTGAGCATAGGTTTCCTTAAATGTTGTGGTGACTGTGATACTATTAGTTCAACGTTCATGACCTTTATCTACTAAAAATTTCTTGCTCATTCATGCCTTGGTAATTAAACCTGTGATATTGCATTGCATATGTCTCATGTTCTTCACCTTGAAATGTCCATACTGAAATACAGTAATAGAAAGTAATAAACTAATTATAGCAATACAAAATAATTCCAATAAAAACTATTCAAGAGTAATACAAAATACTTTACAACACGTTGTGTGTTACAACTATCAGTGAGTTGTTGTTTTTACAACACCATGTGTTTTACAATCTACAGTTTAACAAAACAGTAGTCAAGAATTAAACAAAAAATAGATAATGGAAACTCAAATTCAATGTTTTAGTTTCCATTTCTCATTTAACAAGTCTTTCAACATCCTAATCAGATTCACTCTTTACAATTTATTTCTTTACTTTTCTGCCCTCATTTGAATGGCAGGGGAACCATACGTGAAGCCACTGAATAACCCTTCCATGGTTTGATGGAGCTGGTGTGAGGTGATTTCATGAAAGCTCAAGTGTCATAGTATATGTGGCGTGGCAGCTAATAAGTCTGTTTTACATTGTGCTGGTGACAATTTAATTTGTCTCATTTGTCTCCGTACCATTAATCAAAGTCAATTAACAAACAAGTCAATCTTGCACTTGACTCATGCAAATTAAGTCAATTCTATCATTAATCATAGTGATAGCAAACAAATGCTTGTTAGATGATCTCATTGTTGAAACCCTGCTTGCATTTTCTAGTTGCATGTACCTGGTGTAAACATTTAATTATTGGTTCTTGATAATGGAATGAAATGAACTTGGACAAATGGAAAGAAAATGGTCCCATGGAATTGGAACATCTACGTTTACATGGCTTTAGCATGATAACAGATTTGTGTGCATAGTACTTATTTGAAACTCAAATGTCATACTGAATGTGGCAAATTAGCTAGTTGGCTTAACATGATAGCTTTCAAACAAGTTAATTCAGTGAGAAATCAATCTAGTTTGCTGGTGAATTAATTGTGTTCCATGATTGGTCATAGCCAATTATTGGAAAGGCTGTAAATGCCATGGATGAAATAATATGAATAAAATTCTAGTTTCTGGTTTACTTGAAATGCAATGAAAAAACTACTATGAAGACATAAGACAAGGTTGTGTAACATATTGCCATTCGTTTATCTAATTTCTTTGGACACAAATGCTTTACACATTTAATTGCAATAGTAACGTGTCTACGAAAATGGGAAAATAGAGACCATAATTTAGTAGTTTTAAGCGTGAGTATATATGTATCCTGATACATATAAGCTCAACCTAGCATTTACGAAAATAGTTGCTATGTACAGTGAAAGAGCTTATTAGTGTTACTATATGCGATAGCCATATAACAAAGTAAATTGGTAGAAGGCTATAGTGGCATATCCAAAAAATACATGGACGCATGTATACGCAGTTGCATACAGGGATACGTAAAAGCTTAGATGAAAAGTTAATTATAGTTAATTATAAAACATCTCTATACACCAAATCAATTAAACCAATCACGGCCATTCGTATGCAAAAAAAAAAGGAACTTCTTGAAAAGGCTTTAAAGACAAGGAAGCAAATGCAATTATAAACCGAAATTGCAAAATCTTTGGCAACATCTTCTTTTCAGTTCCTTATGCTACAAATATTCAACAGCTTATAGCTGTCCATATTAATTGTATCTCTTCGTGTATGTTAAAGCAATCTGCTTATTCTATTGCTTTCGGTATTATTTCATGAAAGCTGAAATGTCATAGTATATGTGGCGTAAGAGCCAATAAGTCCATCTCACATTTTGCTGATGCGAATTTAATTTGTCTCATCTGTCCCTGAACCATTAATCAAAGTCAATTAACGAACAAGTCAATCTTACAATTAGCTTTTGCAACTTAAGTCAATTCTATCTTTTACTCATTAATGAAATTAACTAATTAGTTTAACAAGATAGCTTTGAAACAAGTTAGGTCAGTAATGAATAAAGCTGTTTGACTGATGCGTCAATTGAGTTCAATAGTTAGTCATAGTGATAGCAAACAAATCCTTGTTTGATGGTGTCATTGTTGAATTTGCTTATGTGTCCCTCTCTGCACTTTTGCTCTAGCTTGAAGCAATGATGTTTCATGATTCAAGTATTGAGTGTAACTAGGAACCTTTCTTGACTTACATCCATTGATTTAAATCTGTTTCGAAACCATAATTGCAGTGGTTCTTTAAGCTCGATGCAAAACAACAATATAGTTAAAATGCATTGCAAAAGCCTGTGGAGAACCATGTTTGCACTTGTGCATTTGGAATTCATGAACCTATGATAAATAGACTGTAAGGTTAATCTGTTTCCAATTGATACTTGTTTGCACTGAATCTAAAAAAAAATTAGCTAGTGTATTTTGATGTTTGAACTATTAGTATCCATTACACTATCATTGTCATCCATTGCAATTATAATTTTGGCAGTTGTTTGCACAAATGTGTTTTCATGCATTGTGAAACCCAACTTGCATTTTTGGGATATAATGAAGCAAAATAGATAAAAATAGCCATTTGTTGCCTTGAGTAGCTTGTCTCTTGGTGTTCCTTCAATGCACAAGAGCTTCTGCTCTATCACTGTAAACGTCTCCTTTCTATTGATAAAAGCTATCAATTTTCTAGCCTATGTCTTTGCCTAAATTTATTTGTATATGTCATTTTCTTCTAGCCTCCCATTTAAAAAAGCAAACTCCATATTCTACTACCAAAGAAAATGCATTAATGTCAAAGGAGTTTGAAGATAACAAACCTAATAGCACTCACTTGGATAAACTGTTTTTCTATAGTAACAATTTTATTGGCTCCTAGTGTCAAGGCAAGAATACTTATGCATTTGGTTGAAATGCTTTTATTAGTTTCCTGCTAGTAGGCAGAAATACTTATGCATTTGCTTGGAATGCATTTAAC